>JAVLUZ010000161.1:8998464-9028231 GCA_036768485.1 Mermis nigrescens
GCTGTGTGCCTAAACTTTTGTTTACAAAAGTTTTTTTTAATCAAATTTTTCATCAAAATTTTATCAAATTCTAATCGATAGTAAAAAACAAGATTTTCTGAAAGTTTTTCAAAATTTTCACTAGTATCATCTTAGCATTATTTTGAGTAATATTTAGTATTATTAGTATTATTTAGCATTAGTTTTAGTATTATTCAGTATTTTTAGTATGAATAAGTATTATTTCTTAGCATTATTTGGCATTATTTTTTAGTATTATTTTAGCATTATCAGTATTATTTTTTAGCACTCTTTTAGTATTATTCTTTTTCTTGAGGTTTTCCTACTTAACTAATCCAGCAGTAGTGTTCGGCTAGCGTCATATTTTCAACATCTACTCACCTTTGATAGCGCATTGATATGGGAAGCATAAAATGAAAAATTCGTCGGCAAGCGTATAATGCAGTTTGCAAAAATTATTCACTCGCTCGCAACGATATAATTATAATCACATTTGTCTTAAATTCGTTTCGCTTTATCATCGCTAATATTGTTTTAGTGGTCGACATCACGTTTTTTGAACTTAACTGAATAATTCTTCTAGTACAATGAATATAAATTAGAAAAGCGCAATCAGATTGCTTCTGAATAATTTTTCGAATGATTGACAAACATTAATATGCGCACGTAAAAAGGCTGATCAGCACACATTGGGTTACCCTCAGAAACCGAAATAGCCCTCCAGAATTCAATTTTTGAATTTTTTTGTTTTTTCGCATTTTTTTAAGTCAATGGGTAGTGCTCGTCCCTGAGGTGAGACAGGGGTGACCCTGAATGGGGGTGACCCACTTATGCAAGTAAAACTGAAATATCCTAGGAACCAGCGAACCGATGGAGTTGAAAAATTTGGGTATTGAACGGATATATACATACTAGCCACACGCGTTTGGTACTTGTATATCTCTAAGATGATTGACTCTAGATGGGTGCTTCTTGAGAAAAGGGTGACCCTGAATAGACTACAAATCAAAATGTTTTACGAAACCAATGTTTGTACCACTTGAGCCAAAATTCCGGATTTAGAACGAATATTTTCTAATCATGCGGTAGGTACATAGATACTCAAGTATGTAGGTGTCTCTTTGAGTCGACCAGCTTTTTTTAAATTCTGTTTGGCCGACCAGATCATGCCCTAGCACCGACCGTCCCATCTGGCCGACTATAATCATTAAAGAAGCCATTTGTGCAGTGAAAACCTGATGCAGTAATAAGACTTTTATTGCAGATGGGCCGTTTGGAATGGAATAGACTATAGTAGGAATCTCTTCAAGGCGATCAGACTTTTGAATTTTTTAGACTGACCTCACCACATCGCCGACCATCCTGTGCAATTTCTGATTATGGGCACATTTCATCATTACATCATAGGTAGTGCGTTAGCGCGTAACTATATTATACTTGTGTATCCCTAACACCTGTGCACCCCTACAGCAATAACGGGACGCTTATGTATTGTGTGGTATTTTTAAAAGATTGATAAAAAATTCGCTGCCCATGTGTAAAAGAAGCGAAAAAACACGTTTTCCCCTATTTTGATTAGTAAATATCTCAAATATTTCGCGGAACAGTTTGCACTTGCAAACGTACTACAATTCAAGGGCTACAAATTGACTCAAATTGGATTTGTTTACACCCAATAAGGACTTAGGTTCAGATTTTTATAGTTCACATTGTGTTGATTGTTGGAAAATACACTTTTATCCGTTTTTTCTATTCGCTACTTTCTCTGTTTAGAAATCGGGATAGGTCGAATAGAATAAAGACAAAGTACTTCCTAAGGGGTACACATCACAACAACTTGCGCTTGTTTACATCAATATTGAGCTTTTTTGGGATGTAAAGTTAAAAATTGGGTGTGTTATACGTGTTTCTGTCTTGTTTTTTTCTGCCAACTTCTCTGGTTATGAGTCTGGACGTGACATCATGTCTAAAAATGTACCAGGAATCGAACGTGACACGCGAGTTGGGTATGTTTGTTTACACTCAATAGTGGTGTAAAGTGGTTTAAATTTTATATTAATATATCATCAGGCCATTGTGCAGACTAATTTTTTTCATAAATGTTGATCTTAATATTAGAGTAATATCAGAATTATGAATCCGACTGAAATCTTCAAACTACGCAGTTGTGTAAAGTTTACTCTGCTAATTAGCATTAGTTCTAGAGCCCTGCAAAAGCTTAATTTGTTTTCAAAATGTTCTACATAACATCATAATTATGAATCTGACTGTTAGTTTTCTCTACACCCAGTAGTTATGTACAGTTTGCACTATTGATTTATTGTAAATGTCTAATTTACACTACAAATTTATTTTACTTCCAGAGCGTCGCAAAACATGAATTTCTTCTAAATACGTTCCGTAGGGTCAAGATTATGGATCTGACTGTATGTTTTCTTTTCACCCAGCAGTTATGTAAGGTTTACACTGGAAATTAAATTTAGTATCAGAGCATTGCAGAAGCTTATTTTAAAAAAATGTTCATGTAACGTCAAGATTACGAATCTGAGCGTAAGTGTTCTTTACAACCAACAATTGCGTGAATTTTATGCTGAAAACCTTTGATCTGTTTAAATAAGGTAAGGTTGTCTTGTTTAAAAAGATAATACTGATGTTAAGAACACTATTGTTTTCCGCGCTCTTAGACTGCCATCATTATTGCGGCATGCTACCATATGTGTTAACTGACTGATTTACTCCAATCTTGCTAATTAAAAGTAGGTACTAGCAAAGAAACATGCTCCGATGTAACAAAAAAGACGAATATACTTGGGATTGTGGATTATTGATTATGTAAAAGGAGGAGAGTAGGAAAAAGCTACCTATGTATGCCTAAAGTCGAAAAATCTGTTAAAAATCAGACTTTCTCTAAGCGACACACAAAATCGAAATATACTCTGCGGCCTATGAAAAAGCGTAACCTTCTTTTAAATAATTTTCAGTGCCTCACATAAGAGTATATAAACATATTGCTTGCTAGTTGCATGCAACGCTAAACTTGCTTCGTATCGTCAAAAATATAAAACTACTGCAATTGTATTTAATGGTGTTTTATTTTGTTATCATGAGCATTACATCAAGCAAACGTGGCGTCAATTGATTAGTGCACACAATCGTTGCGGGCATGCAAGTGTAGCAGTGGTTTCATTTATTTAAGTCTTTCAAAACATTGAGGCAGTTTCGCTATGATTTTGATTAACAATGATTCTGTTTAATGTTTTTGGATAACTTGCATAGCCTAATAGTTACATTTATCAGGTAGACGCCGGTTTTCCGGTGTCACTAGTTTCTATGTAAATTAATTGATATCATTTTTGTCGCCATTAGATGTTTCTTCGTTTATGAGTCAGTTTGAACATTAGTAGACTAGAAAAGAAAAATGCTCCGATGAAACAAAAAACTTAAATATACTTGAATTTCTTCATTGTTAAGGATGTAAAAGGAGGGGACTACAAAAAATTTCCCTTTATGCGCAGAAGCCATAGGAATGTGCTTAACAGTTAGACTTCCCCTAAACGACGCAAAAATCGAAGTATATTCTGATGCGGCCTATGCGCGTTTCTGCAGCTTTCCCGAAGTAATTTTGATTATGGTGGCTAGCATACGTGGGCAGCAAGAAATTTCTGGGGGGGTGCAAGATTTTTTGAAGGTCAAAAAATGGCCTTAAAAATGGTGGTATGGTGATAAAAACACCATTTTTCGACGTTTCTCATCAAGCACTATCCATTGGCATCAAAAAATTGCGAAAAAAGCGAAAAAAATTTTCAAAAATTGAATTCTGGGGGGGGTATTTTGATTTCTGGGGAGGGTATTTTGGTTTCTGGGGGGTGCATACCCCCCAAACCCCCACGCCCAGGTGTGGTGGCGAGTATTTTGATTACTTCATATTGGAAAATTTAAAGAAATTTTTTGTGGTTTTTCACGAAAACTATTGCGTTGGCCATGTAGGTGTAAAGTTTACACTATTATCATTTACGCCAGAGCATTGTGTAAAGTCAAGATTATTTAAGTCTTAAAAGTGTCTTCAATACTCTTTTGCGAAACACTTGAAAAGGTTTTGTGACTACACCCTCATTTTCACTGGCCGCAGAATATACTCCGATTTAAGATTTGTTTACGGGAAGTCTGACTGTTTAGCACATTCCTATGGCTTCTGCGCATATAGGGAAATTTTCCCTAGTCTCCTCCTTTTGCATCCTTAAGAATGAAGAAATTCGAGTATATTTAACTTTTTTGTTCCATCGGAGCATTTTTCTTTGCTAGTTCCCTTCTTTTATTTAATACTTCAGGCCATATATACATAGGTGGGCACACACGTGGGCATGGGGGGTTTGGGGGGCTATGCACCGCCCAGAAGTTGAAATACCCCCCAGAAATCAAAATACCCCCCTCCCAGAATTCAAATTTTGAAATTTTTTTTTGCTTTTTTTTTGGCGATTTTTTGATGCCATTGGATAGTGCTCGATGAGAAACGTCAAAAAATTTTTCCACCCCCCCCAGAATTTTGGTGCTGCCCACCTATGGGTGGGCAGCGTCGAGAGACGCCGAGTGATAAACACCTTAACCTAAGCATCTGAACATCCCAGGTTCAATTCCGCCTCGATGCAGTTCTTTTCGGCAGGCCAACCCAGCTTTTCATCAATCCGAGGTCGATAAATGGGAAGCTGCACTTATGTGGCAGAGGTTAAAACACTTGGGACTTGCGTTGCGCCCCCTTGCGGTATCTAGCTGAAAGCATCTTCGGATGCAACCCACTTTGCGTGTAAAGCCCGACCTTTAAGCATTAACTTTTTAAGGTGGGCAACGCCAAAATTCTAGGGGGTGTAAGTAGCTGAAGAAATTTCTTTTTCGTCTCAAACCCTTTACACTAAAATGATCACAGATTAAAAAATATTGCGTTAGAAGAGAAAAACGTTTTGGGATTTTGTAGCCCTCTACAAACCAACTGGACTGCACAGAAACCAAAATTGAGTTAGATAAGCTTTAGGATACGCTAACAGTAAAAAACCCGTGTACTTTCCATTTTTGTGCAACAACCATTGAGTGTAAAGAAATTTTAGGGTCAGATTCGTAATCTACAACTTAGGGGCAACATATTTTTAAAAAAATTGGCCTGCTGCAAATTGTTTGATACCCAACGCTCTGGGCGGAAAAGTGCTTCTCAGTGTAAACTTTACACTTGTGCTAATAACGCAATATCGGGTGTTAGGAAACAAAATAAACTAGGATCTGTAACTCTAAGGTCAGGGCACGTTTTAAGCACAATTAGCATGTTCCGCCTACTTATCGGAGTAGTTGAAGAAATTTCGTTTTTCGTCTCGAACCCTTTACACTAAAACGATCACAGATCAAGAAATATTGTGGTAAAAGAGAAAAAATTGAGTTTTGAGATATTGCAACCATAGGTGGGCAGCACCGAAATTCTGGTGGGGGGGATGAAAAAATTTTCAAAGGTCAAAAAGTGGTCTTAAAAGTGGTCGTAAGGCGAAAAAACACCATTTTTAGACGTTTCTCATCGAGCACTATCCAATGGCATCAAAAAATCGCCAAAAGCAAAAAAAATTTTCAAAATTTGAATTCTGGGGGGGGGGTGCATATCCCGAAACCACCCCACCTACGCCTATGTGTGATTGCAACCCTCTACATTATAAAACTAATTGGACTGCACAGAAACCAAAAATTGAGTTAGATAGGCTGAAGGACACGCAAAGAGTAAAAAACACATATACTTTACACTTTTGTGTAACAACCATTGAGTGTAAAGAAATTTTATGGTCAGATTCGTAATCTACAACTTAGTAGCAACATTTGAAAAAAATTGGCCCTCTGCAAATTATTTGATTTTTCGGTTTACACTTCACACTCATTGCTAACTCGGTATTGAGTGCAAACAAAAATAAAAAAATGAACATCGATTTTTTAAATTATCTATCGATTAAAAAAAAACCGCACCTTCCAGGTGTGTGCCGTTGTTGCTGTGAGGGGGAGACACAAATTTCGCACTTGCTGTGATAAACATATAAGAAAAAGGTGGCCAAGTATATTATAGGTAGCGCTATTGCGCTACCTATGATATATACCAGGTGGCCCATAAAATAAGGCTACATTTCTTAACACGTCAAAGCATCGGCTGATGTGAAAATAAAATTTTAAGACCAGCTGCATTATAGTCTGTTTCACATAACTTCGTGCACAAATTCTAAGAATTTTCATCAGCAGTAAGCCGAGGGTTACGACCATACGTGGGCAGCAAGAAAATTCTGGGGGGGGTGCAAGATTTTTTTGAAGGTCGAAAAATGGTCTTAAAAATGGTGGACTGGTATGGCGATAAAAACACCATTTTTCGACGTTTCTCATCAAGCACTATCCATTGGCATCAAAAAATTGCGAAAAAAACGAAAAAAAAATTTCAAAAATTGAATTCTGGGGGGGGGGGTATTTTGGTTTCTGGGAGGGGGTGCATGCCCCCCTCAAACCCTCCACGCCCAGGTGTGGTTACGACGATAATTATTTATCAGATCAATGCTATAATTGCAATCTGTCAGCTTATTGACGGAGGTGATTTTAAAATTTATGACCGAAGTTGTGAAACAGACTATAGATAGGTGAACATGTCTCTATTTGATCTGCGGCCAGCTCTTAGCGGTTCCTACACTACAGCAATTTGTTTACACCTCACTGTTTAAACCCCAGAGTTTCTGCATTGTATTACATTACTGTGTATGTTGGTATTTTTTTGACATTTTTGACAATATATCCAGTTATAAAAATTAATTAGCACATTTTTAAATCTCCAGAATAGATACGCGTCCTACTGAGTGCAAAAATTTCAGGATATCGTTAAAAGAGGGTGCAAATTGATGGCAGGACCAATGACACTATTGGCGCTTAAACAATATTAAAGTAGGGTGTAAACAAATTGCCTTTGCGCCCAAAGCACTGGGATTTGGCCAAAATTTATACACATTCGGAAAGAAGAGACTTCTATCGAATGCAGCCAGTTTGAAACTTTGAAGTTACATGAGCCGAACTTATGACCTGTCAAATCGGAATGAAGCCTTTTTTATGGGCCACCCTGTATATATAGTGGATTCATCGAGACTGACTGCGGACAAAATTAGTGATGGCTGTGAGTGATAAAACATGGAGTCTACTAATCAGTGATGGCTAGATGTACCTACCTTCCAGACACCAGGATATGCCTGGAGAAAAAATATCTGAATATTCCGCATTTCACATAATGCATCTCTTGAATAAAAATAATGCCATCCTACGTTGTGTTTATCATTATTTATTATTATTATTTATTATTTGTTATGTACGTCATGCTGTTGTGAATAAAACAAATTTCATATAAAGAAGAATCTCGAAAATAATAATTACTTCACTTTCAGAGACATTTTGAGTGTCAAAAATAGAATTTTATTGTGAGATGTTTCGCTTCATTGTACAGTGGTCAGGTCATCAGATGTACACGTGAGTAGCAATGTGCGGGGGTCTGGTACGCAGCACATCATAGTGCACCTGCACTTTAAGCGCCCGCTTTGTAAGCAGTGCGCTATAGCTGTGAGTCAGACCAGCGCCAAGGGAGGTGTATTAAGCAGGGGGTGCTATATCTGTGTGTAGGCCTAGCGCCCAGAGGGTGTATTATTCAATTGAGCTCTTAATATCACTCAAGTGACGTCACCACACCTGGGCGTGGGGGTATGCACCCCCCAGAAACCAAAATACCACCCCAGAAATCAAAATACCCCCCCAGAATTCAATTTTTGAAAATTTTTTTTTCGTTTTTTGCAATTTTTTGATGCCAATGGATAGTGCTTGATGAGAAACGTCGAAAAATGGTGTTTTTATCGCCATACCACCATTTTTAAGGCCATTTTTTGACCTTCAAAAAAATCTTGCACCCCCAGAATTTTCATGCTGCCCACGTATGGACGTCACCACACCTGGGCGTGGGGGGATTGGGGGAGGGGTATGCACCCCAGAAACCAAAATACTCCCCCCAGAATTCAATTTTTGAAAATTTTTTTTCGGTTTTTTCGCAATTTTTTGATGCCAATGGATAGTGCTGCTTGATGAGAAACGTCGAAAAATGGTGTTTTATTGCCCTACCACCACTTTTAAGGCCATTTTTTGACCTTCAAAAAAATCTTGCACCCCCCCCAGAATTTTCTTGCTGCCCACGTATGGACGTCACCCCTTCAAGTACCTAGCATTTTCTTGCTTAATATGATAAGTTTAAGATTAATATTTTCGAGTGTTCCCCAATGAATTAACGAGCTATTACAAAGATTTAATTATGTAGGTACCTACCGATGCTTTTTTTGCTGACCTTGGCATAGAAAACATATGATGTGCAAAGTAAGTGTCATCAAAAGAGTTTTAATTAAAACTTCATGTGCAATTAAAATAACAATATTGTGACTACATGGGAACTACAAAACCGTATACTAATTATATGCATAGTATCATTACCTATAATGTTGGTTGGTATCTACTTACTAAGGTAAATTAAAAAACGAACTAATGTAAAAACTATTCATCCATTCAAGCTTCGCTGTTTCCTTAGTAGAACGATTCGTCGTCTGTATCGACTAACGATCAAAACGAGCTAAATGTTGCTGCTCAGCGTTAACAGTGATGGTGGGATGCGATGAACATGATGCAATTTGCTGATTCGGACGCACTGAGGCAAACAAATGACGGACGGGCGTTGACGTTGCAAGCTGCACACGCGAATCCGAGTCGCCATTTACAAAATGAGCTAAATGCTGCTGGTCCGCGTTTGCAGTGATGGTGGGAGCCAGTTGTGGCTCAGCAAACTGCAAAATAGGGTTTGAAGAGTTTGCATTTTGCTGTTGTGCATTCACATGTTCAACAGCTAAACACTCGAGATCATAGGTGGGCAGCACCGAAATTCTGGGGGGGTGAAAAATTTCTGGGGGTGAAAAAATTTTTAAAGGTCAAAAAACGGTCTTAAAAGTGGTCGTATGGCAAAAAAACACCATTTTTCGACGTTTCTCATCAAGCTCTATCCAATGGCATCAAAAAATTGCTAAAAAAGCAAAAAAAATTTTTCTGGGGGGGGAGTATTTTGATTTCTGGGGGGGTATTTCAACTTCTGGGGGGTGTATACCCCCCAAACCACCCCCACGCCCATGTGTGCTCGAGATGACTTTTCTAATTCTTGCATATGAGCAAACATTGCACTCAAAAGATTATCTGAATTGCGATTTTTGATTATCTGATTCACGTTTGTGTCAGAAACTGATTGTTGCGGATTAGGAATCATTTTTTTGTTCAAAATTTGACAAAGAGTGATATTGTCGTCGTTTGCAACTTGGTTGGCTTGCGGAGAGTCAACACTTATGTCCTGATTTTGGACACTGAGCGTCTGATTTGCATTCACAACGCTGTCTGCGCTTGCAAAGTTTTGTGCATCGGCGCTATGACCGGAATCTGAGTCATTTGACAAATTTCGAGAGGATTTCTGGGTACTAGCCTGCTTAGGCGACTTATCCGGGGTTTTCTTCCCCATTTTAGCCATTTTTCCTGCTAGTTTCTTGCCTGGCATGCCAAACAATAGAGATTAAGATCAGGACAAGAAATTTTTGTCACAACCCAATCTCGAACACGGAAAAATATGCCCACAAACACAATAGAGTTATAAAATGCACACAAACAGTAAAATGTTAAGAATGCACATGAACATTGTATGCTTACACAAAGTGAAAAATTTTTGAAATTTTTAGGCAGAAAAATGAACGATGTTAGCTCGGCCGATTGTTGTGAATGACCTCCAATGTAAACGTTGCTGACTGCTATGCTACAAGCTTACTTAACCCGAACCCTTTGAGATTAAGTACTTAATTAATGTATGTTCCCCGGAAACCTAATGAGGGCTCAAAAAGATTATTATTTAACTTGTTTTGGGACTGAATTCCGGTGCTTGAAAATATTGAGGGTTCCCAAGTATAGTGTAGCACAAGGACAGAATTTCAGCAGCACGGAAATTCAACCGAGCCCAACATTGTTAATTAAATTATTAATTTTTACAATATTTTTGGACAGAAAAATGTGAAGCAAAAAAATGCGACAGCATGAAGGGTGCATGCTGTCGACTGTAGTGTTACAGTAATCGGTTAAAATAAACAATATATTTCACAAAGGGTACAAAGCCTCGCCAAAGGCATACAAATAAATGCCAAATTGGCGCACACAAATAATAAAACAAATGCACAAGGGCGAAAAAGAACTTGCCCAATGCGCGATGGAAACACGACAAAATTCTGCAGCCACGCAGAGAAACTAAGGACTACATGCGGAGACCACACCTGGGCGTGGGGGGTGGGTGTTTGGGGGGTATGCACATACGTGGGCAGCAAAAAAATTCTGGGGGGGGGTGCAAGATTTTTTGAAAGTCGAAAAATGGCCTTAAAAATGGTGGTAGGGCAATAAAAACACCATTTTTCGACGTTTCTCATCAAGCACTATCCATTGGCATCAAAAAATTGCGAAAAAAACGAAAAAAATTTTTCAAAAATTGAATTCTGGGGGGGGGGTATTTTGATTTCTGGGGGGGGGTATTTTGGTTTCTGGGGGTTGCATACCCCCCAAACCCCCCCACGCCCAGGTGTGGGTATGCACCCCCATAAACCAAAATACCCCGCCAGAATTCAATTTTTGAAAATTTTTTTCGGTTTTTTCGCAATTTTTTTATGCCAATGGATAGTGCTTGATGAGAAACGTCGAGAAACGGTGTTTTTATCGCCCTACAACCATTTTTGAGGCCATTTTTTGACCTTCAAAAATCTTGCACCTCCCCAGAATTTTCTTGCTGCCCACGTATGGCGGAGACCAGGGAACGACCGAAGCTTCGGCTTTGGCCGAAGCTGGGGTGTTTTCTTGCTTCGGCCGAAGGCCGAAGCAAGAAGGAAAAAAGGCCGAAGGCCGAAGCTTTTTTTCGAGGCAGTTTTTTATGTGCAATATAATTAACAATATAATTAATTTCAATGTGCAATATAACTAACCCAAGACGACGCCATTTAGCTCAAGTTATCTTCTAGTCACCTTAAGTTTTGTTAAAATATGCTCACAACAGTAACTTTGACTATATAAACAGCAAGCAATCATGTACTAATAGCAAAAGCTGACTCATCTAAGCATTATATCCGCTCTGCATCTGATTCCATTTTAGAAATGTTCGACTATGAATGAATCAATAGTGATCGCGAAAATGATGAGACACTTAAGGGAAAGCCACACCTTTATTCCTACATGTCTCACATTTGAAGGCATGTCCTCGTTTACTCGAAATTCCAAAGCCATCTTTGTGCTTGTTGTACATTGTGTGTCTACTGTGTACCAGTGTTTTTTAACAATGTCCGTTTGTACATGTACAAGGATGGTCCCAAAAAGCCATCGTGTACATTTTGTACACGGAAATTTTTGTGTACTATATTATAGTACAGTAGCGATTTTAGTGTGGTAAAACAGGATTTTCGATCTTTGATAGTGTACTTTAGCTAATTTATGGGTTTCTGACTCCAAAAATTACTAAAAATTGTCTCAAAATGGCGCGGAGCGCCGGAAAAATTTGACCTTTTTCATTCTAAATGCAAATTCTGCCAGTTTAAAGATATGTAGGACAAACAATTACTCATTTCGGCGCGAAGCGCTGAAAATTTTTGGTAGTTTAACACCTTTTTACAGTTTTTGTCTTCCCAAAAATTTTTGTATATTTTGTACACACAAATTTTTGGGTACTAGAATATGGTACAGTAGCGATTTTAGTGTGGTAAAAACAGAGTTGTTCGACTTTTGTTAGTGTATTTTAGCTAATTTATGGGTTTCTAAGGGCAAAAATCTCTAAGGATCGTCTTAAAACGGCGCCAAGCGCCGATTAATTTGACGTATTTCCTTTTGAAATGCTATTTCTGTCATTATAAAGATATGTAGAACACACAATTACTCATTTCGCGCGTAGTGCTGAAAATTTTTGCGAATTTCAGACCTTTTTTGCAATTTTTGTCTCCCCAAAAATCTTTGTACATCGGGAAAAATCTGCCGAGTATAAAAAACACTTCTGTGTACCATTCTGTTTTGTATTAAATAATGCTTCATGGTCGACGTGTTAACTTTCTTAAACTTCTGCATCTAATAATGAAAAGAAATCTCTATTTGCTTTTATGTCTACCTTACTTTTACAAATTTAAGTATCAGCATGAAAATTAGGAATTAATCAATTAATTGTTTTCATAATTCTCAAGAATTCCAGGCTTTATTCCTAATACATTATATTTCTTATATATTCAGGATACTGAATCGGATAGGGATGCTGCGGGTGAACGTTTTTTGGAATAGCGGGTGTGGATATCCGCTACATCCCTAGAATCTGATGATGATCAATACGTATTAGCTGCTCATATAGATGAAATGTCTAATAATCAAATCAGTGCTAATGAAGAGAATTAATTGCGCTTTTAAATAAATTTTTGTAATTAATGACACTGTTTTATTACTTCATATTCACTCCTGAAACATAATCAAGCTTAACTTTCATATTCATGACTCAATTCGCAATTCATTCTTCATACTAATCAGAATTAGACTAAAGAATTTGTACAGATTCGGCCTTCGGCCTTCGGCCGAAAGCTTCGGCCAAAGCCGAAGCAAGAGCTGGCCGAAGCTTCGGCTTCGGCCGAAGCAAAATTTTGGAGCTTCGGTCGTTCACTGGCGGAGACTACTCGACGCACGGAAAAGAAAAAGATGCACAGCGTGGAAGCTGGCAAGAGGCTCTCAGGCTCAGAAGCTCAATGTAAAAATGGAAAATTCTTAAAGTGTCCTAATGTCGTCAAAACTGCGCTCGCACACAGTTTTAAACGATACGAAAAAAGAGGCGTATCAACGCGAACAAAGAAACGTGGAATGGATCTACGAGAATAACAATAGACCTATGGGCAAAGCTTACGGTAAAGGAATGTACAAACGAGATAGGCACAAATATGAGAAACACACATATGACTTTAAGTACACGTAAACACACATTCCCATAGGGGGTGAGGGGGTATTACCATGCGTGGGCAGCAAGAAATTTCTGGGGGTGCAAGATTTTTTTGAAGGTCAAAAAATGGCCTTAAAAATGGTGGTATGGTGATTAAAACACCATTTTTCGACGTTTCTCATCAAGCACTATCCATTGGCATCAAAAAATTGCAAAAAAAGCGAAAAAAATTTTCAAAAATTGAATTCTGGGGGGGTATTTTGATTTCTGGGGGGGGGGTATTTTGGTTTCTGGGGGTGCATACCCCCCAAACCCCCACGCCCAGTGTGGGTATTACCCCCACCTCAAGGTCCAACACTTGAATCACTGTCAGACGATTTTGAGCTATCAAACGTTTTCTGCAATGATTTTTGGGTACAAAAGCAGCGCAGATGTTAAAAATTTTTTGGTGCTCGGCGCCGACTAGTACATTTCTGTTTTATTTACCCATAAAATACCTAGAATGAAGTTAAAATGATCTGAAAAGTCAAAATTTTCGATGAATTCTCATATTTTTTACTTACAAGAGTGACGAAAGTAGTCAAAATGGGACAGAAAGTTAGTTGAAAATTTGCAATTTTTCACATTAAAACATGCTATATAGGATGTTTTAAGCGTTTTGCATATTTGATCTGCATAAAAGGCTAGAAATCTAAATTAAGTGGTCTCAAATTTTGGGATTTCACCCCCTCTGAACTTTTGACCTTGGGAAACTATGCACGTAAGAATATGATAACACACATACCAATTCGTACTCAAGTCGCATTAAGCCCAAGTGCCCATTTTCCATCTGGACTTTTATTGAAAATATGTATGGGAAAGGAAATGAAAATATGATAATTTTTGGGGGAAAGGTGGTCCCGAGCAACTCACTATAGCGTTGCGCTTAGTGGTCGCGTACGTGCATATGGAATTTAAGCACAAAATTGTACATCTGGGCAAAACAGTCGTAGAAGCAATTAGAACGGGTTATTTTTGCTGGCTTACCTTATTTCCAAAGGAAATAACGATATAATTGTGCTTTACTTTCGTTAGTATTGATACGCTATATAATACGCCGTATTGATAAATACGAGAAATTTATTATACTCGAAATGGCAGAAAGATTTGGATTCGCGCATCAATATTTACAGGAAGATCGATTCCAATCTTCAAAATTAATAGAACATGGGCGTTTTTCGACTCCTTTATTGCCAACACCACCACGCCTGTTTGCTGACAATCCGGCTCTTGGACTGATCAGCCAAACGGTGGACTACAACATGTACTTGCTAAAGGAGCGGGAATGCGATTATTTAAAAGGGATGGCCGAAAGGGTGATGCATGAAAAGGCGATTTTGCACGTCAAAAATGAGAAATTGCGAAATGAGATTGCCGAATTAAGAAGTCGTCTAGATGCATCTAATAAACATTTAATTAGCATACAACCAAAGGTCAAACTTAGCAAAAATATTAAAGAACAATCACGTTATTTCAATTATGATAGGACACAGGGAAATATGCAACAAGAAAAGAATTTAAGTTGTAATAATTTGACCAGCAAAAGGTTTGCTGTGAATTTTTCAGACTCACACATAGAATCTATTTTTGACAATGTGTTATCTGCTGTGACTGTCCGTGATGCTTATTCATTCATCACAAGTAGTTTCGTCGATAATGGAAGTGCCAAACCTCAGCGTTTTCCCGACAGTTGGCGAGAATATGTAGCACAGTATTACGCCGACTGGAAGGATGAGTTCCCAAATGCTAAAATGTATTTGGAGCTATTATGCCAGCTTCTATTTGTCCAATTAAACAGAATTGGGGATTATTCGAGCACGTGTCTCAAACATTGCCTACATCAAGCAAAAGCTTTGGTGGAATCGATGATCCGTGCTATGAACAAGAACATTTCGGTCGACACGAATCAAAGGCGTTTTTGGATAGGGCGAAACGATTTGATTTTCGACAAAAGGAACAAGTTTTTATCCGAAAGAAATTCTACGGATTCAGGCGGTGATGAAATGAGTTCTGAACGATTTGACAAATTCAAGAGCAAAAAGGAGGAGAAAGGACATGAGGAAACGGATTGCGCGCCAGAGAGTTCGGACGGTGATATCCCTAGGACGCCTGGTGCAGACTTCCCAGAACTAGACAATGATTCGAAAGATTCCAACAAAGACTGATTTCAGTGATTTTATTTTTTTTGTTTGAGGGGGAGGAATGTAAGTCCAACGCCTACGCATTTATTTATTTCAGTCTTGTTGAGCAGCGTTATTCAAAACGGTTCATTCATTAATCCAATTTTATACGTTATTCAAATTAGTTGTAACTGGACCTGCCCGTTGGCCGGGTATAAATACCTGTGTCAACGTGCAGTGATTC
This sequence comes from Mermis nigrescens, assembly GCA_036768485.1. NCBI lineage: Eukaryota > Metazoa > Nematoda > Enoplea > Mermithida > Mermithidae > Mermis > Mermis nigrescens. The sequence goes on from JAVLUZ010000161.1 coordinate 9,013,913, forward strand.
AGTCACGTAACCGGCGTTTACTGATTAAATTACTACAATATGGAACCACGCCGCATCCATTCATTCTTACGTACTCTCCTTGAATTGCCATTCAAGTGTATTATTTAATATAGGTACACACTCCAATCTATAGACATTAGATTGTGATACAACAATTAATTATATCATACTCGTAGTGAGTACAATTTAAGAAAGCACATCATCCACCTTCCTACAGTCTGTGTAGTTTCGGCACATACATAGTACAAGGCTACACAACGTAGCACAAAACAAATGGAATTTCGCATTGAACCAACGCGGCAAAATGGCATGTAGAGCGATCTCTACAATCTCACATCACGTCAAATAAAGAGAAAAAATTGAGCTGGTCTTCACACCTTTTGAAAATCAAATTGGTCAAAAAACTTAGCCAAGAATATTATTGAATTATGTCCGAACCCAGATTGTTGTGAATTAATTAGTCACTTTTCCTTTTCAGAGAGGTGACCATAACAACCATTTTTTTATGTCCATTGTATAACATATCGTCACGTAAATATATTTATGCAAATATTGTGCTGTACACCGTTGACAAAATCATTTTTCTAGTCCTATGTAAATTTTTCTAAAAATATTGATAGCGTCCTTTTCTCTTTATTCCTTTCATTCTTTAATAGTTTGCGACGATGATATTATATGGTAGCTCGCTCATTTTTCGACCAATGCGTTGATTTGTGCTTTAACGTCAGCGTCGATTAATTTTGTTTGCTGATCAATTTTAGTTAAGCCGCGCTTCGATCGTATTTAATATTTTTATATTGCTAGTCTATTGTCATGTAATATTAATTGTCATTGTCAGTGGTTCTTTTTAGCATTAATACACTAACTATCTTAGAACCTGTTACATGCAACTATCAATATGTCCTATATATTTTCACAATATATTCATAATCATTTTTAGAGAAATACCAATGAAATTACTTAATAATTTCGATTATTATCAAAAGATTATTAAACTTAATAGTTTATAATCTGGTTGGCCCTCCAAACAGTAAGCAAGTACAAATCTCTTACTTGTTAGAAAGTTTATACAGATAGGCTTGAGATAAGTCAAGGATTAGCTTAAGCTTACCTAATTTTGGAACCAAATGAGCTGATACATCAAGTCGAACTCTAGACCTGTTATCAGCCTAAATTTTATGCTCTTACTCATAATAGCTCATTAAGTAGGTAAGTACATATATAAACTTTTCAATTCATTAAAGTTTCTCTTTTCTCCAGTTTCCACTTGAGGACTGTTAGGTCTCCATCCCCATAAAAAATGGAGCCCCATCGTCAACTGGACGTCCCGCTATTAACTTTGTGTGTCGCTCATTCTTTTCATAATTTATTTCAAATTTACATTTTCGTGTAATCCAGTAATTCAGACCAGAATTAAACGATAAATATCTTTTTATTTGTTAGGTGATTGTAAGCAGTTTAATCGTAGTTCGTAAGAAATGTTTTGTCGAAGTCTGTTTCGAATGACGATAATGTTGATCGTGCGACATTAGAATATCATGCTTTTTGCGCCCAGTTTAACCCAGGGAACACAGAAAGCTGGCAAAATGACTGAAAACAATTCTGATACTGTCCCTAAGCAAGAATCTGTTAATGCGGCTAGTTCAAATAATGAAGAGTATGAGCAGATGCGTCGTATGTTTTTGATGTTTAAAGCGTTTCGTGAGTCAGAGTCTGATACGAATGAGCATGTTTCTTCTAAGCAATTTTATTAGACTTGTTTTTCCTGATTAGGCGAATTTAGGAGCCATTCAAAAAGCGGTGTAGTGCATTACTTTCAGCTATTTGAAAATTTAGCTAGAAGTTGGCATGTATCAGACCCCAAAAAAGGTCAATATTCTTCATGACCTTTTCGACGTTCCGTCCTTGCACGCTTATAATACGTTTACGGACTTAGAAAAGTCTGATTATGAGCACTTAAAGCAAGCGCTCATAAATCGTTTTGTTGAGTCGAGTAAACCAAACATTACGCGGTTTAAATATGAACAAAGAGTTCAAGGAGCAGATGAAAGTGTTCAAGCATTTTATGAAGATTTAACTTTGCTAGCTAATCAGATTTTTATCGGTATTTCAAAAGAAATCGTAGACAAAGATATTGCATTTAGATTTTTAAATGGTTTAAATCATAAGTAGCGCTATCGCACTACCTATAACATACTTGACCATCCTTTTTTCTTATATGTTTATCACAGCGAGTGCAAAATTTGTGCCCCCCTCACAGCAACAACGGCTCACATCTAGGAGGTGCGGTGTTTTTTAAAAGGTAGATAATAAAAAACTTAGATACCCTTTTTTGTTCACACTCAATACCGGGTTAGTCGTGAGCATAGGTGGGCAGCACCAAAATTCTGGGGGGGGGTGAAAAAATTTTTAAAGGTCAAAAATGGCCTTAAAAATGGTGGTATGGCGAAAAAAACACCATTTTTCGACGTTTCTCATCAAGCTCTATCCAATGGCATCAAAAAATTGCTAAAAAAGCAAAAAAAATTTTCTGGGGGTATTTCAACTTCTGGGGGTGCATACCCCCAAACCCCCACGCCCATGTGTGGTCGTGATGATCGGCGTAGGGCCAATTTAAAAAAATGTTTTCCCTGATTAGTAGTTTACGAATCTGGTCTTAAAATTTCTTTACACTCATTAGTTGTTGCACAGGAGTGTAAATTAGACGGGCTTTACTGTTTTCATGTGCACAAGCGTATCTAACTCAGTTTTACATTCTATGCAGTCTGATTGGTTTCAAAAGGTTGGCGGTTATAAAATCCTTTTACATTCTTAACAATCCACAATTCCAAGTATATTCATCTTTTTTGTTCCATCGGAGCATTTTTCTTTGCTTGATATTATCCGTCCGTTTTTAGTCAATTTACAGGACGAGCCAGAACTTGCAGATATGCTTGCTTCTGCGAAACGAATAGAAGACGTACAACGGAATCAAGTGCGAAATTAGGCATATGGGCCATCAATACTGTCAATGAGGACGTAAAATTTGTACGCAACGCGAAAGCTAGAACAAGTAGTAGTACTGAGCATAGGTGGGCGGCACCGAAATTCTGGAGAGGGCTGGAAAAATTGGGGGGGGGGGAGGTGAAAAAATTTTTAAAGGTCAAAAAATGGTCTTAAAAGTGGTCGTATGGCCAAAAAACACCATTTTTCGACGTTTTCTCATCGAGCACTATCCAATGGCATCAAAAAATCGCTAAAAAAGCAGAAAAAATTTTCAAAAATTGAATTCTGGGGGGGGGGGTATTCCAACTCTGGGGGGTGCATACCCCCAAACCCCCCATGCCCACGTGCATAGGTGGGCAGCACCAAAATTCTGGGGGGGGGTGTAAAAATTTCTGGGGGGGGGTGAAAAAATTTTTAAAGGTCAAAAAATGGTCTTAAAAGTGGTCGTATGGCAAAAAAACACCATTTTTCGACGTTTCTCATCAAGCTCTATCCAATGGCATCAAAAAATTGCTAAAAAAAGCAAAAAAAAATTTTTCTGGGGGGGGGGGTATTTTGATTTCTGGGGGGGTATTTCAACTTCTGGGGGGTGCATACCCCCACGCCCATGTGTGCCCACGTGTAGTACTGAGTCAAAATGCTCTCAAAAAGTCAAGTCAAGTAATGGATCTAATGATACTAGCAAAAGGTAGCTGATTTAGAAGTACAAATTCGAAATTTTTCTGTTAATAAGGTTAATCAGAAAAATATTCAAAGCCAGCCAAGAAATTATAGCCAACCTAATCGTAATTTTATTTCATATTCTAGAGTCATTTTTCCAGCCAGGTACGCCCTCACAAAGCGGAATGCCTTCAGATTTTCAAAGAGTCCTAGGCAAACATTCTGGCGTAACACTTTTAATAATACCAATACATCTTTGAATAGAAATTTTCGAGGTCAAAATCAGTCAGCTTACATAGAGGCCTAATAATTTTGTGAATACTAACTTCAGAGACCCTGCTCCCGCGATTTGATTATCCGAGGAAATTTTAATAAAAATAACTTAAGGCCACAGCAACCACGTTTCGAGTCGCTTCCTCCGAATTTATGCAGTAATAGCGATGTTCAGTTTCAAGCGACAAACGCGACTGCGCCCGATTTTCCTCATGCTTTTATCGATACTGGTGCACAAATTTCGTTAGTAAGCAAACGTTTTCTTGATAAAGTTTTTAATCAAGACGTTGAGCTGAAAAATCCTACAAGTAAGATTCAAACTGCTAAGTAAAGGCATAATGTACGTTTATGGTGAATTAGTTTTTCATTTTTGGGTCAGCAATCACCGATTTTTGGCAAAAGTGAGTGTTGTAACGTAATTAGCTGAAGATGTTATTTTTGGCTTGAATTTTCCTAATCATCCTGATGTACATGGCTCGATTAATGTTAGAAAACGCTATGTAAAAATGGCTGGTAAGCATTTTTATCTTATAAGTTGTGCATCTTCTCAGCCAAAAACATCATCGCCTTTAGTGGCTCGAGCGTCACTGGTACGAACTGTGAAACTCGTGAAAATTTCACCCTTTTGCCAAAAAACTGTGTCCACTGTAGTAGAAATTTTCCTGAAACTGATACGCACGTTGTAGATCAAATTCCATTTGATACTGACGATAATCCTATGTAAGTTTCGCATTCAATTTTCGATAGTTCACGTAAAATCATTCCTATTTGTATGTTTAATATGTCAGAAAAATCTGTCAAAGTTAAAAGTAATACTATAATAGCTGAAGTAACACATTTAATTGCGATTTCTGATCTACCTAAAGATATAATGCCACAAATTTTGAAGAAGTCGTAAATTCTATGGTCGATTCATCAGTTGCTAATTCGTAGTGAAAAAGCTAAGCTTAAAAAATTTTGTCAGCTAATCATAGGTAGCGTGTACCCATAATATACTTGGGTACCCCCAACATATATCCCCCCTCACAGCTATAACGGCACACATCTGAGAGGTGCGGTTTTTTTTAAAGAGGTAGATAATAAAAAAACTTAGGACTCCCATTTTTTCTTGTTTTACACTCAATATCGAGCGCGTCGTGAGTGTGTAAAGTTTACACCAAAAATTCAAATAATTTGCGGAGGGCCAATTTTTTTAAAAAATATTTTCCCTAATTAGTAGGTTACGAATCTGGTCTTAAAATTTCTTTACACTCATTGGTTGTTGCACAGGAGTGTAAATTAGACGGTTTTTTTACTGTTTTCATGTGCCCAAGCATATCTAACTCAGTTTTATATTCTATGCAGTCTGATTGGTTTCAAAAGGTAGACGGTTATATAATCTAGGGGAGACTTTTTTATTTTTTTAAAGTAATATTTCAGAATTTAGAGGCGGTTTATTGTAAAGAGTCTGGGACAAAAAAGGATCTAGTATACAATTTACCCACCACCGTTTTTTAGCCGATTCAAATAAGCTAGTAACCAAACTTTACACACATAATTATCAAACACGTTCTGACTCGTATCAACAAAAATAGTGTTGGTCACTGTAGCTTATTTGAATCTACAGTGTTGGTCACTGTAGCTTATTTGAATCGGCTAAAAAACGGTGGCGGGTAAATTGTATACTAGATCCCAGAAAAATCTTTTTTCCTGCCTTATTCTCCGCTTAGTAGACAGAACGTGATAACTACCTTTAAAACGTGCCTCGTCTTAAGCGCTACACGTCAAAATTTATTTTGTTTCTTTACAATCAATATTGCGTTATTAGTGCAGGTGTAAACTTTACACTGAAAAATTTTTTTCCGCCCACAGCGTCGTGGATGATGAATTTTTTTACAAATATTTTCCGTGAGGTCAGAATAACGAATCTGACCTTTAAACTTTCTACAATCAATACACAGTACCAGGGGTTTAAACTTTACACTCTAGTGGATGAGTAAAAAAACAGATTTTGTCCAAAATTTCTCTGCCAACTTTTTCGGTTATGAGTTGGGATAAATTAAATGAATAAAAATAAAGTAACTTTTAAGGGCTACACGTCGAAGCAAACCGCGTTCCTTTTTTACTGAATTTAGTCATGAGTTTCAAAAGTAAATACGGAGTTAGTAAACAGTGCGAAGCGGCAGAACACATTTTTTAATTTTATCGTCAAATTAAATTTCGTGCATTTTAGGCTGAATATGTCATTGTCAGATATCACGCCAGTACCATTTTAAAAAAAAGTTATTCCACCAGTGTAACAGACTCCAACAATTGGACTAGCAGCCTGGGCCCAGTTGCAATATCGTAAGCACGTGCTTTGAGTAAGTTCATACATAAAGTGCTTACGTGCTAGGATAAGCATCTGCTCAATTGGGTTGCAATAAAAATTTTGGCCTTGTGCTTACGTGCTTATAATGTGCTTAAATCTTCGAAGCACATGCTTAAGTTCGTGCCTAACTTAAGCAACCAGTTTCTATATTTACTTCTGCCAGACGCTGTCTGAGAAATGAGGTTGATGTCAAAAAATCTCGTCAGTCGAGCCATGCATATCATTAAAATCAAAGAAAAATACCGCTCTCTTCTTGGGAAAAGTCCCAAAGCCACATAAAACGTGGAAATTATGTTATACAGTTGCGATAATATTTTTAAATAACGTTGATTAGTGAAAAGCTTGTAATAATTAGTGTGAAATAATCGCTAAATTTTGGACGAATTAATTTTACTTTAATTTTGATATTTTAACCTACTGTCCTAAAATTTAATATCCGTCTTGTTTTGCAGCTTGTGCATGTGCTCGTCTTTTGGTAAATTGATTAATCACTCTTGCGTTATATGTTTCCTTATTTAAATTATTTCACATAGGCGAGGAGGGTACACCTGTAACAATACTCGCATTTAACGTTATCGGTTTCCCGATTTCAGTATTAATTTTTTCATATTTTAAAGCATTTATAGTCTTTTGCAAGACAAAAATACTGTAACAGGTCGATTGCAATTGGTACACGTTTCATTTAAGATTAAATCATCACTTACTTCTATTATATTTATTTACTTATTTTTTGTCTTTCCCTTTGTTCTTCTCGTTTTGTCCTGATCCATTTTCTTTATTTTCTATTAAAGCAATAATTCAAATATTTTGCTTTAAAACTCCTCGACGTGAATTTAGTTTCTGTGTTTTTTCTTGAGCCAAAAGAAAGCGATTATAATGCTTATCCATTTTAGCTCTTCCCCTGAGGATTTTTAGGTTATTTGTCACTTTGTTGGCGCTTCTTATGATAAAAATAAAAATAATTCTTCTCAAAACAACGGAAAATTTTTGACATTGTTTCCACGAGAAATTACTCATTATTGGATCAATAAGCTCGTAAGCCTGGCCTGGCTCTTCTGATTCCAGAAAGTTGATACATCAGCCCGAATATATTTTTCAATTTTATTTTTAATTAAGGCCCAAAGATTGCTTTTAAATTGACATGCACAACATAAAAAAATAACCTTTTCACTCTGGTCGTGTGTTCAGGATTTGATAGACTTGCAAATTGTTTTTCCTAAAAGATAAAAATGTTGTGGTCAGACGTAAACGTCAAAGTTTGGGAATTGAGACCTCCAAGAATAAAAAATTGTAAATTTTATGTGAAAGATGGTGCCAAGCAAACGACAAGAAAGAAAAAATAAAAACTCATTTGAAAAAAAACATTTGATTCACCAGAAACTGTGAATTAGCACCTTTGGAAGCATTTTAATCCTAAAAAACATGACTGACCCTTCCTCCTGAAAAAAAGGAATTTGCATATGACCCTAATGGCTTGACTGAAATGAATTAAGCGCGTCAAAAACAATATTTTTATGAGAAACATGGCAAAACTTGGGCCGAACGGAAATCAAATTCAGTCAAAAACGCATTTTCTCGTCGTAGCTGAACACTTCAGCAGTGAAATAAGATAGTGTAATATACTCTCGCTTAAATTACACCTTGCGTATTATTGCGGCTTAGTAAAGCTAAGAATTTTGCATCTTTCTTACCTATCAACTGACCTCAGATAGCTGGTACTGAAGCCTCATTATCTAAAATGTTTACCCACGGCCGCCATGTAACATCGATATTTTTAACAGCAATATTCCAAATTTCTAATAGAATAATAGCTGAATGATGAATGATCTTTTTTCTAATGCAAATGATTAGTTTATTGCGTTTCTTAAACACACTGATGCTGGTAACAAGAACAAGAACTAGTACCTCCCCAATAAAATCGAAAATAATTCGGAATAAAACATTTTGCACGAAACAACGCATACTAACGCTTTCCTATTTATACTAAATTTAAGCAACTTCTGATAAAAATTTTCGTAATATACAAATAGTTACTTTCTTTACTTCCCCGTGCAGTGACTCATGCTGGCGAGAAAAACAAGAACTAGCTTCCCAATTAAATCGAAAACAATCCCCTAATTAAATAATTTTGTACGAAATAGCGAACGTTTTTCTATATAACATTTGAGCACTTTCTGAAAATATATTCTTAATGTCAAATTTACTTTCCAAATTAAGCTCAAAAATGAAGTTAAAAACTAAAAAATCCTTTAACAAAAAAACTTATATCTTTAATGAACAAAATAAAGACACCGCCGTACACAATCTTGGGGTTATCCCAACCCCTTCTACCCCCCGCAGAAATTTTTCACCCCGCAGAATTTTGGTTATCAGACTCGTTGAAAACGACTTGTTTAACGTTCGTAGCGATCATTTATTTAGGCCGAAAGTGCCGATTTATGTAGTCAGTTTTGACTAAATTTCATTAAATTGTATTAAATTTTTCTCGATCACTTTCTAGCAAGAATAAAAACATCCTGAAAAAAATTGAAACGTTTCTAACACTTATCTACGAGTATCGCGAACCAAAAAAGGCACTTATTAAAATTTTTAAGGTCAAACCTCCAAGAATTTTCGTTCTGCACAGGTATGATCACCGCATCGTTATTTCAATAGATCAACCTTTTCGCGCATATGCAAATGATTTTTCAGCAAGAATATCTAATAAATGTATCTGCAAATTCATGGAAAATAGTAGTCAACGCGGCCAAGCTGGTACTTACATGAGTGCCTCCGACCACTCATAAAGTTAAGCATCAGCTCGGACCAAGATAAGCATGTGCTTACTTTATTGCAACAGTCCAAAATTAAACACAAGCTTAAGTATGTGCTTAAAAGCACGTGCTTAAGATAAGCAGCAGCTCCAATTTTATTGCAACTATCTGAGCAACAGTCTGTTGCTTAAACTGGTACTTAAACAAGAGGTGGTACTTAAGTACGTTTATGCAACTGGGCCTGAAGTTTATTCTTTAAATACAAAAGTCACGGCTACCAAAGGATTATTCTAATTGCAAACTGCTCACTAAAATGAACTCATGTATATTCTATATAACAAATGAAAGATCTATTTCTGATTGCACAGCAAACAGCATTTTAAGAAATACATAATTATGTAACAGAAGCGCAGCGCCGACAATTTAGCGTTTTTGATTAAAATTACGAGTAACAATTATTAGAAATATAAGTTTCTTTAGTGTACCCCTGGCTACTTCCCTGAAAAACAGATAAACAAAATTTATTTTACCTGAATAAATTTTTGTCTAGTATCTCCAGGTCGAGAAACACCTTCGATATATCTTCATCAGTGTGCAGAGGCGTAGCCAGGATTTTGGTTCGGGGGCATAAACAAAAATTTTTTTAGGACTACTTTTGCATTGAATGCCAGTAATGTTATGTATAGTAAAACTGAGTTTTTCGACCTTTAGTAGTGTAGCCCAGTGTTTTTTTGCACCAAGTCCGTTTGTACATGTACGAAGATTGTCCCTAAAAGTCTTTGCACATTTTTTAGACACAAATTTTTGGGTACTATAATATGGTACAGTAGCGATTTTAGGGTGGTAAAAACAGCTGTTCGACTTTTGGTAGTATATTTAGCTAATTTGTGGGTCTCTAAGGGCAAAAATCAAAAATAATCGTCTCAAAACGGCGCGAAGCGCCGAAAAATTTGACATTTTTCCTTTTAAAATGCAATTTCTGCTAGTATAAAGATATATAGAATACATAATTACTCATTTCGGCGCGAAGCGCCGAAATTTTTACGAATTTTACACCTTTTTTGCAATTTTAGTCTTCCCAAAAATCTTTGAACCTGTACAAAGACGGTCCCGAAAAGTCTTTGTACATCGGGAAAAATCTTTGCTGAATACAAAAAAAACACTGATGTATACTAGCTAATTTATGGGTTTCTGACGATCAAAAATACAAAAAGTGTAAAGCGGCTCGAAGTGCCGAAAATTTTCGGAATTTCTACCGTTTTCATGTATAATTTACGGCCTTTCTATTGACAAACATTCCGGAAATTATAAGTGGCGCAAAGTGCCGAGAAATTTAGTCATTTTTTACCGCCCTTAACATTTTGTAGCTCTGTGAATACTAATAGTCTGACAGAGCAGAAAATTATCAAATTTGTACAAAACAATTTTGACATTCCATGCTTCTAACAAGAAAACTGAGAATTGCTGACTTTGCCTGAAGATATTTTGAGTGATTCAGGCTTTTAAACGCAATGCTGGAGCTTTACAAAAAGAAAGAACAGTAACTAGCGGCGCTATGCGCCGCAAAATTTTGACGTTTTTGCACTTTAAACTCAATTTACACCGCTTAAATCATACAAAAAGACAAATTAATGCCGGCGCGAAAGGGCGGAAATTTTTAGAAATTCTCAACTCTTTTACCTGGCTTGTTCTCCCTAAAATCTCGTTGCACATGTACAACGAGATTTTACGATTGCGGGGGTCTCGGGATGGCGCGCTCAAGCGTTCCCAGCGGGGCCGGGGCAGGGTCCCGGAAAATTTTGTAAAAAAAAACATTTTAATGTTAAATAGTAACGTTATAATTTTCGCAAAATCGGCCAAATCTCGGTTCTGAATCAAGCAAGCCCAAAAACACTTGAAATTGATGAACTTCTACATTGCACAAAACTTCTGAGCTGAAATGCGTTTTTTGACCTCTGTTAATTACATAGCGCAGCAAAGTGTTGCTGCCAATAAGATATAGAATAATGTATCGATGAAAATATTGTTCTTAACGTTTTCAGGCCCATTCGTGGCCTTCTTATTAACAAGATGCAGTTCAGAAAACAGGAAATGCGCAAAACCAAAAGAAAATTTGGCCATTCCTTTCATCTAAAATAAGATTATGTGTCCTTGTAAAAAGACAAACAAATCAAAGAATAGACAAACTGGTACACAAAAGACAAACAAAGCAGAGAATGGACAAACTAGCACTTAATCATTTTCGTACTTTTACTATTATTATGCTCAACAAGCATGCGAAGTTTTAATCAACGAACAAATAGTGCATTAAATTACTAAAGTGATGTGAAGTGCTGGATTATTTTAACTGATTCAAGCTTTTTAATTCATTAGATCTATATAACAATAAATAATTATGACTCGGCGCGAAGCGCTGAAAAATTTTGACGTTTTTGCCTTTTTGAACTCAGTTTTCTGGACACACATTATTGCAGCAGAAAAATCAATAATATTTCTGAAACAATTTCGGGGGGCATGTGCCTCCAATGCCCCACCTGGCTACGCCTATGTCAGTGTGCATATGCCTAACCATACAAGTCGCGCAATGAGTTACCCTTTGTTTTGAGGACAGCAGATTTGACAAATTTCGTATGACCGAATACCGGTTACATATTAATTCATCAAAAGGACGACGGAAACAACGATTGAGGATCATTGTAAGGCGTTGAATATTAGTCGATTATTGGTGATTAATTTATCGACTTACAAAAATTCATGCCGACTATGAACAATGGTTTGAGCACACAAAATAAAAAGATTAAGTGCTGCAACCGAAAAACAAATATAGTTGCAAAATGCGTATTAGCAAACAACAAACAGTTTTTGATAGTATAGACGGCCCTATCATAAATAATAAAAACTCTCAAACTTCTAATCAATAATCTTAAAAGCGACATAATGAATTAAATTTTTGACTTTTATTTTGAAAAACGTTTACATCTTAGTCGATAAACAATATACTATCAACTCCTCACGAAAAAATCAAAATCTTCAAAAATTAATAGAAAATTAATGGCGAACTAAAACAAGCATAATTTAAAATAATAATAATAGAGTCGATGCTAAATAGAGGAAGAGGATATAAATGATTTATGAAGCCCCTAAGTAAATGTATGCTGTATAAAGCACTCGATTGCATTTGAAATTTCAAGAACCTAGAGACTGGGGCATGTTTCCAGAAAAATTACAAGAATTCCCTGTGCCAAAATTTATCCGTATCCATTCATTTCAATAAGTGGGGTAGGAATGAGCAAAGCAACAAGTATATCCAGGCATACCACATCACTAGTTAAATATAAATCATGAGCATAAGCGATAGGAATCTCATTTAACAACTACTGAAAATGAGACGAAGGGGTGTAACTTGTGAACGATAAAATTCAGTCATTTCGCATCATACCACGGTTTTCTCGAAAAGTACGATCTGCAAGAATCATGCTATTGAAAAGGTCCGAAAATTACACAAAGTAACAGTTTTCAAGAATGAAAAAGACACTATAACTAGTAATAGAATAGAATATCTTTTCTACCGCATGGTGCAAAGCTTTTTTAGCAAGTGCAATCTGCTTTAACTATCTTTCACAATGTCGTCGCAAAAAGCACATAATCGTCAGCTTGTAACATTTTAAAACAAGTGTTGTAAACACAAAAATAGCTTCTTTCAATATCTATTCGTAGAATACAAAGCTTTTGTGGAAGTTTTTGAGCCTTTTACGAATCGATGGCGCATAATAATTGCTGATATCTAGGTATATCGACAACGAAGAACCGAGATTGTTTTTGTAAGTCTTGAAGCTTCCAATAAAAGCAGTGAGTAAAATCAAATAAGTCTACCATGCAATAAAAACATAATTAAACCATATAAATCTCATTTGTTGTCAGAATTAAAACAATTCTGTTATGATTTTTAGCAACCCACACTCTCAAACACGTGCTATAACGGAAAAGATTAAAGGTAGGTTATTATTAAAGAATGGGATAAGCTTGAGTGAACGAGAAAAAGACATTCATAGCAAACATTTTTATTAAGCACAGCATACTCATTGGATAAATTGTTCACTTTTAAAATCCACAATAATGTCAAAAGCAAAGTTGCACGACGGAACGAACAAACAGAGAAGTCATTGACAACAATCAAGTGAAAAGTTTCAGCCGTCCATCATCGCCCAAGACCAATTTTCAATTTTTTAATTCCTAATACTTTTTATTTTATTAAGCCTCATTAAAATACAGCGTTTAACGGTATACCTTCACTGCAAGCAAGTACAGAGATTGTCCCACCTAACTATACCAAGTATTTTTTCGTAATAACTCTACTAATTCTTAATATTTGTTGATGATTTTCTGGACATAGTTGGAAAGTCCAATAGGAAACTGGATGACATGATAAAGTTGCGTTTTGCTCGTCCATGGTGTAAGCCACAAAAGTTTGTGTAACCGTTAGTTTTTGCAGGCTATACCACCGATGTAGTTATCCGAACAACATATCTCGCGTTAGGTCAATCAATTCTTGATATTTTGGAAAGTTTTTTTGAATGAATGTAGAAGATATAATAAGCCATCGACTTACAAGAGTTAAGGCATGATTTGGTTACACACTGTCCAAAATATAGCATTTCTACAGAACTAACTTCTTCGCCATGCAAAAATTGTCGTACTAACTTGTGACAGCAATTTCTCATGAACTTATGCAAACCCATTCAACAATTTATTTTATTGGTTCACAAGTATTCGTATGGTTTGAATCGTGGGCTAAAGCATTGATCGCATAAATGCATTGGATTTTGAAAGGGAATGCTATCAAACATCTAAGGTTTACACAAAACTCCTGCAAGTTTACATCACGAACTAGCAAAACCGATCAAACCTTGTCCAGTCAGTTTTCTATTAGACATTTCTAACTATATCGAAAAAATCATTGAGAAATAAGACGAATTGCGAGAAGTTATTAAGAATAAACATGTTGGATTGTAAGGCGGAACAGACACCCTGTATATCCGGAAGAAAGGAAATCATATATACGAAAGAACCTAAATTTTCATGACAGTAGAACTGAGGCAAAGCTTGTATAATAAATAATCCATTCCATTTTTAGGTACGAGTACACAACTATCTACTGAATATTGACGCTGATCGTATGATAAAAAATAACAATATCATTATCATCTTCTAGGGAAAGGTCATAGGAGAAGCTTCAAAAATCTACTTCATGGAGTGTTTTCGCTCGTTAACACATTCGCATTTCCTGCATATATTGCT
>JAVLUZ010000161.1:9028331-9255175 GCA_036768485.1 Mermis nigrescens
CGAGGCCGAGGCGACCTAAAATCCTTGCCTCGGCCGAGGCCGAGGCCGAGGCCGAGGCCGAGGGTAATGCCGAGGGTCAAGCTTATATACCTATACCCATAAATAGTACTCTTAGAATATTTTAAATGTACATGAGCTAGAGAATCATCGTAATATTAAACACTTTATCGAACTAAAACAAATGTTTATTGCTGTTAGCCAGAATTCTTTTTTCAATCTGATGAAGCAGATAATTCATCATCAAAATCTATATCTTCTGAATCCGAGTTAGCCTCATCGATTCCGCCTTGTTCTGCTATCGCGTCATCATCGTCGTCATCCTTTATCAGATTCTTTAAAGTCACACTATTATAACCAACTGCTTTAAGATTGTGCTTTACAAAAAGGAGTTTTTGAACATTTGATGGTAGCAGACGAGTTCGAGCACCATTCGCTATATCACGCGCCACCTTGAATTCACGTTCACTCTCCGCTGAGCTTATGGGCGCTGATAAATACTTGATCGCTAGCTTAGAAACAAAGAATTAAATTTCAATCAAACCACATTTAAATCTAAGACTTAATTTGTAAAACATTTGCTCATCATTAATGCTAAATGAATTAGTTATTAGTCTGTAGATAACGACTAATTCTTACAATAATGCAGGTATGTATTAGGAGCTTTAAAATTTACAGAATAATTAAGCTGAAAAATTGAATCAACAAAAGCAAAATCAGATATCAAAAATTATTTATTGCTATACAATCAGCAAAATACTTTACTTTGTAAAATGAAAATAGGCATTTATAAGGACGTTAGTAATTGTCAAATAAGATACATTATAGTGCAGCAGCAGCGTAATGATAAACCTTTCCAATTACAAATTGATGGCCTATTTAAATGATTAATTCCTTCTTGTACACCCAGGCACGTAGCTGGCCCTTCTATCTTGAGGGATCAACATCAATTTTGGGGGTCTAAGCCAAAAATAGCACAAATTAACGTGCAAAAAGTCCTATTTTTCTGGTTTTTTCTAAATTTGGGGGGTCCGGCTCCCCCAGTCCCCCTCACAGCTACGTGCCTGTGCACACCTACTTTTGCTAGTTCTGGACGTTTTCTGGCGTTTAGTTGCCAGTAAGTCAGCGGCGATGTTCCCAGATCGATTCTACTTTCGGCCAGATAATCTGCAACCAATGCTTTTGCTCGTTCAGATGCTGATTCCGCATTAAGCGTTTCGTATTCATCTTCCGATGAACTTTCCAATGCGGCAAAATGGCTTGAAAATATAAAGTTTTATGCTCAGAAAGTCTTGCGTATAATATGAATAAATATTAAATAATATTACAATTTAATATAACAATAATATAATATAGTATGATAGTATAAATAGGATAATATTGTATACAATATATAAGATATTTAATATACTTATGTAAAATGTTATTGCTGCTTACGTAATAATTTAAAATTTATAATAACTTTTAATACGTTATTTTCTGACAAATCCAAAACTTTTCTGTAGTGCTCAAAAAGAAAATATCCGGCAGACGGATTATCGAAAAAAATAAACGTGGAAACTAATAATAAGAATCAGAATAACAAAATTATTGATGCGCATGCATAAGTTTGTCAAGATTAGTGCATTTGAAAGTGAGTTTGTGTAAGCAAAACCACAGGCGGACGCGGGGGACTAGACCCTGAATAATCCAGCAAACCCTCTCCGTAAATCGATAGACACCCAGAATTGAATACCCCAAATACTGAATTTTCTGCATGTCTTTTGGGATTTTTGCTAGTTTTACACCCCCCCCCATCCCGCCTAGAATTCTTCTGCTGCTCATTTATATTCGCAACGCTCGCTTACTGTTCGCGTATGGTACTACTAGTGGTGGCTCGCTGACTTCGTCGGCTTCCTTCTTGCACATCGTTAGCCTTTAGCATTTCGTCAGAAACTAGCTCCACTAAATAAAGCTCGGCAATATTTGCTGATCGTATCGTTGCAAATGGTCTAAAATGAAAATTCTTGTTGTTTATTCTTTATTTACGCTTAGATTATGAAAAAGTGTGATCATTATAGAAGAGTTTAAAATTCATAACTATCATTGTTCCTATATATGTACGCATGTGTTAGAATTTGATTAATTCGAACCTTGAAAAATAAATGGAAAGCGAAAAAAAAATTTCTAAGCAAATATGTGTCCCACGACAGTCTTGTGTTTCGAACATTAGTATCTAAAAAATTAGTTTCATGTTTCTTATTCAAATGAATAGCAATAAAGTATCTTACACACTTAGTTTCAATAAAAATTCGAATAAATTGAAGATTTTATATGCAAATTCATCGTTTCTCCATTTTATAAAAGTGTCTGCAAATGGAGCTCACTTACCTTTAAGATGTTTCGTGCAGTATTTAAAAATATAGCTCACTTTTTTTTAAAACGTGGATCCAGTAAAGTCGCAACAGTGTAAAGAGGATTCTGCTCGATTGACTTAAAGTGCGCGCGCCCATCATGGCCGAAAAAGTACTGATCAATTTTCGCCAGCAATTCGTCTTTCAAAGTTCCCAGTCCGGGGAAATCCATTTTTAATCTTCTTTATTAGTATTCTAAAATTCGCCATTCCCTTTCATCTAACATATCAGTCAAAGTAACATGCATGTAACGGCTCGATATTTAGGATGGGAGGGGCGGAGCCGGTAATTTTTAGGGGTTAACGACCTCCGATTTGGACAAAAACGGCCAAAAAAACTCAATTTTTTCCAAAAATCGGAGGAAATGGGGTCAAAAATTTTCTGGCTTCGGGGGATTGGGGATGACCAACTTTGGGTAGGAGATCTTCACCCTCTGCTACATGTATGCAAAGCACTGTTTTTTTGTACGAAAACCTGGCGATTTTTTTGTACGATGAAAAATCGGCCAAAAAGTGCCTATACTTTGTGTACAAAGTTGTACAAAGATCACTCCAAAAATCTTTGTACGAGCCTCAAAATCTTTGTCTCGTACAAAAAAAACGGTGATGCAAAGCACATAAATTACAATAATTTTCTACAATAAAGCTACTTAAGAATTGAAACGTGCACTTTTTGTTTAAAATAGTGTGGGCTGTCGTTAAGATCGAAAAATTGGAAGCTAAACAACTCGTTTAACAAAGTTTAAGTCGCGCATTCTAAAGTCTGAAAGTGAAAGTCATCATGGATGGCTGCATAGAAGACTGCAATAATATGACTCCAAATGCCAGCCAGTCTGAATTTATTGTTTTTTTTTAAATCGTGGTGCCCTTTTAGCTTATTCCTATGCATGTTACGAAATACTGCAGAATAAAATATCTATAATCCGTTTACTTTCCCTCGATCAATTCTTCTGAAATGCACGAATCTTCTTTTTGATACATCTTGACGACTTCAGCGAATAATCCGAGTAATTTGAGCAGCTTAATAATTGAAAAAATAAGCAAAATTATACAGAAAAGGAAATTTTGAATTTGTAGAAATAACTTGCGAGCAAAATTCGTTTTTGAAACATGCGAGTGTTAATAGCAGAATTTAAAGCCTTTAATGCGGAATGTTTTTACTCAGGTGAGATATTTAAGGATAAATGGAACTTTGCATGACCAGCCTGTATGCATATTCATTATTCAATGATCAATGTGCAAGCTTCGAAGTGTCTTCTTGAAAAAAATTTATCTACGTAAATATATACTAATTTGGAACAAAATTTTGCATCCTTACATAGCTAACGATTATTAAATAGATACGTGAGAACATCCGAAAAGATATAGTAGGTACTACATACCTTTTTTAGAATAGTCAAGTTGTTTTCAACGTTTTAATCAATGATTATTATCTTGATTATTTATATACTTTATTAGATAGATATTTTACAAGCTTACCGTCGGTAAGATTTCCCATTCCGACTTCGATAAATTCCATGAATTTAATTTATCGATCTCGTAACAAATCACTTTAATCGCCTTTTCCTGAAAATGGAATCTATCGAGCATTAGAAACGTGCTAGACCAGCATGTTTCCTGGTCTATTATCAACGAGTGATGAGGCAGCTTTTCCTGCTTTTGCGCCCTCTGTAAGATTGCTTTTGCTTTTGTACTGTGACGAACGGTTTTCACTATGTGACGCACCTAAGAGATTAAAAGATTTCGCTAGATTTTATGTAAAAATTTTAGCAGCTGAAAATAATGATAGTCATTTCTCAGTTTTGCTTTTGCTTATTTGAAAAGGTCGGCAAAAAAATATTAAAAGCTGTTCTGCAGCTCTTACGTAATGCACATTTTTAAAAATAATTTTTGCTGCAGGAATAAAATCTAGAACGCAGAACTTTTGATAGCAAAGTACATGCGCAAAACAATGTGATAATAAATAAACTAAAAAATAAATAGATCCGACCATTATATTACATTTTTCGACCATTATATTACATTTGGGTCAGAATGATTTATTCCTGAATTTTATGGAATTACGTGCTTCTTAGTCACTCATAAATAAGACTATAAAAGTAAATCGTCGTTTTTACATTGAAGTAGGCAGGTATATATTTTCTAAGGGAGTGAAAGTCGGAAAAGTGCATGTTACTCACTAATCTGTCTGAAATTTCGAATGAATTTACTAGTATTTATAATTCATCCTGCTCAATTTTTATCACATTCCGTTCCATTGAATTAATTAATATCTTAGAATGTAATTAGATCGTACATGTAACGGCTCGAAATTTTGGGAGGGGGTCCCGGCCCGGCCATTTTGAGGGGGCATAAATGACCTCCAATTTTTGGCCAAGAAAAGGCAAAAAACACCTAAAAATGGCATCAAGTTTCTGACTATGGGGGGACGAGACGACCAAATTTGGGTGGGAGGATCCTCCATCCCTCTGTTACATGTTTGCATTAGATTCTACTTATGTGCCCAAATTGTTTGCGGTTTCTCTACCTTCGCTATCATATCAGTAACCGTGCGTTGGACCAGAATACTATTTGTTACAATCAAGTGTAAGGCGTGCAAAAAACAACCGACATTTTGAAATCCACCGATTTCCATTGATTTTACTACATTGCTGCCATTGTCACGAACTATTACGTGCAAGCGTGCGCTTAGATTATATTCTGCAAAAACGGATTTTAGAGCTGCAGCTATATTTTCTCCTGTGTGTGCTTCCGAAAATGGTAGGCATTCTAGGACAACAACCTTTCGCTTCCAAGTTTCCTTATCAATGAAATGTACCGTCACAGCCATGTAGGCATCCATCGAAGCTGAACTCCACAGATCCGTAGTAACAGAGCAATATTCGAGTCGTTGATCTAGCAGTCGCTTCACTTCACCTTTTATTCTCTGATAAATCTCTGGCATGACAACCTTCCTCAGATGACTCTCACTAGGCACCGAAAATCGGGGATTTAAAGACTTGACAAAATGCTGAAACCGCTCGTTTTCAACAATCGTATAGGGTAATCCAGCATCTGCGATCCATTCCACTAATTCATATTTCATGCGTATTTGATCCGGGTGAGTAGGCGGTAATTTTTGACGAGATTTCATTAGCTCATCCAACTTCAATTGCTTGCTAGGGGGTTCGTCGTCGACTTTTTCATTTAACTCACGGCTATTTTCCCTTTTCTGCTTTTTCGTGGTCTCTTCTTTTTTTTCTTTCGCTGCTGCTAAAAGCAGTGGATGCTTATTTCTTAAATGGTCCAGTAATGTTGTAGTCGTGAAATTGTGAGCTTGACCACAACCACGACTATACGAAATTCCACATTTGAGGCATTTAGCTTTTGATTGATCATCTACGCAGATCTCGAAAAATTCCCATACAATCGACATTATGAAATACGAGTATAGTAAAATCGAATCGCTGAAGTAAAGAACAATGACTGAGAGAACACTACTATTCAGAACAAAAATTTCATGCAGAGTCGATTTACATACAATTATTTTAATGAAAGTCAAATCGAAACGCATAATATGTCAAACAATTCATTCTTATTTTCAATAATTGTAGATTAAATGTGTGAAGGGTTTATTGAATAAAGTCAGCAGCATGATAGCATCTTTAATTTAACAAGTTGCCGTTGAAGACTTGGAAAAATTAATAAAAAACATGGCTGAACAAGCAGTTAAAATGTTTTATTACTATAAATAAGACGACAGTGTCAAAGAAATAAATGAACAAACGAAATTTGCTATGTAAAGACAGAACTGCAGCCATTGATGTGCTCGCTTTCGCAGTAATGCATGTTTAAACACGCTTTTTCAGTCATCCAATTTTGGTGTAGTAGGTAATATGACGGATACTACACTTTACTTTTTCCGATCCATGTAGCGAGCATGAGAATAAAGCTTAGTTATCACATGGGTATCAATTGGCACTTTGCTGTATGTAACTTGGTGTATCGCCTAAAAGCATAAGAATAGCCAATAGGTAAAAACAGCCTGTGTACTGCAGATGCATTCTAAATAGTTAATATTCGATGGATATATTGAACTTATTCAAATTTGATTTTAACCCTCGGCGCCTCGGCATCGACTAAACTTTTGTAACTAAAATAAATCACAAAACCAGCTTTTGTTTCGTTTAAATGGAATAACTTAAAGCTTATTTCCAATGTCACATTGATGTGATATTTTTTACAGTAAATAATATTACATAAGAGTATATTAAAATACATAAAAATTGAAAACGATTAAAAAGTCAAATTATTCAAATACTGACTTTAATTTTAATTTGAATTTCTCGTCTTATGCCCAACATTTCGAGCAACGGAGCGAGGCATTAGGATCAGAAATTTAAAGCTTAAAATTTAGGGAGGGTCAGTTAGTCATTTTGATCTTAGGGTGGCAAATTATCTCTAATTTTTGGACAAAAAATTACAAAAAAACTAAACGGCCTAAAAACGCAAGTTTTTGCCTCAAATGTGGGTAAACTGATTTTCGATGCGGATTTTTGTCTTCTATACATGTATGTGTGGTTAGAATATTGAAGAAAGTGAATCTCATATAATTCACTATAGTGTCTTGCTTTACCGACCTTACTCGTGCTTTTCTTCATTGCTAAACATGGGTGCACAAGGTCAGGGTCGGCAGGGAAAATGTTAAGTTTTTAAAAATCTAGAACAGTAAATTTAACGTTCACGGTATTTTTTCTATTTTGACGATCAAAATGGTCAAAATAGACTATAGAACGTTTTTTCCTGGCAATATCGCATTTTAAAAATATTTTTAATTCATTTTGACTGCATTATATAACTTTTAACACTAAAAAATGCAGAAATGTATCAGTTATGGGCGCTTTTCGACCAAAAAAATTGACGTTTTTTTATGCTTTTGACCTCAAAAATGATGCAAAAAACACGTTCCGTTAGCTCAAGATCGCCGGACAGTACCTGTCCGGGTGATTGTTCAGGGGAAGGGGTAATGCCCCCTCTCCCCCTATATGCATGTACTATGCTGCCAAAGCAGTGCCTAGGATCATTTTGAAATTAGAGCCAATAATAATTCCCACTGCAAAGTTTGCTCAGTTTATCCTGCGTGAATAAATCGCTTGTTCGCTGGCCAAAAAGCTTTTAGTTGTGGAGCTTAAGTTGATAGAAACAAAGTGCACCAATGAATAACGAAGGAGTTTTTAAAGCGAAATTTCATTGGACAATCATTTTGTGAAAAAAAGAGTGAAAAACTTAACACAGGAAGATTAAGAATGGAAAAGTGGGGCGAAGCGCTGAAACTTTGAATTTTTTACATAGAATTGTGCCGTTTTTCGCGCTTAAAAATACCCGAATAAACCCGGATAAATTGTGAAAACATTCGACTTCTGGTAGTCAGAATGAATTTATACGGAGTTCGGGTTCGGGTCCTAAATTTGGTTCGGCTTCTCGAGTATTCAGCTTCGGGTTCGGGTACCCGTTGCATCCCTAAAAAGTACTAATCCGGCGCGAATTGCCGGAAAATGTTTGACATTTTTACTGCGTTCGACCTCAAAAATGATGCAAAAAACGTTCCGTCCGCTCAAAATGGCGTTCCGTATAGTACCTGTCTGGCTGAACCCTCCAGGGGTAATACCCCCTCACCTTCCTATGTGCATGAATGGTTAAAACAATATTAAACCACTTCATAAACAAATTGCTGTAGCCTGTGAACCGCTGGCAGATGGTCCAAATGTTTCAAACGATTTGAAAAAGGACATTTTTATTTATCTAAAAAAAGTAAACTGAAAATTTTGTTTACAAATTTTACCTACCATTGGGGTCATACATTCCCATAGGGGGTGAGGGGGTATTACCCCCACCTCAGGAGTCGAGACTTGAATCACTGTCGGACGATTTTGAGCTATCAAACATTTTCTCCATGATTTTTGGGTACAAAAGCAGCGAAGGTATCAAAATTTTTTCGGCGCTTAGCGCCGACTAGTACATTTCTGTTTTGTTTACCCATAAAATACCTAGAAGGAACTAAAAATGATCTGAAAAGTCAAAATTTTCGATGAATTCTTATATTTTTTACTTACAAGAGTGACGAAACTAGTCAGAATGGGAGGAAAAGTAGTTAAAAATGCAGTTTTTCACATTAAAACATGCTATATAGGATGTTTTAGCCATTTTTAATATTTGGCCTGCAAAAAAAGGCTTGACTCTAAATTTAGTGGTCCTAAATTTTGGGATTTCACCCCCCTGAACTTTCGACCTTGGGAAACTATGATTGGGGTGTAGCCAGTATCGACCAGGTTCAAAAAACCAGGCCCGGGTCAGCCGGGCCCGGGCTTACATGCTTGAGGACTTACGTGTATGTATACGTACGTTATATGATTATTTATTAAGGCTTGATGTTTATACGTCTACGCACAGTCTATGTATGTACGTTCAATCGGTATATACATCAGTAAATAATATATGTACTAAGTTTACGCAGATATAGTAGTAAGGCAAAAGTATGTACAAAATTTCAAATTAAATATAATTTAAAGATACAAGATAAGTTATGACAACAAGATATTATCATAAAGGTTAGATGATGCTTTATTATAGAAGAATTAACTATTTATGTTAATATATCTTTAGAATTGAATCAAAGTTGGCTGCACGCCAAGTGATCGATCGATGCTAGCGATTCCATTTTATTTACCATCGATGACCTTGACTGCAGCTTGAAGAATAAATAAAATTCGTACGCATTGCTTTTTAAATCAAATTTATTGATTAAATTCAATAAATTCATATTTCTTCAGCATTATTTTTGACACGGCAAGCAGCTTCGGTTTCCACATTACATCAGAATGGCCTAGAAAAACTTTGGCGCTTCGCGCCAAATCGTTTTTCACTCCATTTATTATATTCCATGACAGCGTTTTTTTGTACAAGGTCCGTTTGCACATGTACAAAGATGGTCCCTAAAAGTCTTTGCACATTTTGTACACACAAATTTTTGGGTACTATGACATGGATCTAATCTTCAGGCGCCGTCTTATGCTACATTACGTCTCATAAAAAGACATCATACTCATTCAGCGCTCATAAAATCAGCCGATTCCTGCTGCATCCTATAGTTTTGGCTTGGAATTTTAAAGAATAATAATCCACCGATGCCCGGGGTCAGCACACTCCTGTTAGGAACTTGCGATATATTTTCGAGGGAAAGAAAAGTTAGTATACGACTAGCTAAAAATTTAATCTTAAATAATGCAACTTTAATTCGTAATTTTGCGTGACATAAATTCCAACGAATTAAAATAAATCTTAAACATCAGCTGATTCCCGGCAGTTCCGGGACTGGATAGAATGTTTTTGGTTATAACCTTCGCAGTGCCCACCACTGTCTGTAAATGCTGCAACGGTCGATCACTGTTCATGCTGCACAGTATTGGTATTTAATCAATAAGAGATTCTTATGCAGCTGGACTGTGCTGCGGTAATAGATGGTCAAATGACGCATGAAAACACATAAATGTTGAAATGAACAGTAAATATGAACTCGCTTTACATATAGAGCTAGGAGGATGTGACGATGAGCAGATGCGTAAAGGAAGGCCCCAAACAGTCCGGATTACCAGTTTTAATCTATTTTCAGCAACCAATATTGCCAAAGTGATGATACCGTTTGGACATATTAAGTTGTAAAAGTTTTAAAACTTCGTTATTGATTATGCCCACGGCTTTTCAGCCGGCGCGGGCCCACCTTGACCGGCCGGACTCGGTCCGGCATACATGCACGCGGTCAAAAGTTCCGCGAGGGGGTAAACCGAGTTTTATTGGGGGTGGGGGTAAGTGAGTAATGTTTTACCTAATATCATAGTTTTGTGCCTAATTCGCTGTATTTTATTTTTCGTGAATAATAATGGTTAAATATGCATGAAAACGAACAATAATGAGGGCGATGGAATGATCTACCAAATAATGGAGACGGGTATGCCTTTCAAAATTCCTGGTAGGGGGTTACCTCCTGAACCCCATCCCCGTTCGCTTGTGTGCATGCATGCGGCCGGGCCCGGGTACCCGATCGATTACTGAGAAGTTGGCTATATTCTTGTACAGGCACGTATCTCTGGGGGAATGGGTGGGGGGTTCGGACTCCCCAAAATTCAGTAAAATCGGAAAAAAGGACTTTTCAAACGGTATTTTGGGCTTTTTTGGGCTTAGTCCTCCAAAAATTGGCGTTGGTCCCCCCAAAATAGGACGGTCAGCTGCGTGCCTGTTTTTTTAATCATTTTAAGATTCTTCTCTCATTTTTCGCTCGTTTGTGGAAAAGTTGAACGAAGGACAAAATGAGTAATGGTCGGCCCCTATAGAATACCTATACTATGCTTGGCGCGCCATCTATCGCACTACAGTATGCTGCTGCACTCTTTGAAATATTTTCTGTCTTTTCTTCTATTTTTGACTCGTTTATAGAAAAGCTTAACGAAAGACGAACCAACGCCGACCGAAAGCCCGGGCCGAAGTCAGGCCAAATTTTACATTTCATGCGACGGTAATTTGGTGGTGAAAAGTTTATGCGCCGAAGAGGTGGCCGAAGTGCATTCGATTTTGAAGGACTATCACGAAGTATATTATTTGCTCTATGCGCAAAAATCAAAACAAAACTCGTTTGATTTGAAGAATTAAGAATAAAAATAAGAAAAAATGTGAAAGATGAGAGAAAATAAATAAGACATAAATGAAAATAAATAGAAAAATCCTAAAATCAATTATTTGTTTAATACGCCAGACACTTATATTTAGACCTATATAGAAGCACAAAACTGTAGGAAGGGGATAGTCGGTCATTTTAGAGGGGCTAGTGAGGTGACCTGACCACGCGCGGGCCTGAGAAGCTTGGGGGTATATAATATAGTGCTGGCCTCTGAAAAAAACCAGTCGATTTGTAACCTAAAAAAAACCACCCCTTTTTTCCATAACCAAAAGGAGATGACTGATGATATTATACTGGCGAGCAAGCTATGTCGTGAGGATTAAAACTGACCCCTGGTCGCTTTCCGGATCATTCAGAAACTTGAGATATAAATTTGTCGAAAAGTTCCTAAAAATTGCCATTTTTATGATTTTTTTAAAGCATTTTTGAGGGTCAGTATTTCTACCCGTATTCATATTTGCTGGAATCTTTTATGTTTTCACGTTAGGCTCCCTTTCAGACTAATGTCAGAAAAAATTTAGTTGTCCTATGTCATCCACATAGCTACAGTATACCTTCAAAGCCAAACCTAAAAAAAACCAGTTGTAACCTGAAAAAAACCAGCGCCAATTTTTACAAAACTTAGCAGGAATGTGCCTCGTAGCACCTTTCATGATGCCCGATATTTATTTTCCACAAAAAATAAGAATCACCCCAAAAACTGCCAAAAAAGTTCGATTGTAACCTAAAAAAAACCACTGTAACCTAAAAGAAGACCAATGCTAAGTATACGTTGCCATGGCAACGAAATTACTTTTCATCAAGTTGCATAATTTTGCACTGATTTCTTGCAGAGGATGTAGAAGAGACTTACCTAGAGTCGTTTTTATCACTTGAAGACTTTATTTGTGAAATTTATATGACTTTTAATGAAATTCAGAAAAAATTATTGATTTTTATATAAATGTGATAAAATGGACGGAAATATCGTAAAAAATGAGTTTTTTTTCAAAATTGTGATTATTTAAGGTCAACTAACTGTTTTACGCTGCCAACCATGCACTTCGCATAACATTTTGGGGGTGGTTTTTTTAGTTCCCATGGTTTTTTTTAGGAAAAAGTGGTTTTTATTCAAAATTTCGTATTTCATGCAAGCTTGCTATGAAATATGGCGCTTAAAAATTCTTCTATACAGCAAGTTATAGGCCTAGGGCAGCTGTCAAAAATAGGTGTTTGTTGACTTCTTCAATGCTATTTGTTCTGAAGTTATAAGCCAAAAGGATGAAAATGGTTTTTTTAGAGGCCAGCACTATACACCCCCAGGACCCGGTAGACCGTTCGAAAATCGACTAACCTCCCAGAACTGAATTTTTGAAATGTTTTTTCTGGGCATATCGCCCGTTTGAATCCCTTCTGAGAATTTAACTGCTGCACGTGTATGGTGGCGATCGTACATGATCTTGTGGTGGGGGGATTTTTAACCCCCCTCCGCCTCAGAAATTTCTTCATTACCGCCTAGATTTCGCGATTTTCCATAAACTTCCAAAAACATATGCATAAAAGGTGCTGTTTTATGCATTAATTTTTCGCACTCGTACCATATACTCATTTTTTGACTATCTTTTGTTCAATTTAGGCGAATTTTTCTTATATTTGTTCTAAATTTCTTGTTTTTTGTGCCTAAGATAGCTAGAAAAGAAAAAAACGTCAGAAACGCCTAGAAACGGCGTTTTTGAGCCAAACAGGCACTTTTCATGTTCCTCCCCCACGATTCCCACGCTGTGCATGTCTGGTGGTGGCTTCCCAGTTTCTAGCCGTGAATGACAAAATTACACTCGTATTTTATTATTCCACCGCTGTAACTCTTCTGAATTTTTTTAACGTTTTGAGACGCTTGATTTTGCTTAAATGAGCTTTCTCTTATTTTTCTTGCAAAATTTTTTATCGATTTGATTTTAATTTCGATTTATTATTAATTTTGTTTTTGTCGCTGATTTTTCACTTGGATTTTATCGCCGTAGCATTACCGATTTTATGGGACCGGCTTTTATCCGTCCAGAATAGGAGATCAAATCGTACATGGGTTCGCCTATTTTTTGGCGGTCCGAGGATACGAAAATTTGAAAAAAATCAGAAATTTTTCAAAATTCTATGCTCAGGTCAAAAAACGCTATTCCTCGAATTCTTTCTTTTAATGTACTTATTCATTTCCGAATAGAGGCTTTTTCGATTTCAAGCCAAATTTTTTAATTTTTTTTTATTTTAAAGAAATTTCTAATGACAGAATTATTTTGAATCTTTTCACGTGTTGGAATGTATGGGTAAACGTTAGGAGATTGTAAAAAATGTAAAAGCTGTTAAGTTTTGAGAAAATGTTAAAAGTTAAAATTTATACTGTGA
This sequence comes from Mermis nigrescens, assembly GCA_036768485.1. Classification (NCBI taxonomy): domain Eukaryota; kingdom Metazoa; phylum Nematoda; class Enoplea; order Mermithida; family Mermithidae; genus Mermis; species Mermis nigrescens. The sequence goes on from JAVLUZ010000161.1 coordinate 9,041,810, forward strand.
TATGCCTTAAACTCCAACTTTAGCTTTAACCTGAACTTCTAGTTTTAACTGTACACAATTGTTTTTTATAATTTGAAGAAAATTATAACAGAATTACTTCGCATTTTGTCGCCTGTTTTAAATAGTAAGAAGTCATTAATACGAGAAAGAAGCAAAAAGAAATATAGCAAAAACTGAGGAGAAAAAGAAAAAGAAGTAAATAAATAAATAGATAGATAAACATGCAAATATTTAAAAAAAGGAGAAGGAAAAAAGACAGAAATCGAGGTGCATCATGCTATTATGTATTTAGTAAGAAATAAGAAGGACGGGTGAAATAGCACAAGTGCACCTAAAAATAATAATATTATGAGAGATTACATGTTTTATGAGGCGCAAAAGTCTAAATAAAACAGAAAAAGTAGGCAGGATTATAAAACGAAAACTTACATAAAAAACGGTAAAAAGGAACGTAGAAGAAGAAAAAGAAAAAATCGAAAAATCATAAATAGACGAGGTTATCAGAGAGTAACTAGGTTGCTATAGTTTCGTGACTTTAATCCTCTGACTGTCACTGCAACCTAGCAGCACCAGTCTAGGCGGCTAGACTGCCTCTCATCGTAAAAAAAGGAAGAAAAAAATTAATTAATTGAATAAATACATAAATAAATAAACGAATTAACATTATAGATACTATAAATGTTATGATAATAATAATATTAATATTAATAATAAAAAAGGAACATTATTTGAAAATTCATAAATAATTTAATGAGTAAATGAAATAATAAATAAATAATAAAGAAGAAAAACATTGTAAACCTACACGTGAAATACTGCCGTAACTAGCCTGTTCAATCGCTTGAAAAAATATAATGAGTGAATAGATAGGGAGAGCAAGACAGGAATAGAAAATCTACATCGATGTGCCCGAGTACTATGAGTACTATGATAATAGTAATAACATCAATAATAGAAACAATATTTTGAAAGAAAGAAGAAGAATAATAAATAAAAATCATTATAAACCAACACATGAAATTCTGCCGTGCCAGGCCTCTTCAATTATGTGATGAAATACAGCGAGTAAAAAACATACATATAGTGCCGTCCCCTAACAAACCAGTGGATTTGGGAGTTAAATAAGCACTTCTTTTCTAGCAAGCAAAAGGAGATGGCCGACGGTATTGTACTGTTGAAAGATCTTTGCCATGTAGATCTCAACTAAGTCCTGATCTCTTTTCGGATCATTCGAAAACTTGAGATATGATATGAATTTGCCTAAAAGTTCCGAAGATAAGTGCACATTATGTATTTTTAACGGTTAGTGATCAGTGATCGACCGGGTACCCGGGCCCGGACCGGGCCCGGCCGGTCATAGCAGGCCCGGGCCCGGCTGAAAACCATCAGGCCTCAAATAACTATCGTTAACATTTTAGACGTTACTATTTCAGCTGTTGTACGTACTTCTAATAAATTTGCTATAGCCGGTGATTCTATTTAAATCCATTTGCCTTACTTCTGCTCACCTGCTCATTATCATATCCTTGTCAACTTCATATGTAAATGCATCTTCTATACAACGCTTCAATCAGAGGCTTAGCCAGGATTTTGGTTCGGGGGGCATACACAAAAATTTTTTTAAGACTACTTTTGCATCGAATGTTAGTAACCTCATGTACCTATAATAAAACTGAGTTTTTCGACCTTTAGTAGTGTAGCCTAACTAATTTATGGGTTTCTGACGATCGGAAATACAAAAATCTTAATCAGCGCGAAACGCCGAAAATTTTTGAAATTTTCACCGTTTTCATGTAGAATTTACCGTCTTTTAATTGACAAACAGTTCGGAAATCATATAAGTGGTGCAAAGCACCAAGGAATTTAGTAATCTTTCACTGTCCTTAACATTTTGTAGCCTGTGAATAATAATATTCTGTGATATTTTGCCTGATTTAGGCTATTAAACGCAATGCTGAAGTTTTACAAAAAGAAAGAACAATAACCAGTGGCGCTATGCGCCGGAAAAATGTTGACGTTTTAGCTCTTTAAACTCAATTTATACCGCTTAAATCATACAGAACGGACAAATCAATTCTGACGAAGCCTTTTTCCGTTTTGTCCTCGCAAAAATCTCGTTGCACATGCAGAACGAGATTTTACGGCGGGGGGGGCTGCGGTGGCGCGCTCAATCGCCCTCTAGAAAATTTTGTAAAAAAAAACACTTTAATGTTAAATACTATCGCTAAAATTTTCTCAAAATCGGCCAAATCTCGGTTCTTAATTAAGCCCAAAACACTTAAATTGATGAAGTCCTACATTGTAAAAGATTTCTGAGCTGAAATGCGCTTTTCGACCTCTGCTAAGTATAAAACGCAGCAAAGGGTGCTGCTAATAAGATATAAAAAGATGTATCAATGACAATTTTGTTTTTATCGTTTACAGGCCCATTTGTGGCCTTCTTATTAACAATTTAAAATGAGATTATGTGTCCTGTCCTTGTAAACAAAGACAAACAAAGCAAAGAATAGACAAACTGGTACTCAATCATTTTCGCACATTTACTGTTATGCTCAACAAGCATGCGCAGTTTCATTTAACGAACAAATAGAGCAATAAATCACTAAAGTGATGTGAATTGATCGATCATTTTAGCTAATTTAAGCTTTTGAACTCATTGGATCTATATAACAATAAATATGATAAAGGCGGCGCGAAGCGCCGGAAAATTTTTGACGTTTTTGCCTTTTTGAACTCAATTTTCTGGACACAATTATTATACTCGAAAAATCAACCAAATTTCTCAAAAATTTCGGGGGGGCATGTGCCCGCCATGCCCCCTGGCTACGCCTATGGCTTCAATACGTACACTACACAATTTCAATTGACGTCAATGTACGCTATAGTTTGAGTTCTAAAATCCAAACAGCATATTTTCTATCCGACCATATCATAGTCGCTGTTATGTCTGAATACATAAATTTAATGCTCAATTTCCTTTAAATATCTACATGAAACCTTGTGCTTTTTCAAACCGTGTTTAGTTGCACGTGCATTTTGATAATAGAATTGCGCGCTATTGTATTAAAAACTTTGTTCTTGCTTGAATAATGCTACCAAAATCCTTGCTAACGACTTAATTTATTTTTAGAAAGATTGAATGATTAACAGAGCTTAGAATTCAAAAATCTACTTGCTACAGCAGTAAGCCTTGCGTTTGACCAAAAACAAATGTAAAATCGGTCTAAATATGTATCTTATGCATAACATTATATTGGAAGCAAGGCATGTTGTTAGTATATAAGCCCGGGCCCGGGTCCGGGCCCGGTATTTTTTGAGCCCGGTCGATCACTGGGAGAGGCACGTGCCACCAATGCCCCCTGACTACGCCTATGGCTTCAATACGTGTCCTATCCTATACACTACACAATTTCAATTGACGTCAATGTACGCTATAGTTTGAGTTCTAAAATCCAAATAGCATATCTTCTATCCGACCGTATCATAGTTGCTGTGAATGCATTAATTTGATGCTCAATTTCCTTTAAATATCTACATGAAACGTGCTTTTTCAAACCGTGTTTAGTTGCACGTGCATTTTAATAATGGAATTGCGCGCTATTGCATTAAAAACTTTGTTCTTGCTTGAATAATGCTACTAAAATCCTAGCTAACTAAGTAAGCCTTGCGTTTGACAAATAAAAAATGTAAAATTGGTCTAAATATGTATCTTATGCATAGCATTATATTGGAAGCAAGGCAGGTTGTTAGTATATGAGCCCGGGCCCGGTACCAAGCCCGGCAGCAAAGCTCGGGCCCGGGCCCGGTATTTTTTGAGCCCGGTCGATCACTGTTAGTGATTTTACCCGTATTCATAGTGTAGGAATCTTTTAAAATTTCACGTCAGACCCCTGTGCAGGCTGATGAAAAAAAATTTTAGCTGCCATATCCTATCCATAGAGATACACTATACCTTCAAAGTCAGACCCAATACGAAACCAGTTGTGACCTAAAAAACGAGCGCCGATTTTTATAAAACTTGGCAGGAATGTTTCTCATCAAGTTTTACGTGATATTCAATACTCATTCTACCGAAAGTATAGGAACTGTAATAAAAAATCTCAAAAAGTTCAATTGTGACCTAAAAAACCACTGTAACCTGAAAAAATAGCGCCATTTTTATAAAACTTGGCAGGAATGTTCCTCATGGAGTCTTAAGTGATGTTTGATACTTGTTTTTCTGAAAGTATCGGAGCACCCACCAAAAATCCCAAAAAAAGTCTGATTGTGACGTAAAAAACTCGCTGTAACCTAAAAAACCGACGCTAAGTATACATATATATACGTTGTCATGGCAACGAAATTAGTTTTCATTGAAGCGTTTCAGTTAGCATTGTTTCTTGTAGGGAATATTTAAGAACCCTATCTAGATTTGTTTCTGCGAGTCAAAAACTTAATTTATAAAAATTATAGAACTTTTAATATTGCTTAAATTATCGATTTTCTGTATAAACTTGATGTAATAGAAGAAAATATCGGCAAATATGAATTTTGTTTTAAATATGCTTTCGTAAGTTCAATATAACGTATTTCCGCTGCAAACTATGCATGAAGCATAGGTTTTTGGGGCTGGTTTTTCTAGGTTACATCGGTTTTAGCTCTCAATGGATTTTGCTGGTTTTTTTAAGTTTTGACTGATCGATTTTTTTCTCCGAGACGAAAGAAATTAGCGAAATCAATCAAGTGGCGTACGATGGGGCTCTGACGAGAGATTGCTCTGATTATGTAAATTTATACATTGGAGCGGGCACAGTGCATAAATGCAAAAAACGCAAAAAAGTGTTCTTCTAGAGGACAGCACTATAAACTAAAACAAAACAAAAATTGTTAGGTGTAAAAAACTGTAAAGATAAAAAAATTGTTATTCCTTAATTTCATACCGTCAACTTTTTTAAACTTTAACTTTGAACTTTAAACATTAATTTTACACTTGTCATATTTCAAAGTACGTTGTGGAAAAGCACGGTCAAACGTTGTTGCCACAATTCCTCGGCTTATATCGCCTTACTGTAGAAAATGCCGAAACGTACCTCATGGTAACGCGCAACGTTTTCGGCCGTCGTTATCCCGTCCACAAAAAATTCGATTTGAAGGTACGTAGACCTAAAATTTTACTGAGTAGACAGCTAAAATTAACAATTTTATTTAAAGTTTTTCCGTGTTCTATTTTTGCTTAATAAGGATTATTTTTTCTTACTATGTATTTTCTCACTTTTTATTTATTGATAAATTTGTGTAAAGCTGTAAATTTAAAGTATTTACGGCTTACGATGTAATAGGATTTAGAGAGGCTTTAGGCTCCAACCAGACGTGCTATGGGGTTGGGCCCCAGAATGGCTGCTGAACCCCTCCCCCGCAAACTGCTGCTTACCCCCAAAATGATCGGTTTTCTTTCTAGAAAAATTGAATCAATATTTTTTATACCCATCACTTATTATTCTGTCCCTAATCCCAGCAGGATTGCGAACGAAAATTTGCCTTTTTAAATATTTTGTTGACGTAATCAGTCAGAAATCGAGTAGTAATGTATATAGCCTAAGCGGGCTAATTTCCCTAAATTCCAACTGATACATAAATAAATATTTCGCCATCTAATTCATCAATCAATTAATTAATTTTCTACTTATTCCTGTGTCTTTACTGAAATATTTGCGGCCTAAAAGATCGACATTTCAATACCTGATATTGAATGAAATGAAAAGCGGACAGAGTTTTGAAGATAAATTTTTGGAAATATGTAATTACTAATTAGCATTAAAAACAAATTTATTCGAACATTTTTTTGCTAATTGATGATTTTGGGGACTAAGATCATAAGTTTTAAACTCTTCCTTCAAAACTAATTGGCGTAGTAAACTTTGGAATTCGCAATTTTAGAAAAAATCAAGTACCAAGTGATGTAAAATGCAAAATCCAAATACAGTGCTCGCCACGAATGCTGACGCTCTAATATGCTTCACAGGATGATAGAGCTTATTAAAGGATATATGTTTAATACGTCGGTCATGTGTGGGCGGAAATAGGACCGACATGTTAAAGATATATCCAATAACAAGCTCTATCATACTCTTAAGCATATTAGAGCGTCAACTTTCGTGGCGAGTAGTGTATGTATGTATATATATACACTTATTTGAAATATAATGCACAAATTTAATCGACAGATCGATTATATTTTCCTGTAATTGCTATATTTAGAAGGAAAGTTATTGAAGGAGTTATTCGATTGTTACTATGTAACTTTTTCAATCATTCGTTGAATGGACTTTTGACAAAGCTTTGCATAAATTCATAAATTTAGGTTTAAATATAAAGTTTGTCATGGCTTAGTCTTTGAAATTGTGTTTAAAAAGCCGAGTTCATTAATTAAATTACTTAATTAATTTAATTAATCTTACTTTCAAAACCTTTGCTCCGTTGGTACATAGACGGGCCATTTATTTTTTTTGTCAACGCCTTAGATGACCTGCTGCCCTATTCAAATTTAACAGTCGCCGGAATTTGAAAGAGTATTCAAAAATTGGTCATTTTTTTAAGCATTTTAGGGACACATGGACGTGGGGGTTTGGTGGGGGTTTAAACCGCTCCAGAATGCGAAACCCCCCCCAGAATCCGGTAAACGCTTGAATTTTTTTTCGCTTTTCTGTTCCATCAGACCCTCAAAGTTTGGTTGCTGCGAAATTTGAAGCATTGAAAATGGATACAAATTAATCACCGTACTCACATGGTAGTATGCGCATTAAAAATTACATTGAGATAAAGCTCACAAAAAACGTATAATATGGGGTTTTTTTGATTTTGATTTTGTCGATGAAAAATCAGACGGTCGACCTGCCACCTCACTCCTACGAAATTTTAGGCAAATTGATTCAGACTTTATCGATAAATTTGATAAATTCAGTTAATTATTCCTTCACTCAGTTTATTGTCTTGTCATAAAAGCCTCTCTGGCTGGACAATTGATGTGTTAATACGCATCTGATACATACAGTATCTAGCGCTGAAAATAGTTGAAATGCGAGGGGCGTGAAGGAAAATATGCTGTTAAAATTTAATCGAGTGTAAAGTAAAAGTGCAACCGTAATTTAAAATTAGAAAATAAACCGAGTGACGGTGAAGTAAAAATAAGAGTAAAAAATGGAAAAATACAAAAATAATTTCAAAAAAATAAATTTAAGAAGGAATGGCGGTGAATTGGAAAAACCTCGAATTTGAACTGAACAGTAATAAATAATAAATAATAATAAATTAATAACTAATAATAAATTTATAATAAATTCATTAATAATAAATTAATAAATTTAAAAAATAATAATAAATAATAAATTAATAATAATAATAAATTCATTAATAATAATAAATAATAAATTTAATAATAAATAATAATAAATTAATAAATTAATAATAATAAATTCAGTAATAAATTAATAATAATTAATAAATTAATAATAAATTAATAAATAATAAATTAATAATAATTAATGAATTAATAATAGTTAATAGTCAGTAATAAATTCATTGCATCACTCGTTGACAGTGTGTTGCCAGGTTGACAGTTTTCCTTCCATTTTTGCAGTTTTTAGTTTCTTTTGGAAGTTTTTACTCGTATGCTTAACCACGGGGTGGCAGTTTTTGAGGGGCCCGTGGCAGTCATTTTGAGCCACTTCGATATACTTTGTATGGGGGGTGGCAGTTTTCCTCAAGAATTGTGGCAGTTTTTGAAATTTTGACCTGGCAACACTGCTCGTTGAACGGATTTTCGGGAAAAGCTATAAATTAAATGACGCTGGAGCCAAAATTTATTACAATTTACGTATCCTTGCCATTGTTATTACGGCAGGAACTAACAACCATGCACGTAACGACGCAAAATTTGGGGCTAAATAGTCTTCTACTTTTTTTGGTCAGCAAAATTTGACCCTCAATCGAAAATTTTTAGCTGAGCTGCCACTATTGTTACCGCCTTGGGCGATTAGGCCCTGTCCTAATTTTTTTGAACCCCAAAAAAGTGACAAAAAAATACCCTTTAAAGACCACGTTCTTTACGACGCGTTTACGTAACGCGGTGTAAAGTATAGAAAATGAAAAAAATCAAATACTTCCAAAATTAGGATCATATAAAGCGCGCAAGACGCAAAAAATCTGAGTGAAGAGGCTTTCGATGCCAGCTTATTTTACGTACGTATTTTAGGGATCGACCGTTCAAAGATCCGCAAGCGATAAGGAAAAAGTAACGAGTTATTTTTTTATTACCCTACGCTCACTTTGAATTTATTATAAATAAATATACATGTACAGCATGGGATTTTTTTTAGGGAGAAGTGAAGTTTCAAAGTTCCTTTTTTGGGCCTGAAAATAGTAAATACGCGTCAAAAACATCGCTTTTTGGAGTTTCTAACGATGCACTATCTTCTAAGAGCGTAAAAACATAAAAACAATTCGAAAAAATAAGAAGAGTCGAATAAATTGAACAAAATATAGTCAAAACACGAGTATTTGGCGCGAAGCACTAAAACTTGGACACTTTTGAGCAAATTGATTGCTAAAAACGCTTGATAAAGCAACTTTTTTGCAAATATTCAGGAAATTCCTGGAAACTTTAAAAAAATGGCGTATTTTGGGAGGGAGTGAAAAAATTTTTGAGAAAGGGGGTAGAATATTCCTGGGGGAGGGGAAACCCTCCCAAACTCCTCCTTATCATCATATTTGTGAATAACCGATTGTTTACAACATAACATGTATTCACATCTGGACAATGGGTTCAACCCAGTTCAACCCGGTATCACCTGAAGGCCACTCGGTATCACCTGAGAAGATCGCGAGTATCACCTGAATTTTTTGTTAAAAAATAAAGATAAAATCAGCAAAAATCAACGTACAAGTACAAAAACATGTAAATAGATCAGTTAGACATTAGTTCAATCAGTCATCGGACCAGTCAATCAGCCGACCAAGTAACAGTCCAACCAACCAAGCAACCGACTAATTGGCCAACCAACCCACCAACTGAACAACCAAACAACCAACCAACCAACCAAATAACCAACCAACCAACTAATCAACCAACCAACCAACTAACCAACCAACCAACTAATTGCCCAACCAACCAAACAACCAACTAATCAACCGGCCAACCAAATGGCCGACTAACTAATCAATCAGCCAACCAAGGAAGTAGCCAACCAACTAACCAACTGACCAACCAAGCAAGCAACCAACTAACTAGCTGGCCATCCAACCAAGCCAGCAAAAAACCGGCCAATCAACCATTTAACTAGCCAACCAACTAACCAACCGGCCAACCAACTGGCCGACTAACCAATCAATCAACCAACCAAGGAACTAGCCAACCAACCAACCAACTAGCCAACCAAGCAAGCAACAAAGCAACTAACTAGCTGGCCATCCAATCAAGCCAGCAAAAAACCGGCCAACCAACCATTTAACTAGCAAACCAACCAATTAGCCAATCAACCGGCCAACCAAACAACCAACCGGCCAATCAACAAACCAACTAACCGGCCAACCAACCATTTAGGTAGCCAACCAACCAACCAATCAACCAACCAACTAATCAACCAATCGACCAACCAAAACAACCAACTAGATACCCAATCAATTAACCAACCAACCAATTGGCCAACCAACCAACCAACCGACACACTACCAACCAATCAACCAACTGACATGCCGACCAACCAACCTACTGCTAGCCAATTAAACAACTAACCGGCCAACCAACCACCCAACCAAACTGCTCAAACAACTATCTGGCCAACCAACCAATTAGCCAATCAATGCATAACCGACAGATCAACCAATTCACAAACCAACCACTCAGCCGATGAACGAACTAACCAAACAATCTGTTGATTAATTGACTAGCCAACCCATTTAATGACCAGCCGACCAAATGACGAAACATGATATCAACCAACATACACGATCTTGGGGGGTTTGGGGGGTTTTCACCCCCACAGAATCATTTTTCACCCCCCGCAAAAAATTTTTAACCCCCCCCAGAATTGGCGATTTTTCAAAAGTTTCCAAAACTTACCTGAAAATTTGTAGAAAAAGTGTCTTTTTAAGGGTTTTTGGCTATCTATTTGCTCAAAATCGTCAAATTTTTGGCGCTTCGCGCCATATATTCATGTTTTAAGCGATATATTGGTCAATTTATTCGACTTTTTTCGAAATTTTTTTTCATGATTTCATGCTCTAGAAGGATAGAGTATCGTCAGAAACGCCAAAAAAAATATGTTTTTTAACGTGTACCGGTCATTTTTGGGCCTAAAAAAGGCACTTTAGGTTTTCACCCCCCCAGAATTCCCATACTGTGCATGTATGTCAACCAACTATCTAACTGACCAATCAAGCAGCCATTCAGCCAACAAATCAACCAGTCAATCAATCAATCAGTTAACCATTAGACCAATCAATCAATCAACCAACTAAGCAATTAATCAATCATTTAATCAATCGACCAGCTAACTGACGAACCAACTACTCAACCATTCATTCTGAAAATTTTTTCCCCGACTTTTCAGCTAAAAAGCTACACATGTTTTTGACGTTCCACAGCGTAAAAATACTAAAATTTACGGCGCTTGGCACTATTTATTTAAAAAAGTCACCTTTTGCCTATTTCAGTGTTCGATAGATGAAATTTTTCGGCAAATCAAATTTTTGCATTTTTATCATACAAAAAGGTGCAAAATCGAGCGCAAAAGTATAAAAATGTCAAAATTTTTCGGCGCTTCGCGCCAGATAGCTATTTCAGCATACTTTTATTCTATTTTAATTTCATGTATAACTTTTAAAAATTTTTGATGCCACGCATCAAACGTTACAAATATGGGAAACCGAGCATTAATTCAAGCTTCTAAACGTCCTTCCGCCATTTTCCGGCACTTCGCGCTGGATTTTCACTGATGCCAACGAAATTTAATGATTTTTTTCACACAAAATTGTCAAAAACTTCAAAAGTTTTCGAACAAATGTTGTGCCAAAATCAATTTCAAACGAAAGTAGACGACGTAAAACGCTGAAAAAACGCCAGTCTGCACGTGAAGGTCCTAAATTATTTGTCAATAAAAAAGTCCGCAAAATCTACTTGAAAATGGTAAAATATCAAAATATTTTATTAGCGCTTCTGTATTTTTTATCTTTGGAAACCTATAAATTGAAAGACTTCGGAGACCGTCTTTGCATTTGAACAAAGGGACCTTGTATAAAAGCACTGGCTAAAGGCATGTCAATCGGTGCAGGTGTCAGGGCAATTGATCCGCTGCTACTGAAGCTGGCATTCAAGACTGAAGTCAAACATTGATTTAACATAATTTCTACATTTCTTATCTTTAGAAATGTGTCAAATTGAGCTTCATAAAAACATCCACTTTGCGCTAGATATAATTGCTGCATAGCTTATATTTGTAAACCTGCAAAAGTGAGCATAAAAGAATAAATATATCGAAAATTTCCAGCGCTTCGCGCCGGATTTAATTTCTATTGCATACATTCATAAAACTGGGAAATTGAGCTCAAAAGGATAAAAGCATCGGAATTTCCGGCGCTTCACGCAAAGTATAATTACTGTATTGCTGTTTAGAAAGTTGCAAAATTTAGGTAAAAGGATAAAACTCTCGAAAATTTTCGGCGCTTCGCGCCAAGCATAATTGTGGATTGTTTACATCTAGAAAATTGAAAATTTGAGTTTAAAAAGATAAAAATGTAGAAATGTTCTGGCTCTTCGCGCCAGATATAATTTAAGCACTCTCTCTATTAAGAAAGCTTCAAAATTCAGCTTGAGGAGATCAGAACGTCAAAAAATTTTCGCCAGTTTTATAATACGCCCGTTTTTGCACGGTTTGTCTTCAAAGGCTGCAAAATTGAGCTTAAAAGAGTAAAAATGCTAAAAAGTTTCTCGAATCACAAATTAATTTTTATTGAATATTTTCATTCGCCATCATATGGAGCTCGTCGACAGACGTTTAGTCGAATACATTTTTGTACTAGGTTAAAGTTTTACAGCTGGCGCAAAATTTTAGGGGACAAAAATCTAAATAACAGAATTTTGTTTTCCTCTTATCAACCCTACATGCCTCAAAATTAAGTCGAAGGTGATGGAAATGCCATAATTTTCCATTAATAATGCCGACGTCACTAATTCATTAATAAGTCTGTTTCGATAAATTCCTAAAATTGAGCTAAATGGGAAATTATCAACATTTCTGCCAGATTTAATATTCTTATTTCCCGTTTCGCATGACAAGGAGCAGTTACAAACCTAAGCGAAATTTGAGGATGATTAAGGCTGACAATTTTGTGGCGAGAACGGTAATAAGTTTCAGTACTGCTTGTATACTCGTATCTTTGAAAAGCGATCATATTGAGCTTAAGAGGATAGAAGGTCAAAATTATTTGGCGCTTCGTGCCAGATGTAATGTTCAATAATGTTTTAAAAATAAAAAGGCCAAAATTTTCACGCACTATTTGACAGATATAATAAATTATTTCATTGTTTATTTGTAAAAAGGCTGCTTAATTGAACTTATGTAAAGTATAGGGTAGAAATATCCCATAATAAGGTCAATTTTTTGCGTTGTCTTGTCCTTTAAAAATCTGTGAAATTGAGCTGAGGATGATAAAAAGGCCGAAAAAATTTCGAGAGGTGAACACTCTAAAAACTATAGTTGTAAACAATTAGTGTACTGTTTGATGATGCTAAATGCAAGTAAATTAAGACGGATAAAACAAACGCGATGCATGCAGGCATGCAGAACATTTCGAAAAAGTTATGAGATAAGATATTCCAAAACAACCCTTTTTCGAACCATCAACCAACCACAATTTTTGGCCGCCGGTATCATCTGTAACACCGGCCTTTGTCCAGGTATGCATGTATTTCATAGTATTATGCGCACCTAATATAGTACATCCGAGTATATATCTTTTATTCATAATTTCATTATTTAATTACTAAAGCTTAAATTATGTGTATTCAATTATTCAACTCTTCAGCCCATTCCTTTTCAGTTTCTTATGAATTATTTCTATTCTTTTCATATTTTCGGCTTTTTCGAATTGTTGAATCATCGATTATTCGAGTTTTCCTTCCATCAATTGCTTCTTTCGAGAGAGTTTTATAGGCGGGTAGTATCGCAGGATTTGTGATATATAATTTTTCGCCTGATATTCTAAATTTTTACGGTTATTGCGTACCAATTTGAAAAGTTTTACTCGTATTACATATTTTTTAAATCATTTTTTACATTCATTTGTATATTTTTTGTCATAAAATTCTAGAAAATCTGGGTATTCTTCCCTCTGATGATGCCTGGCTCACAAGTAAAATGTGTGCTAAAATTTTCTTCACATTTGTGTTATTTTTTTACTTTATTTCTGCTCTGTTTACCCATTCAATATTTCTTACATATGTTTTTTATTATCAACAATTATCTCATATTTCATTAAATTTTTTTATATTCTTTCCGGAACGTCGTTTCGTTTATGTGTGCATCAGTATACAAAAAATCAAATTTTGGCTAGCAAATTTGAAATTTGTAGCGCCTTTTCACCTAAAAAAGATTTCAAACATGCAGAATACTTGATTAAAATGTAAACGCTGCGTTGAAAGGGCTTTAATCCGATGGGATCGATTTTTTCAAATGCTGCATGTCATTCGGGTCACGATTCAGTAATTTACTGCATTTTTGTGCTATTTTTTGGCCATTTCGCCCCGTCGAAGCCCCCTCCCCAGAATTGACCGCAGCCCACCTAAGGCAGCGCCTATATTCTGGAAATCCGAAGCCGAAAACGCAACTTTTTGACATTTCTCATCGAGCTCTTTCCATTGCTTTAAAATCAACGCGGAAAACGGTAGACATTGTCGAAAATTTAGTTCTAGAGTGTCTTTAGAATTTTTAGAGGCTTCGGATCAGTCACGCTTGTTGGGAGGGGAGTTTTGGTTGTTTAGAGTCCAGACCGTAGATGCACAGCATGGCCGATCTGGGGTAGTCAAAGATTTAGCTTCTTTTGGGCCAAAATGACCTACAAAAACTGGAAAAATTGCTAAAATAGCGTTAAAACTACGTTATTACACAGGTTTCCAATTTTTCCGTGGGGCTGAAGACCCAGCCCAACCCCCTCACGTGTGTGTCTGATAATTTTCTTCAAAAGTTCTTCAAATTGACCAAAAACTATACAATAACATAGTTTCAAGGCTATGTTAGCGCTTATATCAGTTTTTGAGGTCATTTTGGTCCAAAACAGCTCAATTTTCGACCCCTGCCCCTGACCGGCTGTTTCCTCCTTAGATCGACCATGCTGTGCATCTATGGAATTACTATAAATTGAATTTTTAATTTTAATCAATTAATCATAAATTTTTCGAAGAAGGAGCGGCTAATTTGTAAAAATATCACGGGTTGACTACTCCTCCCAGACCATTGGTGCCGACACCGACCTATGCAACTCAGTGGATGCATTCTGATCGACTATATATAGTAAGCAGCTCAAACAGGAAACTGACGGGCTTATGATTAAATTAATACAATCGATCGATGTTGAGGATAAACGGGCGAAGCGAACTTTTCTATTTTTTGGTCTTAGAGCGCAAAATTCCTAAAAAAAACACTGAAAAGCAAAGTTTTTGATCAGAATAGAAGGGGTGAAAGTGTGTCAGATTTCGTGCACGTACCGTTCGCCGTGGCCCTACGTGCGACGTTTGACGATAAAAGTTTCGGAATCGCCCCACATTTTCGCTCAGGAATATTGAAAAATATCCGAAAAAGCCTAGAGAAACAGACTTTTACCGAAATGTCGAAAAATGGGGACGAAAATAATTTTTTAATGATTGGGTTAACTTCCAGTTGAGATCTTTAACATGCACATATCGGCTGATGGAGAAATGTGTGTTATGTTACACCACTATTTTTTGTATGAATGACTTTAGGCTATAATATCGAAATAAATAAATTTTTAGGCTTAAAAATAAAAATAAATAAAATAGAATAAATTAATTCCTTGTCAATTAATTAACGATGATATATCACAATCTCTTATTTTTCGATCGACTTTAAGCTTAAAGAATTGCCAACTTACAAAGACGTTGATTTCATAGACGATGGCTGCCGCATATATTTAACCGACGAAGCTAAGCTTATTCTAATGAATATGCTGACGGCTGATTGCGAAGTGTGTTATTATCACAACATTACATTACTAATTTATAATTTTAATAAATTAATCACAATTACTTACATTAATACACGCATTTCTTATTGAACAGTAAGAACTTATAATTATAATTCTTGTAATTAAGTTATAATTATAATTCGCCCGTTCAACCCAGCAACTATTTTGTTATAGCGTATTTTTAAAAACAGAATTTGAATAATGCGTATACATCTGGGGTATTTTTTGACCTTTTCTTAAAGACTTATATAAAAAATAGTTGACATCTCGATTGATCAAGATTAAAAATTAAAATTTAATAAAATTTAAGTGAAATAAGATAATTAATTTATAATAAATTCGATAAAATGGAATTAAAATTTAATAAAATTTAAGTAAAATAAGATAATTAATTTATAATAAATTCGATAAAATGGAATTAAAATTTAATAAAATTTAAGTAAAATAAGATAATTAATTTATAATAAATTCGATAAAATGGAATTAAAATTTAATAAAATTTAAGTAAAATAAGATAATTAATTTATAATAAATTCGATAAAATGGAATTAAAATTTAATAAAATTTAAGTAAAATAAAATAATTAATTTATAATAAATTCGATAAAATTGAATTAAAATTAGAATTAATAAAATTCAAATTTCAACTCGAAGTAAAAATATTTGCCAAGAAGTAGGGTAGAGAGAGGGGGTGTGAAAAACTGAATATTTAGGTAATAAAAGCAAGGGCAGGGCGGTGGCATTCGTTTTCCTGTCGCCAAAAAGTATCAGGCGCAATAATGATAAGTCGTGTGTTTTTAATGATTCTACCCGTTTTTTATTATTTTCTATAATTTTTTTCTTCAGATTTTCAAATTTTAAATTTCTCGTAAAAATTTGATATTTTTTAGATAATCTTTTTGAGAATTCGCAGAGCAACGATTTTGTGATTCTGAAATTATTCCGCGAGTAATGACTAGTAATTTGAGCCGTTTTATCTAATTTTCAGTGCAAATTTGTAAAATTTTTCGCGTTATTTCCTTTAGTGTCATTTTATCCAAATGTAAAGCGTAGATGACATAGAGAGGAGCTCTGCATTTTAGCGCATTTGGCCCATTTTTCTCGGCGCTTTGTTTCGATTTTTACGCTATCTAGTCGGCGAATTACGGACTAATCGTGCGCTTCTGCATAAAACCTTCGAAAATTTTGAAATTTTGTCAATTTTTTGCGTTTTAAATGATACTGCCTACTAAATACACCAAAAACTACTATTTTACGCTTAATAGTCGTACTTTTGTATTATTTTTGGCACTACTAGGATAATTTAGGGTTCCGCCCTAGCCTTTGAAAAATTCCCTGATCCACCACTCAATGCAGGGGGATCTTCCGTTCGTAAAACGGTTAAGAAGTGCATAGCTTCGCCGCCCAAGGTTGGCCCTCTGCATCCCCCTAAATTCTCTCATTTTTTCCACTCATTCATCGAGTCCCGGCTATTGCGGGCCATTTTTAGGTTTCGGCTGCGATCGATCAAAATTAAAGTAATATCCGAAGCCAGTGACTATTTCTCACTTAAAATCGGTCGTCCTCACACGTGGGCGTGGGGGTATGCACCCCCATGAAAGTTGAAATACCCCCCAGAAATCAAAATACCCCCCAGAATTCAAATTTCAAAATTTTTTTTTGCTTTTTTAGCGATTTTGTGATGCCATTGGATAGTGCTTGATGAGAAACGTCGAAAAATGGTATTTTTCTCGCCATACGACCACTTTTGAGACCATTTTTTTACCTTTAAAAATTTTTCACCCCCCCCCCAGAATTTCGGTGCTGCCCACCTATGGTCGTCCTCCCTCATCCACTAAAGTCCGAACTTTTGACCCATCCCTCGATTTTGACCGAGGGTGCTGTCTCCGTCAGATACGCCGAAAAACTATGTTTCTGATGCTTATACGCCGTTTTTTAGGCTTAAAAAGGCGTTTCAAAAATTCATCACCCCCTTCCCCTCCTCCCGAAATTCTCATGCTGTGCTGTGGATTAGGGGGACGACTGACTTTGTTTGGGGTAGTTTCCTCGTCGCCCCTATTTCACTTAGATCATTTCCCATCAAAATTGCGCACCTATCGCCTCCCTGACCCAGGCAGGTAGCTGGCCGTCCTATTTTGGGGCGGACTAAGCCCAAAAAGGCCAAAAATAGCACAAAATTACGTTTAAAAAGTCATATTTTCCGATTTTTCTGGATTTTGGGGGTTCCGGACCCCTCCCCATTCCCCCCAGAGATACGTGCCTGCCCTGACCCATTCTGGTTTAAACGCCCACCCTCTCCCGTATTATTTTACTGCATCATAATCAATTTTTATCTCTTTCCCAAGCAGTTTTTGTCCAAACTTCGTCTCATGGATTACTCGCTGCTAATCGGCATCCACGATCGTAGTCGTCCGCGCGTCAGCGGCAACGGCGGCGCGCCCGCCGCCGGCGACGACGTTTTTTTGCCGGCGACGGCGGCGGCGACGTACGGCGGCGACTCGAGCGAGCCGGACGCCGGATCGCTCAACCTGAGCGATTACGAAAATCCGTCGCCGCCCGAGTCGCCTGGCGCCGCGACGCCGGCGTCGGCGCCGGCGGCGCTCGTCTCGTGCGGCGCCGGCGTTTTTCCCTCCAACTCCAACGGCGACGCCGACGTTTCGCTCGACGACCAGTTTTACGCCGTCGCGTCTAACGCCAGTATATTTTTATTTTTTCACTGAAGCGCTTTCGTCCGTCGGTGTAAAGTGTGTAATAAATCTAGTAGTTTAAAGCGTAATAGAAATGTAGTGGGAAAAGTATGCAAAAAACCTACTGGTATAAAGCGTGCGAGAAGTCTGCTGGTTTAAACTGTAGACAAAATCAAGTGGTTCAAGATGTGGAAGAAATCTAGTAGTTTAAGTTGCGTAAGAAATGTGCTAGGTTAAACTGCAGAAAAAACTAAGTGGTTTTTAGTGTGAACAAAATCTAGGGGTGTAAAGCGCGGAAGAAATCTGGTGGCTTGGACCATGGACAAAAGCTAGTGATTTACAGTGTGGAAAAATTCTAGTTGTCTAAAGTGTGGATGAAATGTTTTGGTTTAAAGTGGCAAAAATCCAGCCGTTTAAACTGTGGAAGAAATCTAATGGTTTAAAGTGTGGAAAAATTCGGTGACTTACAGCGTTGGAGGAATTTAGTGGTTTGAATTGTGGACAAAATGTAATGGTTTAAACTATGGCAAAGACCCAATGTTTTAGAGAAAGGAAGTAATTTTGTGCTTTAAACTATACTTTGCGATTAATCTCATTGATTGTAATATTCGCTTCATTGTTTCTGGTGTTGCAAAGTAAGATTGTCCCACCCAACTATCTTAAATAGTTTTTTTATTAATTCTTCGTTGCAAAATTGGCTGCATTATTTCTGATGTTGTGTAAAGTGTTCAGAAAATGTGGTGGTTAAAAGCGATTTATAACAGCAGTTTTTATTCCACTAGTAAATATACATATATTATTGTAATTTTAAAGCTTAAAGCGAAATAAATGATATAGTCTATTCTAGTGATGCCCCGGTGCCACTTTTTTCGGTGCCGGTGTCCCCCTGTAGTGGCGCCGGTGCCGGTGACCAGGCACGTGTCTCTGGGGGGGAGTTCGAACCCCCCCCAAAATTCAGAAAAATGGGACTTTTTAAATGTTATTTTGTGCTATTTTTGGCCTTTCTGGGCTTAATCCCCCAAAAATTGGTGTTGGTCCTCCCAAAATAGGACGGTCAGCTACGTGCCTGCCGTTGGCGGTGCTAGATTAGCGTATTATATAATATACCACGCTTCCTCAAGAAAGGATAAATTTGTACTCTTTTTAGCCGGATACAGATTTTACACCATTCCGTTTTGTTAGTTCGCAAATATTTCTTCATTATTTTGAATTTATAAATATCATTTTTTTGAATTGACTATTAAACAAATAGAAAATTGCTAAAAATTGAAATTTAAAGCAAAATAAGAGTAAATCGCTTATTAATGCTTTTGTATAAATTCAAATGTAGCGCAAGCACGAGTTGCTTGTGCAGTAGTTGACTAATCTAGTCAAATCAAAATTTGACTTTAATTCAAAATGACGTATGTGACAAATAATAACAAAAAGTCATCAATATGAAAAAATAATATATAAATAAATAAATAAATAAATAAATAAATAAATAAATAAAAGGTAAATAAATTAGGCATGCATGTTAGTATAAAAGAAACAAAAAGACGCGAGAAATAGTATATACACGAGTTTATAAACAAGCACACAAAATTATATTATGAAGAAATTACGGAGTTATATACAAAGAATACATTTTTAATAAATTTTTACATTTATAAACTAGTAATAAACAAACAAGATAACACCTACAACTGCTTTTTAACGTTAAGTTTATTTAAATTTATTTATTATTTAACATTTTGAAAAGCCTTAAAAACAAACGTAGGATATTATAGTAATGTCAATAGGGTCTCAGAGGTCTCCTTGTTATAAGTCATTTTGTATAAAAATCTTCAGAAAAACGTTTTTTAAAGGATTGTTTTAAAATTATGGATGTCGACTTTTTATGGCCTTCTATTTCGGAAAAGTGAAGATGGATTTTCATGAAATAAAATTGAAAAACTACTTTGTATCACTCATCTTTCTTGGCTGGAGATGCGAGAATTAAAAGAGCTTCCCATTCTTACGTCGATGTATTTATTTTTAATGATCATTGTTCACTAATATCTCCTCAGGCACGTATCTCTGGGTGGAATAGGGAGGGAGTTCGGACCCCCCAATTCAGAAAAATCAAAAAATTGGACTTTTCAAACGTTATTTTGTTCCATTTTTGACCTTTTGGGCTTAGCCCCCCCCAAAATTTGGGGTTGGTCCCCCCAAAATTGGACGGCCTGCTATGTGCCTGTCTCCTCTCCTTGCCAGTTATTCCATGTTTTGAATAAGATATGTCTTATTATATGAATGATTTATTTTGAAAAACTCCAAGACTATCCTGAAGTTTCCGCTCCCATGCTAATCAAAAGCTTTTATTAATGAAATGCGACATTTTTTGTATCTCTTTTTTCTGGCGCCGGCTCCGGCACCAGCCTAGCGCCGGCCCGGTGCCGGTGCTGAGGCGCCGGTCCCGGTGCTTAGGCGCCGGTGCCGGTGCTCAGGACATTGCTAGTCTATGCCGAATATTACATGTTTATAATTTTTTAATTAAGTATAATTAAATAATATATCCTACAGTAATTGGCTTGGTACATATTTTGTAAAGCGTTTGTAATGTGAGCAGAGGCTTTGTGATGGAAAACCGAAGCTGATTTCGTATAATGGAAAAATTAATGATAAAATTAATTGACTGCCTTCATTGAAATAAGTTTTAATTAATGCAGGAAATGTGATGGTTCAAATCGAATTGAATGTAAAATTAGTTATTGCTGTGTTAAGTGTAGAATTGCTCAATTTTTAATTTTTAATGCTAAGTTAAATGCATATAAATGACAATTCATTATTTGAGCGCATTTTTTCTATTTTTTAAATTCTCTGTTTTATACTTTTTTGCTTTCTTATGGCTTTTTATCATTGTTTTAGTATTTCTTACTTTTTTCCCTTTCAATTCATTTCTCGTCATGTGTTAATTTTTCAATTTTCAGGGTTTTGATTATTTTCTCAGGTTTAGATATTAGAACGCAACGAATCGATTTTCTTCAAATCTTCAGATTTTCATCATTTCTCATTGAAACAAATAAAAAATCAATACTGTTCTTTCCGACTCGTCGAGTTTGCGTTGAAAATCATTTATATAATTACATATTTTATGCGTAGATAATATTAAACGGCTAATTGCATATTTGAATATTAATAAATAAATAATAGTACATAATAAATTAATAAAAAATAAAATAAAAATAAAATAAATAATAAATAATAGCATAAAAATAATAAAAATAATACATAATAAACTGCGTTTTAAAGCTTCAATTTTTATCGATTTCTCGATAAATTGTCGAAATGCGTTCAATTGGATAATTTTATGTCTCGATGTTGACGTTTTTTGGAAAATTTGTAAATTTAAAAATTCAATATTAAAAAGTTAATTTTTCACTTCAGTTTGACATTATTTAATTTATTTAATTTTTTTTCTATTCAAGAGTCAGAATTGAGTGGAAAGTTTAGTGAATTTTGGCAGGATAAAAGATCGAAAATGCTCCTAAATTACAAATTCGCACACAAAAATATTGGACCGATTTTCTTTTTGTTTGAATAGATAAATATCAATAAACATCTTATATTCGACAAATATTTTTTTCATAAATATGTATGTTATAAATATGTAAGATTAATTTATTCCATAATTTTTGAATTTTTAATTGTCTTTCTCCTCTTCATCTTTCGTTTTTTGACGTATCGATGACTTCCTACATATTATTTGAGCAGTTTGAATAGGATAAATCTTGAAATCTTGAAATAATAATTATCAATGCGTATGTATTTAAGGCGTCTAAAAGATGAAATAAAATGAAAAATAAAAAAATAAAAAAAATAAAAAAATGGAAAAAAATAAAATAAAAAAATAAAAAATCTAAAAGATCTAACGTCTAAAAGACCTCAACATGTACATCTTTAGACATAAAGAAAAACGGAATTTTAACGAGTCGTGTTTAAAATATAAAAATGAAAGCGGAGAAAGCAATGGAAAAGAATAATGAAAAACTTTGTCGCTTATTTCATTTTATTTACATTCTATTCTTAAGAGGTTTTTATTCTTATACAATATTTCTTTTAGTCAATGGTGTATGTAAAGAAGCAGAAATTATTTATTGTTTATTTTATTTATATTTCTTTTTAAGAAATTTTTATTTCTAAGAAGTATTTATTTAATTTTTTTTGAAATTTTAGTAAGATGTCCCTTAAAAGAATATATATTTTAACGGATTGAAAGCTTATTTTTTGCTAATTTATTAATTTTTTATATTTTATTTAATTTTTTTGAAATCTTTGTAAGATGCCCCTAAAAAGAATATATATTTAATCGGATTGAAAGCTTATTTTTCGCTAATTCAATTTCATCTACATTTCATTTTTAAGAGATATTTATTTTTATGAAGTATTTATATATTTTTTATTTTCTATTAAATTGTTTTGAAAATTTTGTAAGATGTTCCTAAGAAGAATATACATATATGTTATCGGATTGAAAGGTTTTTTTTGCTAATTTAATTTGATCTATATTTCATTTTGAAGACTTTTTATTTTTATGAAGTATTCATTTATTTTTTATTTAATTTTTTTGAAATTTTCGTAAGATGCCCCTAAAAAGAATACATATATTCAATCGGATTGAAAGCTTATTTTTTGCTTATTTAATTTCATCTATATTTCATTCTTAAGAGATTTTTATTCTTATAAAATATTCATTTTTATGTTTTAATGATGTAAAACGTAAAAATTATTTTGTTTATTTCTTTAATTTTTTTATTTTTTAAATTCTTTTCATTTTCATTTCAATATTTTCAAGATGCCCCTAAAAAAGAGATATATTTCATCGGATTGGTGGACGTTTTGACGTATTACGGTATGAAAAAGAAGACGGCGACGGCGGCCAAAACGGTTAAATACGGCGCAGCCGAGGCCGAGAATATTTCCACCGTAAAACCGCACCAGTACGCCAAGCGTTTGGTCGATTTCGTCGCCAAGTCCGTTTTGGCCCACGCGGCCGACCAGAGTCCCGCGTCGCCGCCGCCCGTCGCTGACAAAATTTCCAGTCGTCCTTAGTAGTCTCCGTATCTGGTCAACTCTGTTGCTGTGTAGTTTGTTTACACTGTCCGTGCTCGTTTGTTTACACTTTTTGTTGTTGTTTACACTTCGACCGTTTCGCGACGGTCTCGACTTTGTTGGATTTTAACGCGGTGTAAAGCGGACGGAATTAATCCATTTCGCTTTTTATTCGTTACTTTACATATATTTTTCAGCGTCACTTTACATATATTTTTCTGCGTCACTTTACACTGAATTTTTTACCAATCGCGAGGACGCTATTTACACTCGAGTGGCTGCGACCATTTGTCCGGCAAACGACCCTATCAAGCGAATCGTTCATTAGTGTAAAGTAGATAAATGGCGACCGTGAAAGCGACGTAAAGTAGGCCGCAGTACTCGATTGATTATAAGCAGTTTCGTCGTTAGATTTTGGTGTAAAGTGACGATAATAATCGTTTTATTAGACTGAATAGATTATACGATTAAATTCAGGTTTACATTGATCGTCATTCCTCGTATCGATTGAAGAAAATATATTAAAAATTGATTCAAAATTAAAATTTAAATAAAAAATTTAAATTTAAAATTACGACGACTTTACACTGAACGTTGAACGATCCAGTTTGCCAACAATGGCCGGAATCTAGTTTACACTCTGCATTTGATTCCTCGATTTTTTCGGAACGTATGCGCCAACTTCGCTTCCTATCATTAACGTACGTTTTGTGACTGTCGTAAAGTGATTTCAAGTTTGCACGTAATCAAAAAATTACGGCAAAATCCTCATCATTTTATTCCGTTCAAAGTATCTACAGTAGTTTCTCAATCCCGTAATAAATGACCGGCGCGTTTTTTTAAATTCGCTTTTCTTTATTAATACTTCGTACGTACGATGCTTAAACGACTGCTGCGAAATTTGTTCTATTTAATAGGCAAGGTTTTTTTCAAACTTTGTCGTAAAGCGAGATTTTGCGCGTTGGTGTAAAGTAACCGGTTTAAAGTTTGGCCATTATGCCGAACCTTCTCCCAAAATTTTTACATTTTTATAATATGTATGTGCGTCGTATTATCACAGTAGTAGATTTAATAGCACTTTTATACAGGGGCGTACGCAGGATTTCTTTAAGGGGTGGGGGCACACATGGGCGTGGGGGGTTTGGGGGTATGCAACCTCAGAAGTTGAAATACTCCCCCCCCAGAAATCAAAATACCTGCCCCCAGAATTCGAATTTTGATGATTTTTCTTGCTTTTTTAGCGATTTTTTGATGCCATTGGATAGTGCTTGATGAGAAATGTCGAAAAATGGTGTTTTTTCGCCATACGACCACTTTTAAGACCATTTTTGACCTTTTAAAAATTTTTTCACCCCCCCCCCAGAATTTCGGTGATGCCCACCTATGGTGGGGGAGGTCGAAAATTTGTGACCCTATATTTCGGGATACGTTCGCCGGGACAAAAAAAGCGCATTTTCTGACGTTTTCGAGCATCCTCTATCCATTAAGCTCATGAAATTCAAACTTTTCAAACGAAAAATTTTATTTTCTCTCAATATGCTATGAAAAATGACGTTTTTTGGCCGCGCCTGGGCCCAAAGTATGGAAAATAATGATCCTACGGCACGAAGCGCCGAAAATTTTGAGATTTTTCGATGAAATGATGCTATTTTCCAGGCATTATCTTAACTCTCCAAAATTATTTTCTGGGTGAAGGGGGAGCGGCCGCCCCTGCTTATATAATTTTATATTTACCCTTAACATTCTGATTAGCACTAGATAAAAGTAGTAATAATATATTTTTGCATAACATGTTCCTTGGCATCACACCTGGGCGTGGGGGGTTTGGGGTGGTATGCACCCCCCAGAAACCAAAATACCCCCCCAGAAATCAAAATACCTCCCCCTCAGAATTCAATTTTTGAAAATTTTTTTCGTTTTTCTCGCAATTTTTTGATGCCAATGGATAGTGCTTGATGAGAAACGTCGAAAAATGGTGTTTTTGTCGCCATACCACCATTTTTAAGGCCATTTTTTGACCTTCAAAAAAATCTTGCACCCCCCTTCTATAATTTTCTTGCTGCCCACGTATGCTTGGCATGTTAATTTTTTTATTTTAATTGACTGGTAAAGGACAATATGAGACAAAATTGAATTAGTATTATTTTATTGAAATTATGTGTATTGTCTTGTCACTTTACTCTTAATATGTATTAAAATAATGTAGGCAAGCAAAATTGGCTAGGATATCTTTGTTTAATTTTAACTGAGATTTGAAACATCATAAAGTTTGCTTGCGAAAAATTACACGCGTATTGAATGAGGAGAAAGGTTATTTGTAAAAACAAGCGGATCAAATTAGGCTTGGGATTTTAGAAAAGTTCAAGTATCTTGATTAAATATTGACATTTTTCGTCTAATTTTGAATTTAAATTATTCATCACTTTTTCAAATTTGCAAAATCACATGAAAGATGTGTAATTTGAATCCAAGTTTAGCGAATGTAAAAGTCGTTAATTAATAAGTTCATAAACGTCGCCAAAATCATCATAATTATCCTTATTTCATATTATTTATTTAAAATCAATGAAAGTTTTCCTCAATTTTTCGTCTGTTTTTCAAAAAGAATAGATTTCTTTCAAATTCCTGCATTTTCGCTGAATATTCACGCACTCTTTACCCCATTAAAAATTATCAGATAGTAAGCACGGGCGTCTTATGCATATTGCGAGGATATGTAAATGGGCAACAGCCAAATTTTGGGGGTTCTGGTTGGCGTAAAATGGTTAAAATCCCAAAAAATGCCAAAAATTTAATTCTTTGGGGTCTATCGATTTTTTTAGTCCGCCACATTCTCTGGGGGGTCTGATCCCCTCCATGCCCACACATTGATCGCGAGTCCAACTGAACTATTGGTCATTGTTTTTAAGTATGTTTGTGCTGTTTCTGTGACATTGCGTCTATTTGTATTTATAATTTATCAGCGTCTAGCGCATAATAATCTGTTGATATTAAATTCAGTAGTATTCTACGTAGCTTACTGTAAGTCTTACTGTCTGTGTTATAAGTTGCTGATTACCATCCTATACATATGTGTGTGTGCTTTGAGCAATAAAAGGCTTATTTGTTATGTATGCAAATTTCTGAAGACATCAGCTCGAAACTGATATTACTTTTCGAAGCCGTCTAAATCGGGCTATGCGAGCTGTTGAAATAAATAGAGTCTAAATAATTTATGTTAATAGTACATTTGAGTTTTTAGTAAAACATTTATAGAGCATCTTTTGACTCGATATTTTTTATTGTGCCCGAAATTGAAATGTAAATTTTGGTTATTAGCGGATGTTTAGTTCAAAAGTTATCGTTAAATTTCTGATCTGAAAACACATTGTGCTGATTAAAAATCGATATAGTTGCCAGCATTTCATTGTACAAGGAATGGACAATTTTCGAAGAATAGGGAGGAAACACTAAGACAGCAACCCGATTCGGGGAGGGGTAGTATGATGGAGCAAAAACCTCGAAAAACGTCCAAAATCCGATATAAGTATTTAACCACACGTGGGCGTGGGATTGGGGTTTTTCCTATGGAGAGGTCTAGACCGTTCGAGAATCTGGTTGACCCCCAGGAATCGACAGACCCCCAGAATTAAATTTTCGGCATTTTGGAATTTTACCAGCTTATATACCTCTCGGATTCACCAGAATTCGTCTGCTGCTCATGTGTGCGGATCCAGCCCTCGCGCCCATTTTGATATCGTTTTATGTAGAAGTAAAATGGGAAAAATCGAACATTCTTGAATTTTGGAAGCAATCTTGTAAAAATTTATATCCTCCTTCTGGTTTTATAGGTACCTACTGTGTTTCACAATCCGAAATCTTGGTTGTTTGTGAAGGACTTATTTTTTTGCCAAAAGCGATAGAAAATTCCAAAAAAATTCTTCGTCTACAATGTAGGATGATGGAGGGTGGGGTCTAGCCCAAACAATTTTTATGAGAGTGCCTTTTTTGGACTGGAAAAAATTTTTTATAAAGTGCCTTTCTTGTTTGGACTAAAAAAGCGATGGATAGACGTCAAAAAACTGTTTTTTGACGTTTGGACGATGCTCGTTCTTCCTGAATGATGTAAACAAAACATTTCGAAGAAATTTGAAAAAATGAAGTAAATTGAACAAAATGTGGTCAAAAAATGCGTAGTGCATGGCGCGAAGCGCCGAAAGAACACGTGTGGTGGTCGGATTTTGAGCAAAAGTTTACCCGGCTTTTATGTGTTTTCTAACTTGTCGAAGGCTCAAGACACATCTGCATTTTTAATTTTGCCTGTACATTAACCTCGTTTTTAATCAAAGATTTACCTCATTCTTAGATGAAGTAGCTATTTTCAATCTTATTTATGCTCGAATTCTGCCCTAAAAATGGCTGACGAGCTTGCGAGTACACACAGTACATATGCATCTGGGGGAAGTCTGGTACCTGCGGAACCTGAAAAACCCACAGAAATGAATTGCTGTTACCATTTTTGGCAATTTGGCCCCGCCGGACCTCCTCCAGAATATGGCTGCTGCCCATGTATACAAATAAGTCCTTGTTGCTATCGATGATTTTCACAGAACTTAGGCGGGATTTGTTTGCATTGTATAGTAAATCGGCAACATGACGGATGATATGCGCAAAAAATTAATTGCCAAAGGGTTATCATCACTACCGCCTTTACATCAAGGACCAAGCTTCAACCCGTAAGTATTATGTTACTGTTGTACTGGCTTCGTACTTCTGCTGCTTGCATGTGGACTTTAAAGTACATTTAATGAGTGTATGCTTTCAGTGCGGTAGCCTTAGTCTAATGCATACGTGATCTGGGGGTCAGCCCCAGACCTGGGCGTGGGGGTATGCAAACCCCTCCAGAAACCATAATACCCCCAGAATTCAATTTTTTAAATTTTTTTGTTTTTTTCGCAACTTTTTGATGCCAATGGATAGTGCTCGATGAGGAACGTTGAAAAATAGTGTATTTTTCGTCATACCACCATTTTTAAGGCCATTTTTGACCTTTGAAAAATTTTGCACTCCCCTCCCTCCTTAGAATGTTGGTGCCGCCCACCTATGGTCAGCTCCCTCAGAACGCTTTTGCTTCTCGCTTTCTAGAAATTCTTCTCCCATCCCAAAATTCTTCTACCTCAGCCCAGAACAGAATGGGCGATTTTCCGAAAAAAATCGTAGGTAAGGTGTTGTTTTAAGCAGTTTAGCTATCTGTTTGCTCAAAAGTGTTGATTGTTCGGCGTTTCGCGCTATATGATCACTTTTTGACTATATTTTCTACGATTAATTCGAATATTTGAATTTTTTTCGAAATTTTTTATATTATTACGTTCTAGAAAGATAGAGCAACGTCAGAAAAGCTTAAAAAAGATGTTTTTGACGTGTGTCTACCGTTTTTGAGCCCAAAAGGGATCTTTATAGTTTTACATCCACCAAAATTTTTGTTCTTTGCATGTCTGTGAATAGTACGCTTGGTCACACGCTTAAAAACGTATCAATTTCAAGTTTTATTTTTTGTATTCTTCAGGTTTTTAATTATTTTTGAAATTTCAATTATTTTTATTAATTTTTTTAAGTGTGAAGTAATTTTCCGTAGATAGGTACCTATTCGATATACCGGTTGTTTACACACGTGCGTCTTATTATTCTCCTCGTGTATTTGAATAGACGTGGTGCCAAAGGTCGAAATTTCAATCCTTTGCCCTGGAGCGACTTTTTCGACGAAAAATTTTTCGTCGAAACGCGCGGCGGAAAGTGCCGATTTAACCTTTATTCGAGAGGTCAAAGTTCGGCACTGGACGAACCCGTCGTTTTTTTGCTTCACGGCGGCGGTTATTCGGGACTGAGCTGGGCTTGCTTCGCGGTGCGTGATTTAAAATTTGCCAAAAAATACTAAAAAGGTGTATTGTAAACCAAAATAAGCTGAGGTGTGTAAAGTTGCGAGAAAAAAGTTTTTGTTTCAAACTTCGTTAAATTTTTTGTAGTGTAAACTACACAGATTCGTCTGGGAACAATTATTATTCAGAACGTGATCTAAAGAAATTCGTAAAAAACTTCTCTTTTGTTTCGCATACTTTTTGGCTTTTGTAAAGTAAGCTGCAATTTTTTCCAATTTTTTTAATTTTTTCTTGTTCTATATTTTGGCTATATTTTATCTACATATGCTTGATCTTCAAATTTTTTCTCTTTCAGAAAATTCTAACCCAACTAATCACCTGCAGAGTTATAGCCCTGGATTCAAGGGGGCATGGTAATATTCTATATAAATTGCCTGTTCTACTTACATTTGGATCATTTTTTTCTGTATTGATGTCTGTGTGTATATATAGCATATATATATATACTATATCTATATATATATCAAACCATATATATATTTGTCATATATACTATATATATAATTTCAAATAAACTGAAACCCATACTTTATATAGTTGGCATGGACAGGTAATTTTTTTAGAAACTAGCAATTTTTAAAGTAAAATCCTCTTATGATTTCTAGAATATCGCATTAAAATATAATTATAGAACTCAAAATCAAACTATGAACATTGAAAACGCTCCTATCTTCGCCAGAAACGAAAGAATGACGAAAACTTGGCAAGCTATGAAGCATTTCTTTTATAATTAATTGGATTTAGATCAAAATTGAAATTTTGTTTTTGAAATTGATGCCTATAATGCTAAATTGCGACCTTTGTGTGGAACAATTGAGCAAAAATTGCTGGACGCGGTAAAAAATGCATAAATCCTAATCTATGTCTTCTATTTTTAGGCTACATATGCTTCTGACTAGCTTATTTAAAATTTAAAATTTTAGGATGTAAAATTAGTTTTATTATTAAACTTTTTTAAAATTACTTTACAGTTACTTTAAACCTACGTTAAATTAGCTATTTCGGTTTTTAATATGTAGATGCACTGAAATCTCAAATATAAGCTTGCGTTTCAAATTGATGGGATTGGATCATAAATCGTCTCTTAAAATCAAAGTGTAATGTGTAAAGTTAGCAGCTTGGAGATATCTCGGACGGAACAGTGGTGTAAAGTGCATCAGTTAATTGATTAATTAAATCTCCATTAAATAGTTAATGATTTTATCATTAATTTACTCTCACTTTTAATTTTCTTAATTTATATTTTAGCATTATAGAATGAGTTTAATTCTTATTCTTTAAAATGTTTATCCGTCTTCGAATCATAGAATATATGTAAATACTTGATTTTTAGATAATTTTATTACATTTCCTTTCAGACATAAATTTGATGTCATTTTTTCGTATATTTTATACGATAGGTATCAATTTAAGCAATTTTGTTATCTTTTATTACTATTTACATATTATTTCTTTTTACTTTTTCAAAGATTTTGAATCGTTGTATTGTTTTATAAACTTGAACGTCGTTGTGTTTCATTTATTACAGAAGTTTTCGGTAACAAATTTGTTTGTAATGGCAAACGGCATTTTTTTAAATTAAGATAATTATATTTATACAATATTTTGTGCTAATAATTTGGAATTAGTCTTTAAATTTGATTAATTAGAGTGAAAATCCCCTTGATCTACATATGAACATATAATTTTAAGTCCTCTTGCATTAGATACATATACATAAAAATGTCTTTATTTAAACCGCGTGAAGAATTTTAGACCAGCTGCCAGCGATTCGTGAAATATTTTAAAAATTTCAAAATGTTAAAATTTTTTAATAATTTTTTGTTACCTGCTAACAAAGCGATAATAAAAGTTTTTACGTCATCCTCTGCAGTTAGCATTGTATATTTATTTCCTGCGAAATTATCATCATTTTTTTATTTTCCTGTCAATTCTGATAAGTTCGCTAATAATAAATTTCAATTTTTCCCTATCTTTATATACGGTTTGTGCTTGTTATTCTAATTTGATATTTTTTATATTTTTTCTTTATTTTATTTT
Organism: Mermis nigrescens; assembly: GCA_036768485.1. Lineage (NCBI taxonomy): Eukaryota > Metazoa > Nematoda > Enoplea > Mermithida > Mermithidae > Mermis > Mermis nigrescens. The sequence continues at coordinate 9,072,758 of JAVLUZ010000161.1, forward strand.
ATTTTTTGAATTTTTTTATATTTTCAATTTTTTTATATTTATTTTTTCTAATATTTTTAATATTTTTTCTCTACTGTTGCGATCAGAATTCACTTTTACTTGAACTCTCGATTTTTGCATATATTTGTATTTTAGGGCGTCTATTCCTTTTTTTATAAATTATTATTCCTGTTATAATATTTTTACTGATCAGGGAGCACTGTAACTGACGATGATTACGATTTGTCGGCCGATACGCAGACCAGGTTAGCCGCTAGTTTTAGTGCAATCGATCTTAAATAAAGTGTAAAGTTATATTGTTGTGTAAAGCGTATAGTATTTTTTGTGTAAAGAATAAAGTGTCATTGTTGTATTAAGTAAAAAGTATTGCTGATTAAAGCGTAAAGTGTTATTGTTGTGCGAAGTGTAAAGTGTTATTGAATTTTACTTTAATTTTAAAGCGACGTCATTGACGTCATCAATCGATTGTCTGATGATCGAGAAAATACGGCGCCAATTTTTTTGATCGGACATAGGTTGGTTTGAACTGAAATTTTACTTATCGTATTTAATATTTAAATTTATTATAAAATCTTATTTCTTAACTTCTTAGACTTTATGCTTTTTTATTGCCTTTTATTTCTATTCGATTTATTCGATTATAGTTATAATTTATTAATAGTTGTTTTTGTTTATGTTTGTTATTTTAATAAGCTGTGTATTCATAATTATTTGTTGTCACTTTTATTTCGAAATTTTCTTAATTTTTTGTATTTTTAATACACTTTTATTTTATTTTTTGATGTCTGATAACTAATATAATTTTTGTTCTTCTAATTTTCACGCGTTAATTTCAATTTTTAATTTTGTTTATTTACATTGTTTATTTTTTGGCTAATTTTTCTCCTAATTCCGAAGGCGTTTTCCCATTTTTTATTTATCGCAGATTCTAGAATGTTTTGATTTTTCGTGTATTGCGTACTTTACATTTTTCTTATTTTTACTCTTTCTTTTTGCTTATGTTTACTTTTTATTTTTGTGCATCTATTTTCTCTCATTTTTTATTTAAGTATGGGTGGAGCCGTAGCAGTTCGCGTCGCTCATAAAAACGTATTACCAAATTTAATTGGATTGGCCGTTATCGATGTTGTTGAAGGTTTTTTCGATATTTTCGTTTTTTTTTGTTTTTTTAAAATTAAACGTACATTTAAAAAAATTAAATGAATTTGAATCGCACTGAAAATTGCAGACTGGTAGAAAGTTGAGATAATTTAAAAAGTTTTAATTCTAGGAAGAAAAGCTGTACAAAACGAAGTCAAGCTACTCGTACTTATGTACATACATTAACATACGATTAAAATTTCATCATATAAACTCATTCCTAATCTATAACTTTTCAAAATTTTGACAATTCGTAAATTTAGAGTTTTATTCTTTCAGAAATTCATAAATTCATCGAATTTCAGTCTTTTGTGTGAAATTTGGAACTGTTTTGTTTTATTTTCTCGAATTTTTTAAATAATGAATTTGTAAGTTGCTCTGAGTGTCTGAAATTTATTAAAAGAGCTATTTACACTGTCCGATTTTAAACTAGTGAGAAGTTACTTCGCTCGTTACAAACAAAAAATATCAGCCTATAATCCTCAATAAATAATTAGGTAATAAAAATTTAGGTGCTATTCCGAGTTAGTTTAAATTTAAATTTTTTTTAGATTTCACCCCAGTGTTACACTTCATAACTTGGGCTAATGAAGACATAAAATTTTGAGACTAGCTGTACATAGATTGATTGAAATGTCTTAATTTAAACGATGTATTTGGGAATCGGATTTTTGACTTGTTTTCATGATTTTGGCTTGTTTTCGGGATTTTACTATTTTTACACCACTCATACCCGCAGAATTTGGCTACAGCTTACCTACGATTAGCTCCTAAGATCACGCGTGCTTGTGGTGAGGTTCTTTAGACTTGGAATCAAAATTTCAATTCGAATCAAAAGCTCAGATAAAATTCGAATAAAATAAAATAAAATAAAAAAATGAAAAAAATAAAACTCGAATAAAATAAAAAAATAAAATAAAAAATAATGAATCATTCAAAGAATTTATGTTGAAAATTAATGGAAAATGAAAAAGCGTTGTATTAATTATGAAGCGATTGAATAATTAATAAATTAGAAGATGCAAGTGATTAAAATCACTATTTTCATAATTCCCTCTCGATACATAAATTTTGATGCGGTGGAAATATGAATTCAAAAATCATAATTACAAAAACACGCAAGGGTTAAAAATTAATGATTATTAAAAATTAAAATTAATAATATGTGTAGCAATAAAAATTAAAAAATAAAAAATAAATGCATAGATAAATAAATAGGATAATGGATTAATTATAAAAAATTATACATCGTAAGTTAAATTGAAATTTGAATTATTAATTATGAACTTTTAATTACATAAGTATTTTAGCATGACATGTAAAACATGAAACATAATTTATATGTGTAATAAAAAGGTATTAAATGCGTGATTGCCTGTTATTTTTAGAATTACTTTTTTGTACTTATTTTCCGAGTTTCACACTCGAAAAAGAAACTAAAAAGCTGAATATTTCAAAATTTGAAAAATAATCAAAAATAAGAATTACATAGATGAAGAATTTGAAATAATTTCATATATGCACGTATTTTATTTGGGAATTCAAAACTTCAAATTTTAGCTATTCACTGTATAAATTTGATTTAGGTTGGCCTAAATTGTTTGACATATTTTTTATTTTATTTATTCATTCGATTTATTTACTTGTTGTGTATTAATTTATTTATTTGCTGATTTTCTATACTTTTTATTCAAATTTTAAATAGGATCCGCAATGGATTCGTTGAGTTGTATGCAAACTTTTCTTCGCAGTCGCCCTCAAAATTTTAAATCCGTCGAAAGTGCTATAGAATGGTGGTAAATCCTCAATTTTTCAAAAATTATTATTCAATAATTTAGTCGAATCGCGCTTATTTATTAAAATTTTTATAATTAATCACCCATTATAAATTAAATTGTGAAGCTAAGTTTAAAAATTTTCAATTTTTTTCAATTTTCTATTTTTTTCAAAATTTTCAATTTTCAATTTAAAGACTGAATTTCGTAGGGATTTTCGCCGAAATTTTATTGTTCGCGTGACAAATTTCTGAGTAATAATAATAATCACAAAATCTGATTCGGAAAATTTAACTGATTTATCAATTAATATATACAATTTATTTATATTATTATAAAGATTTTAACTTAAGCATAATAACCTTATTTTATTAACTTTTTTAATCTTAAGCGTCCGGTCGGGCCAGGTGAAAAATTTTGAATCGGCCAGAGTATCGATGCCAGGACAAATCGTACAGTAATCAACCGCTCTTTATTATTATTCAATGATTAAAAATGAAATTATAATTAATTTTAAATTAATTAATTCGTTTTAAAATATTTTTTAAAATTTATCACTATCTCTTTTTAGTCTTTGTTTCGGGACTTTTCCATGTATATTTTACATGTAAGCTTTTCATCATATTTTTCTTCATACTGAAGACCTGGCCCTCCGAACAATTATTCAAATCATTAATAAGGCGAATTATTAATTATAAAATTCATTAATGTAATCGGGATGTAGTAAGGTAGAATGAAATAAGCCGAATAAGCCTTTACTATGAGATGGGGCGTCTTTCAAAGCAAAATTATCTCAGTGTAAAGCGATTGCGGTGAATGTGACTTTGTTGTGAATGTAATTTACTTTACACTGTGGTTTTTTTGTACAGTAATTTAGATTACATTGTTGCAAAGCGATTTTAGTGTAAAATATGGTTTTGTTGTAGGGTAATCTACATAGTTTGTAAAGTTGAATTTGGTTTGCAATTTGGTTTTGCTGTAAAATAATTATAGCGGATGTAATTCAGTGTAATTAAATTCATTTAGTGGATGTACTATCATCATTATTAATTTTAATATCAATTATTTAATCTAATAATATTAATAATTAATAATTTAATATTATTTACTGAGTGCCGTAATTGTAAATATGATTGATTCATTGATTGATTGGTTTTTAAAAAAATATCGAGCCTAAATCGAACTATATATGCTGCGATGAATCGTTTCCGAAGTGTAAAATGTGACGACTTTATTGTGTGAACCAAGAATAAAGGTTCAGTGTAGAGCAATGCAATGTGCAAAAAATTATTCCTCCATAGACGTGCAGCCCCAGGTATGGTTTTTGTTGTGTTTAGCATGATTTTTTGAATAGTGTAAACTCGCCTTTGAAAATTAAGCTCTAAACTTAACAGCATAAGGGATTCGAGCTATCGATTGATGTTTCGTATCCTTGTTTGGCATCAGAAATCTGGCGTAATTACTCTACACTTGTGTTATCAGCAATGCGAAATTTTATTGTGGTTTTGCTGACTTTAACGTGTAAAGAGCCATAAAGTGTAAATAAAAATGCTTCCTTATATAACATCTTACTTGATTTTAATCAGAGCGTAATATAAATTGCGTTCGGAAGCGTTTCGCCATTAAAAGGCGAAGAATTTGGTTTAAACATGACTTTACACTACTAGGTATCTCATAATATAAATCCGTGCAGGGGAGAGAGTTTGTTTTCAGATTGGCGTCCGATGCTCAGGTCAGTGAAGATTCGTTCGATGAGAGAGCTGAAAATGCTGATTCGCCTAATAATGAATTAAGTGAGGATTAGATTTGAATTGGATTAACATTTAAATTTAGATTCAATTTAAACTCGGATCACTTTAGAATTATTTTACGAAAATGAAACAAATATATATGTACGGGAAATGATAATGCGATCACGATATTAACACACCTGGGCGTAGGGGGGTTTAGGGGGTATGCACCCCCGCTAGAAACCAAAATACCCCCAGAATTCAATTTTTGAGAATTTTTTTCGTTTTTTCGTAATTTTTTGATGCCAATGGATAGTGCTTGAGGAGAAACGTCGAAAAATGGTGTTTTTATCGCCATACCACCATTTTTAAGGCCATTTTTTGACCTTCAAAAAATCTTGCACCCCCCCTCCAGAATTTTCTTGCTGCCCACGTATGGATATTAAATGCCAAGGGCGGATTTAGGGGCCCACTGTCGCGCAATAAAGAATTTCTTTATCAATTAATCTTTTTAGCGCAGGGTAGTACTCAATAATGATCATAATCTTATTTTTATTTTTTTCTCAATAATTTTTTGCAATGATTTCTTGAATAATAATAAACTAAATGGTTTTTGAGTAATTTTAGCGGAAATCTTTTCGCGCCGTTTTTTCAATTTTTCTCCACGCTTTTTGCTCGTATTAGTACTAATTTTGCGCATTTTTCATAAAAAACTTTCGGAAATTTTGGAAATTTCAAATTTTTTCCTATAATTCTTCCTGGACGTTAAAAACCGCTTTTTTATGCATAATTGACGGATTTTTTCGGGCTTTTTTAACGCTATATTAAGGCTAATTTGGGGTTTAAAGAAAATCAGGAAAACAAAAGCAAATTTACGATTAAATTAGTCTATAAAATATTTTATTTTGTTTCAGCTATCGGGGCAGCCTGTGACACAATTTTACTTAATTTTAACTTTATGCTCGAATCTTATGCACTTCAACACGAGCACCATTTATTTCAACTAATTCGCGTAAATTTGACGATTTTAGAGCAAATACTTAAGTTATTTTCAGAGTAATAAAACCGAAAAATCGATTTACTGGTAACACGCATCTGGTAAACATACTGATCGGCACACCTGGGCGTGGGGGTTTGGGGGGTATGCACCCCTCAGAAATCATAATACCCCCCAGAATTCCATTTTTGAAATTTTTTTTCGTTTCTTTCGCAATTTTTTGATGCCAATGGATAGTGCTTGATGAGAAACATCGAAAAATGGTGTTTTTTTCGCCATACCACCATTTTTAAGGCCATTTTTTTACCTTCAAAAAATCGTGCACCCCCAGAATTTTCTTGCTGCCCACGTATGCTGGTCGGTGAATTGTGGTGGCTAAACCACGATCGTACAGGGTCAGAGACCTGTATGGGGCTTCCAAAAAATTCCAAAACAATCCAAAAATTTAAAATGTTATAAAGAATCGAAAAAATTTCAGCAAAAGATTTCCAAAAATTTCCGAAATTTAAAAAAAATCCAAAGATTCCGAAAATGTGCTTAAATCTAAAAATCTCAAAAACTTTGTCAAAAACATTATGAAACACTTTTGTTCGACGTTCTCTTGTCGAGCTCTATCAATTGACCACAAAAAATCGCGAAAAACCATATTCTAGCGTCTGAACTTTGAAATTCTTGAAAAAACATGCCAAAAATTCGGTTCTGAGGTAGAGGGTCCGCCGGATTTTCAGGCGGTCTGAACCATACGTGGGCAGCAAGAAAATTCTGGGGGGGGGGGTGCAAGATTTTTTTGAACGTCGAAAAATGGCCTTAAAAATGGTGGTATGGCGATAAAAACACCATTTTTCGACGTCTCTCATCAAGCACTATCCATTGGCATCAAAAAATTGCGGAAAAAACAAAAAAAAATTTCAAAAATTGAATTCTGGGGGTATTTTGATTTCTTGGGGGTGCATACCCCCTAAACCCCTTACGCCCAGGTGTTGTCTGAACTTTGTCCTGAACTCTCACTTAACTTAAGCCAACGTTCAGTCCATACCAGACATGCACGTGGGGGTCTACACAGCCCTCAGAACGGAAAAATGGGAACTTTTCGTGGAAAATGATGCCAAGCGAAGGCAAAAATGGATCAAAATTGGAAATTTTCTTCAAAAAGTGCGTCAAATCGAACCGAAACTCCGGCCCAAAAAAAGCTACATTCCGATTTGACAGGTCATAATTTTCGGCTCATGTAAACTCCAAAGCTTCAATCTAGCTGCATTCGATAGATAAAAGTCTCTTCTTTCCAAATGTGTAAAAAAATTTCGGTCAAGTCCCAGTGCTCCGGGCGCTAAGGCAATTTGTTTACACCCTACTTCAATATTGTTTAAACGCCGATAGCGTCATTGGTCCTGCCATCAATTTGCACCCTCTTTTGACGATATCCTGAAATTTTTCACTCGGTAGGACGCGCATCTATTCTGGAGATTTAAAAACGTGCTTATTAATTACTGTGACAGGATATATTGTAAAAATGTCAAAAAAAGGATACCAACATACACAGTAGTGTAATACAATGTGGAAACCATAGGGTTTATATATACAGTGAGGTGTAAACAAATTGCCGTATTGCAGGTACCGCTAAAAGCTGGCCAAAATTTTTAACCCACAACCCATAAAAAGACCAAGTTCTCTGGTCGTTTTAGGGGGATAAAACCTCCAATCTTCGAGCAAAAACGGCCATAAAACACAAAAAACGGTCAAAAATGCAATTTTTTCTGAAAATGGGAGGGGTTAAAACTTTCTGCCTCTGGGGGATGGGGGAACGACCTAGCCTCTCGGAGAGGTGGTTTGATGAGGGTCAAATTGCCAAAAATAGCATTAAAAAATTTAATTCTGGCGCGTATCGAGTTTCGGGAGGTCTTTCAGATTTTTGGGAGGTCCAGCCAGACCACCTAGATTTCCCACGTCCATGTGTGCCTCGACCCACTGTTACGTCCATGATAAGCGTGCTGTAATTTTGGAGGTCAAACCGTTTCGTCCACGTGCTATCGCTGGCGCATTGACCTTCCGAAAACGGAGGGCCATTGGACGGGCTGGTTCGCCGGCCTGTCCTCGCTCTTCCTGCAATGCCCTCAACCCAAACTGCTCCTATTGGCCGGCGTTGACCGGCTGGACAAGGAGTTGACCATGGGTCAGATGCGGGGTCAATTTCAGATGGTCGTTGTGCCCCGCGTGGGCCACTGCGTCCACGAGGATTCGCCCGATAAAGTGGCCGAAATAATCGCCTCGTTTCTCGTTCGCAATCGGTTGGCTCGGCCCACCGGCTCGTTCCAGCCACTGCCGCCCGGCTGTTGATGTTTAAACTCGTATTTACCCCTTCGTTGCGTTTGTTTACACCAATGTTTTTTCTTCTTTCGCTTACATTGTAAATTTTTCTGAACCAGTCGCATTATCAGAAGGTGGCACCGAATTCGTTTCAGCCAATACCACCCGGCTGTTGATATTTACACTCGTTTTTTTCTCTGCGTTGCGTTGTTTACACCAACGCTATTTCCGTTTGTTTGCACTGCAAACTTCCCCAGAACCGTCGCATTATGAGAACTAGGTTCGATATTGCACTCTCTGTACCCCAAAATCCTCAAACGGAAGTGTTTTGAGATGCTTTTGCCGTGTGAAGACGCTTTTACCTCGTTTAAACTGAAGAATTTTTACATTCGCTCGCAAATGTATATGCATACGGTAGTCTTTGATTGATTTCTCAATCGCTAATTTCGCACATAACTTTTTCTGTGTTACACCCGAAGAATTTTGCTGTTTGTGTTCTAAAATTTCGAAGATACGTATGCACTCAACTCGAGTATATTTTGTGCATTTGCTGTGCGGTTTTATGTACGTTTGTATATCTATGTTCAACGTACGTTTTTGCATAAATATTATGTGCGTCGCTCCGTCATATAAATTACGACCACACCTGGGCGTGTGGGGGGTTGAGGATGTGCACCCCCAAGAAACCAAAATACCTCCCCCAGAAACCAAAATACCCCCAGAAATAAATTTTTAAAATTCTGTTTTTTCCGCAATTTTTTGATGCCATTGGATAGTGCTCGATGGGAAACGTGGAAAAATGGTGCTTTTTCGCTATACCACCATTTTTAAGGCCATTTTTTTACCTTTGAAAAATTTTGCATTATTCCCCCCAGAATTTTGGTGCTGCCCACGTTTGATTACGTTTGCATATGTAATGCCTAATATTTTGGAAGACGACATAGGTACATTATAGGTAAGCTTTTATGTCATGCAACAGATGCATATGTACAGGCATACGAATATACGGACATAAGGCAAAATCAAGGCTAAAAATGGAGAAAAACAATGGCGTAGTTGACATTCTGATGATTTGGGGGATATCTCAACAACTAAAAATAATGGTGTTCCTGAGATTTTCTCAACTAGATCTACATACGCCTTAGAGAAGCAAAAAATTTTTTAAAAATCTGATTTGATTTTAATTATACTGAACAAATATGTTGTATATGGTGCGCAGCGCCCGAAAATTTTTGGTTTATTTGCTTTAAAAATGAGCTAAAATATTCTAGCGGTCTTAAAGATACATAGGTACCATACCTGGGCGTGGGGGTAGGCACCCCCCATCTCCGAGAAACCAAAATACTCCGCCCCAGAATTCAATTTTCGAAAATTTTTTTTAGTTTCTTTTCGCAATTTTTTGATGCCAATGGATAGTGCTCGATGAGAAACGTTGAAAAATTGCGCTTTTCGCCATACCACAATTTTTAAGGCTAGTTTTTGATCTTTGAAAAATCTTGCACCCCCCAGAATTTAGGTGCTGCCCACCTATGACAGGTACGTACATACGCTCTAAGAATCTCCATTTTTTCTTTGAGGAACCCTTGTAAACAATATTGACACTTCCAAAATTTTTGGGACTAGTCCTTCCCAGTCCCCACACAGCTACATATGTACGCCACTGGAGGAAAATTACAAATTTCGTGCAAAAGCACATACTGGGACTTTCGACTGACGCTATATTTTAACGTTTATGCGTCAGTATATGTACCTGCCTACTTTACATATATTTTTATTGCCACGCTGAACTTTTCTGTTTTCAAAAAGTTCTCAAATGATTCATTGTACCTTCGTGTATACAATCATCGTTGCCAGGTAAAAAAATGAAAACCTCTTAAATACGTACATATGTATGTATAGTCTGTTTCATTTATCCGAGAGCTTTTTCAGTAAATGTTTTCGCAGGCTACAGTAAACCCTTCTTACTTATTGTAGTTCGCTAGATCTCACTGTAGTTACGTAGCAGAGAAGGGTTTTTCAATAACATTTTTGAGACATAATTTATTCTCGTCTTCCAGCAAATTAATCAACTTACAGATGAAAATCGCGCATTCAGCTTATCCTTAGTTGACACCACACCTGGGCGTGGGGGGTATGGCACCCCCCCCCCAGAAACCAAAATACCCCCCCAGAAATCAAAATACCCCCCCCCCCAGAATTCAATTTTTGAAAATTTTTTTCGTTTTTTTCGCAATTTTTTGATGCCAATGGATAGTGCTTGATGAGAAACGTCGAAAAATGGTGTTTTTATCGCCATACCACCATTTTTAAGGCCATTTTTCGACCTTCAAAAGAATCTTGCACCCCCCCCAGAATTTTCTTGCTGCCCACGTATGGTTGACACTTTAAACACAATAGACTAAAATGTTAAGAAACGCCGCGAACTCCCTCATAGCTCAGTGGTAAAACGTCTGCTTGTCGTGTCGAAGCAAGTAGGTTCGATTCCACCCGATAGCTTTTAATTTAGCGCACTTACTGTAGTATGTACCAGTACTGATTAAATGCCTAAATTAAATTTATATAGGCGGATTAGTGCATTAAAAATGGAAGAATTCCAGCCACTCGCCCTCACTGAGCTGATCTGCCGGAATACAGAAATTCGTCTTGTTTCGCTTACTGTAGCCCTTAAAAGAATTGACTAATAAGCTCTCAAATAAATGAAACAGACTGCAACAAGCGAAAAAAAGTCGGCCAAGCCCTGTACAAGGCACATACATATTTATACATGTATGTACATATATATAGTCGCGAGCAAAAGTTTAGAGCACCCCTGCAAAAAGTTATATAATTGACATATTGTAAAGAGTAGCCCTATTACACGTAAAATTGAGATTAGCTTCACACTGCCTAGTATTTTTTGCACTGACAGTTTTTGCCTAGCTTTCCCTCTTAATTATTTATTATGGGCCGAAAGGGTCTACTTTACCCATCAAGCGAAAATTGTTATGTAGTTTGATTAATGATGCAATATTGTCACAAGTGGAAGTATCAAGACTTTTAAATGTTAGCCGACATGCAGTTCAGAATGGACTTAAAAATGTAGTGCAATTTGGGAAAGAGCTAGCTTGTGATGGTGGCCCTTTGGTTTCACGATTTACCATTGGTAGACGTCTTATAAGCGCAGGATTAAATAGCCGGATTGCAGTTCGGAAGCCATTCGTAAGTGACGTCAATCGGAAAAAGCAACTGGGTTCTACTCGTTCTCATCTTCATTGGACTGTGGATGATTTGAACCGAGTACTCTTTTCCGACGAGTCAAAATTTGAATATAAAACAAAAATTCGAGTTCGTTGACGTGTTGGTGAAAAGTATAAAATCGAGTGCATGGCTGGCACTGTAAAACATGGTGGTAGTGGCAGTATTTTGGTGTGGGGCGCTTAGTTGGTCGGCTTGTTACTATTCCAGCAGTGCCCAAAATTCACAGCAAGTGCTTACATTGATTTAATTGACGAAAATTTAATGCCTTGACTAGAAACGTCCATTTTATCTCAAAAATTTTTTCCAACAAGACAATGATCCCAAACACAAAGCAACCGTAACGATGGAGAGACGCCGAGTGGTTAACAGTTAAACCTACGAATCGCAAGGTTCTAGGTTCGAATCCACGTTGACGCAGTTCTTTTCGGCAGGCCAACCCAACCTATCATCCCTCCGGGGTCGATAAATGGGAAGCTGCACTTGTGTGGCGGATGGTAACAGCGTTCTGCGCAGTCACACCGGCCCCGTGACCCAGACTCGGTCTAATCAGACGCGCTGGCCTAGGGCTGTTTATCGGGAAAAATAGGCACCCGCACCTACAGCAGAGGTGAATCAAGTAACTTCTTGCTACGGGATTTTACCATTTTACCATACCTCTCCTTTTTTGGCCGCCTCATTCTCCCGATTTAAATCCTATCGATAATTTATGGCACATAATAAAGGAACGGTTATATAAGGACATCTTTCATGCCCATTCAAAACCTGAAATGATGCAGAAGCTTCAAGAAATTTGGAATTCTATTCCAACTGAAAAATGTGAAGAATTAGTTAATTCAACGCAAACCCGGTAAGGGCTGTGATACAGTCAAAAGGCTATTCAACAATTCTTTTGAAATTGATTGTATATTGTTTACTTTTGGTATATTCAGTATGTTAATGCAGTTTATCGCATGTTGTTGTTATAAAAACTCGCAGAAAGGTGCTAAAATGAGACAAAACACATGCAACCAAGGGTTGCTTTAAACTTTGCTCGCGACTGTAGGTACATACATATCGACATATGTACATACATATGTATTGAAAAAATAGGTCAAATGACCAAGAAATTGCCAAAAACCGACCTGGTCGGTCAATTTAATCAGCCTCGAATTTACGATCGAATCTAGTAGAGCATTTACTACAATGATATATTCCCCAAAGGGAATGGGCCGAGCCCGGAGATACTGCAATACCGGGACGACCCACGGCAAGTACGGAGCAAGCCCCGTGACCTCACCAAGAGTCCAAAAATCAGAATAATCTCATTGTGATCAGTAGATCACGTATCAGAGATTAAGCTGATAAGAACAGAAACTAAACTTTGATCTGAGCAAAAAGCCCGAGAAGCGATGACGTGCATTGAAAATAGCTGTCATATTCAAGAAGTAAAACGTCTTATCTACGGGTTTAATGTATTGATCTGAAATCGCTGCAAAAGCGATAGTATAGCGTACAATGCATATTGCAGTAAATGTCGGGTCGCTCGCGCGTGCACATATGTATGCAATTCACGTTTTATACTGGTATGTACAACGCACGGTACACGAATGTAACCTATACCACGCACACAAGGCGGGACGTATGTATGTATGTACATAATGTACACATCTACCTTTGAGACCGGATAGTTGAGGGCAAAATAGGGCACAAGAATGGCAAAAAAGGGCAAATATATAGCAAAAAAGGGGGAAAGGGCATATTCTAAAGCAAATTTAGGTCCTAAATTTACTGGCAATAGTACTACATCTCAACCAAAATGCTTAGATCAACATAATTTTATTCCACATACAATTACAACACAATTACGTTCCAATTTTATTAAATGCCACAATGTTGACCATTTCGATTTTTTCAAACGTGAAGTTTTGTCGACGGTCATTTAAAATTAACTTCTATTGTAAAAACGACTCAACAGACACTAACGGCGCATACAATGTTTTCCATCGAAATCATCAGGGATCAGGGCCGGTCTTGGGGTTTTAGTGGCCCTGGACGAAACTGATTTTAGCGGCCCCAAAAAATTTTAAATATGTGCAATAATACATTTTTTAGTAGTAACCATAATGGAACAAAATGCTATTAAAATTTTGAGAAAGCAGCAATAGGTAATCGATATCAAAACATTTTGTTCTTGAAAAAGTTAAAGCATGAATGAACAACGGGACTACAAAGTTATTTTTCGAGCTTTTTGAGCAGCAAAACAATCGATCAATAGTGAAAAATCTAAAGAAGACGACATATCATTTTCAATCGGAATTAGGGCTAAAGCAGTGAGACGAAAATCAGTAATAGTATATAGACCTTAAGTACGTTTTGATCAATTTTAATTTCGAAAATGAACGTTCTGCTGAGGCCACGGTAACAGGGACTGCAAGCACAATCCTGAGAGCAATTACAACGTTTATTAAAGCATCCTGTAATTCATTTCTGAACAAGTACCTACTTAAGCAGGGGCGGATTTATGGGGGGCGGAGGGGCGGCCGCCCCCCCCCATTGGCCCAAAATCGTGCGCAAAATTAATGATTTTTGAACGATTTTTAGCGATTTTCGGGTTAAAACGGCTAATTTTTCCGCCCAGGTCAGGGTTCCGCCCCCTTAGGGGTACCGCCCCCTTAGTAAAATCCTGGATCCGCTACTGTACTTAAGAGTGATCAGTGGTGAATCTAATATTTCAGTCAAGGAATTAATAATAACTTTTAGTCCTGTGCACAAATCTGATCCATTCAAATCGTCTAATAAAATGACTAAATCCTTTCAGCTGTTCAATAAATCGCAGTCTTTCCAGGTTTTTAAGGCTGGAATATTGAAAAGAAATTCAAACGTTTGACTGTAGCTTTTCATTTGCTGAAAGCGTTCATGAGTTTACCTTATAGCTTGATCGAGGAGAACATTAAAAAAATTAACGCGTTAATTTCTTCTGGATCGTGTATAATACAACTACAATTTTTTAGCGGTCCTAAATTTTAGCGGCCCTGGGCGGCCGCCCAGTTCGCCCCTCCCTAAGATCGGCCCTGTCAGGGATGCGTCTTTTTGTAGTATTCTTCCAGAAAAAGCTTGATAGGCGCCGAATTTAATTTGAAAAGTGGAATACCGGCTTTTAGAAACGAACGCGTAAGGTCCGATTCAAATTTTCAGGAAATAGTAATTCTGTGTCAGCTTTGTCGAAACTCTAACCAATAAATGCCTGCTTTTCGCATAGATTTTAATTTAGCTGCCATTTCCTCGTGGCGCACACTGGCGATATGCTGTGAAGTACGGTCCGACTGATGCCTATCATCAGTTTTTATTACCGAATCGCAAAAGTTACACTTTACTATCAATCCATCAGAAACGATCGAATCGTTCTTGAATTTTTCCGCAATGCTGTTTAATTTACATGTGCCAACTTTCGGCATTTTCGCTTGTTCGTAGCTAGCAGATTGCAGAACATAAAAATAATCAATGCACCTTTCACTTACATTGAAGGATTACCGGAACATAATATACTAAACGATTCATCCTACCATTCTGAATATAGTTTCTAAAAATCATGCAATTAGGTGCACGTGGAGATGACTGTGCATTTTAGGTGGAAATAAGGGCAAACTGTGAAAATTAGGGCAAAAAAAATTATGGTAGCGAGTTCAAAACACGATTTTTCGCCTTTCTCGATGAGCTGAGTTCGAATTTGTATTCAAAAAAGGTGCTGTCATCCAGTCTCTAACTTTGGCTCATAAGAAGTTCAAAGTTTCGAAGTGGCTGCATTCAGTAGATAAAAGTGCGCAGAAGCCATAGGAATGTGCTAAACAGTTAGACTTACCCTAAACATCGCAGAAATCGAAGTATATTCTGCGGCCTATGCGCGTTTCTGCAGGTTTTTCGTTGCAATTTCGATTACGATGGCGAGAAGATTACTTTATTTTGGAAGATTTAAAGAAATTTTTTTGGTTTTTCATGCAGACTATTGAGTTGGCCATGTAGATGTAAAGTTACTTCATTGAAAAAGGAATCCCTCTCCTTTTTTGGCCGCCTCATTCTCCCGATTTAAATCCTATCGATAATTTATGGCACATAATAAAGGAACGGTTATATAAGGATATCTTTCATGCCCATTAAAGAGCTGAAATGACGCAGAAGCTTCAAGAAATTTGGAATTCTATTCCAACTGAAAAATGTGAAGAATTAGTTTATTCAATGCAAACCTGGATAATAGCTGTGATCCAGTGAAAAGGCTATTCAACAACATTTTAAAATTGATTGTAAGTAGTAATATTGTTTACTTTTGGTACATACCTATATTTAGTATTTTAATGCAGTTTACCGCATGTTGTTGTTATAAAAACTCGCAGAAAGGTGCTAAAATGAGATAAAACTCATGCAAGCAAGGGGTGCTCTAAACTTTTGCTCGCGACTGTAGGTACATATCGACATACATATGTATTGAAGTAAACTTTACGATCGAATCTAGTATTTTCTACAATAATATACTCCCCAAGGGGAATGGGCCGAGCCCGGAGACACTGCAATACCGGGACGACCCACGGCAAGGACGGAGCAAGCCCCGTTACCTCACCAAGAGTCCAAAAATCAGAATAATCTCATTGTGATCAGTAGATCACGTATCAGAGAGTAAACTGATAAGAACAGAAACTAAACTTTGATGAAATAATTTGTTGAGGGCCATCTTTTTTAAAACTTTGTTGCCCCTGAGTTGTAGATTACGAATCTGAACTTAAAATTTCTTTACAACTAATGGTTCTTGCACAAAAGTGTAAAGTATACGGGTTTTTACTGTTAGCGTGTCCTGAAGCTTATCTAACTCAATTTTGATTTCTGTGCAGTCCAATTGGTTTTATAACGTAGAGGGCTACAATATCTCGAAAGGTAAAATTTTTTCTCTTTTAATGCAATATTTCTTGATCTGTGATCATTTTAGTGTAAAGGGTTCGGGACGAAAAAAGAAATTTCTTCAGCTACTTTCACCCCCAGAATTTCGGCGTTGCCCATTCATGGATATATGGCCTAAATATTGAATTGAAGAAGGGAACTAGCAAAGAAAAATGCTCCGATTGAACAAAAAAGGTAGAATTTACTTGAATTTCTTCATTCTTACGGTTGTAAAAGGATGGGAGTAGGAAAAATTTCCCTGTATGCGCAGAAGCCATAGGTATGTGCTGAACAGTTAGACTTTCCCTAAACAACGCAAGAATCGAAGTATATTCTACGCGTTTCTGCAGATTTTCCGTAACAATTTCGATTACGATGGCGAGTATTTTGATCACTTTACTTTGGAAGATTTAAAGAAATTTTTGTGGTTTTTCATGCAGACTATTGCGTTGGCCATGTAGGTGTAAAGTTTACACTATTATCTTTTACTCCAGAGCATTGTGGAAGGTCAAGATTTCATTAAATAAATAATAATACATCGATTAATTAATAGTCATGGAAGTGTCTTCAATGCTCTTTTGCGAAATATATATATATATATATATATATATATATATATATATATATATATATATATATATATATATATATATATATATATATATATATATATATATATATATATATATATATATATATATATATATATATATATATATATATATATATATATATATATATATATATATATATATATATATATACGGAGAAAGTAGCGAACAAAAAAAGTGACAAAAACGTATTTTTCCATCATCCGCCACATTGTTAACTTTAAAAATCTTAACCTAACTCCCCATCGTGTGAAAAGAAATTCGGTCTAAGCCACTTTGTAGCCTTTTAATCGTACTACGTTTGTACATATGTCTAAAACTTCTGTACTGCAAAATATTTGAGAAATTTACCAATCAAAGAGGAAAAACGTGCTTTTTCGCTAATTTTACATCCTTGATTTTGACACCCCATAAATAATTTAATATTGTTTTTTTGAACGTGGTTTGCGGAGCCATTAGATCGAGCTTTATTTTTATTTACTCAATTTGTTCCAGACTTATAAGCGTAAAAGTTAGCAGAAAAATCTTAGACAGAATCTGATTTACACTATCCACTAGAGTGTAGAGAACAAATCGAAAACTCGACTAAAATGTGTTTTTTACCCTGAGATGTTTTACACTCTTTACATTGCCACTATGGAAATAAGTATTTTCAGAAACAAAATGAAAATGTGCCATAGGTACTACACATTTCCTCACATTTTAAAGAAATCAGACTGAACAAATTGCAATATTGAGTTAGAAAAGTCGTGTGACAGATCAAACTTAAAAAATTCATGTTATAAAGTTACAGTAAAACTTTACACGCTTTTTACACCACGAGTAGAAGTGTAAAAAAATCAAAAAGCGAATGCGATTTTTTTCATTATCTATCTTACCGCACAATACAGAAAAGTCCCGTTACAGCTTTAAGAGGTAGACATATGTTGGGGACGAATGCAGCTTTTGATGTGAGCACGAGATCAAATAGTAGGTATCTACTCCTTTTTCGACCTATATATTGTTAAAGTTGTTCAATTTTTTGTTTTGATGCTCTACATAGAAATATAAGGCAGTCAAAAACTCAATAAACGATGTTTTTGACGCGTATCTGCCGCACAGAAAAGGCTTTTTAAAATTTCAACACCCTACACCCGAATTCCCATGTGGTGCATGTCTGCTGAGCATTGGTTCCCTAAGCAATGCATCTTTTTAACTTTTCATGCTTTATTCATCGGAAGACAATTTTCCCGTGAAACGAAACGTGAAAGATTAAACCACAGCGAGAGCAATTGCGAACCTGTGTGCAAGTGTACATAGGTACCGTTCTACAGTCTCTTTTACCCAAGCTTGAGCATGCATTTTAGAACTAAGGCTGACAATAAGCTGACAGATTGCGATAATAGCATCGATTTGATATATATTTATCGTAATCCGTCGGCTTACTTTGAAAAAATTCTCAAAATCTATGCCCGAACATATGCGGAACAGACTATTAGCCAACATATCTCTTCGCCCATGCATTTTTCCGATTTGCATATTATTTGTGCAAAATTTCAATAAAAAGCAGTCTTTTGGACTTAAAAATTGAGTTTTTTGTAAGAGCAGAAATCGAGCATTTTTACTCACACATATACGCACCTTTCATCAAAAAACGGCAGAATATCCATGCTCAACCGACATTTATAGTCTGTTTCATTAAACTCTGAGGTTTTTGAACAAGTTCGAAGCGACTACAAAAGTCTTTAAAACGAATACAATAAATATGATATTCTACAGTATGTCGAGTCACATAGAGACGTATACTTGTTTTAAGCCGCATCACCGCATCATAAGTTCAAGCCGCTATTGTAGACTGATTCTTGCGAAAAAATTCAGAAGAAAACCGCAAAGTTTAATGAAACAGACTATAGGTATCTCATTTTCATTTCCAAAAGCATACCGATTCGTCAGCCTGTTTACACCTGCGAAGTGTAACGTGGCAACCGGCCAACCACAGTGAGTAAAATTTTACCCGCACCGGTTTCACGGATCTTCCGCTCTAACACGCGTGTGTAGTATTAACCGACTACTCGGGCTCTTGCCCACTTCTGCGCAACATATTCATTAAGAATGTTTCACAACAACATCAACCCCACGGGTTTAACACCAAAGCAGACAATTTCCACTGATTCGTAGCTTCCCCGCTACAGAAGACAGATTTAGTAAGGCAACAAATCGTACTTTTAAGACTAATTTATTTGGAAACGGAGCAATGCACCAAAGCAAGAAGTCGAGAAGCGAGAATGAGTGTAAACATGTGCAATATGACGCGTGCGAAAATTTCCCAACAGGCTACCGTATACATGCATTGCGCAAGAACGCGGCGGTGTAAATCTGCACACGTGTATGACACTTTCTGAATTATACGTAAAATGACCACACTGCGGCGGTCTAATTGGCCAAATAGGATCGGTCTTTCACGAATGAGAAGTGACCCGCAAAGACAATTCGAAATCATAAACAGTAAATTAATCGGCTTTACACTGTGGCACTGATTTTAGGAAATATAATAGTTATTGAACCCAGTTTTTCACCATTGACCTCTTGAAGTATAGAGCGGAGGAGGGGGAAGTCGGGGACCGCGTCTTTACAATCGACGTGTAAACGAACAAAATAATGCAAAATTTAAACAGAAGAAGAAGATATCATAACGAACAAAGGACCGAGTCAATGAAATCAGTCGACAATGTGGTCGACGCCTAATCCCCTTTCGTATCTCGTCCACATTTTGTACAGTAAATCCTCCAAATCCAAACAATATTGTTTAACGTTGAATAGAGTGCTCGTCGTACGCGCTTTCCACACTTTCGCTCGGATTAGTCGCAAACTTAATGTAAAGTAAATAAAGTGAATGTAAAGTGAGGACAGAATATAAAATAAAATCAGAGAACGAAAGAGGCCATTCAAGCTTACGGTTTAAATTCGGATAAATTTAAACTCACCAATTAAATAGATTCGTAATTATAAATGTAAATAAATGAAATCGGGTTTAGTTTAATGTAATTTTAACTATATTGGCTGAAAACATTCGACATAATGTTGCAAATTGTAGGTTTACAATATACGACTTGATGACAAAATACAGTAAAGTAACGAATCAGAATCATACGTGGGCAGCACCGAAATTCTGGGGGGGGGTGCAAGATTTTTCAAAGGTCAAAAAATGGCCTTAAAAATGGTGGTTTGGCGGAAAAATGCCTTTTTTCAGCGTTTCTCATCGAGCACTATCCATTGGCATCAAAAATTGCGAAAAAAAACAAAATATCAAAAATTGAATTCTGGGGGAAAGGGTATTTCAGTTTCTGAGGGGGTATTTTGGTTTCTCGGGGGGTGTATAGCCCCAAACCCCCCACGCCCAGGTGTGATCAGAATGCTCCAAATTTAGATTGAAATTTAAAGTACAAAATATAGCCAAAGTCATATGCAAATCGCAAGCATTCTATGCAATGTCACCTTAGCAATCAGTTTACATTAACGAATAACGACCACACACGATCTTGAGATGGGTTTGGGGTGAAGTTTCAGTCCCCCCTACGAATTTTTTAACCCCACCCCCAGAATTCGCGATGTTCCAAAGAATTTCAAAAAGTTCTTAAAAGAATTTCAAAAGTTCTTAGAAAAGGTGCTGTTTTAAGTGTTTTTAGCCATCTGTCTGCTCAAAAGTGTCAAATTAACGGCGCTTCGCGCTATATACTCATTTTCTGACTATATTTGTTTCGATTTATTCGAATTTTTTAATTTTTCCAAATTTCACCACGTTTTCACACTCTAGAAAGAAAGAGCATCGCCAGAAACACCGAAAAACAATGTTATTGTTTGATAACGACCGCGATGTTTAAAATAAGGGCGACGGGGCCTGATTATTAAACATGCGATGTTCAGGTTTAAACCTTAAAGCTTTACACTAACGAACAAAAACGTCATTACATATGCATAAACTTAAAAACTCGAGAATGAAGCAAATCATTAGAAACATGGTATAGTATGCAAATATTGAACAAAGATGCGATATGAAAATAGTTAGAAATAAAATAAACACGAGCAAGGTTGCCCGCACACGTGAGCGTTGGGGGAATGCACTTCTCAGAAAGCCGAATACCCCCAGAATTGAATTATTTAAATTTTTCTGTTTTTCGCAATTTTCGATGCCAATGGATAGTACTCGATGAGAAACGTTCAAAAATGGTGTTTTTTCGCCATACCAATATTTTTGAGACCATTTATTGACCTCTGAAAAATCTTGCACCCCCGCAGAATCTTGGTGCTGCCCACTTATAGTTGCCAGGCAGCAAAAAGTATTCAACTTCTATCGCTCTGGATAGTTCAAAATTGGATAAGATGAAGATAAAAACGCGTAGTGATAAAATACAGTGGTCGCCATGAAAGATGACGCGCTATCACCCTCAGAATTATAACAGATGGTACGTCGCGAGCGCCGCGTTTCGTCCATCATGCGCTATTATCTCTTTTTTATTATTATACGCCATTAATCTGTATCATCCCGTTAATCTGGCGATGCGGACGGCGCAATTTAGCTATTAATAGCGCCCACAAGAAGGAAGCGCGCACGTGAATGCTGGAAGCGAGCACGTGAATGTCGTTCTATATTTAGGTGAGCCAACATTAAAATCAATATTTTTGCAAGCCGAGCACTGTCTATTTATTATTATTTATATATTAAGTCATCTAAAAAACTTCAATAGCATTTTTAGAGGTTTTTTTATAAATCAATTCGAAATGTTTAAAAACTCCTCAATCAGTGCTGCGTACATCGCTCTGTATTGCGTACCTTTCTGCAAAATTCTTCAATTTCTGTCGCCAGCTTGCAAAAATATTGATTTTAATGTCGGCTCGCCTAAATATAGAACGACATTCACGTGCGCGCTTCCTTCTTGTTGGCGATATTAATAGCTAAATTGCGCCGTCCACATCTCCAGATTAACGGGATCAGGGGCGGATTTAGGAGGGGCGGGGGAGGGGCCACCCCCAATTGGCCCAGAATAGTGCGCAAAATTAAGCATTTTCGAGCGATTTTTAGCGATTTTCGGGTTAAAACGGCTAATTTTTCCGGCCAAGTTAGGGTTCCGCCCCCTTAGGGGTTCCGCCCCCCTTAGAAAAATCCTAGATCCGCCACTGAACGGGATGATACAGATTAATGGCGTATAATAATAAATAAGAGATAATAGCGCATGATGGACGAAACGCGGCTCTCGCGACGCACCATCTATTATAATTCTGAGGGTGATAGCGTGTCATCTTTCATTGCGACAACTGTATCAATCAGAGCAAAAAATGGAAGCATAAAAAAGTGAAGTTAGCAATTCACCATACAATTCAAGATGATGGATATGTATATGTATATTAGAAAAAGGGCAACTCAATCGACAATAAATTATTTCAAGCTGCCCCACAGTATGTCTAAAATAAACCACAATTTCAAAAAACCTTAATTTCAATTATTACGACGATGGCGAGCAGCGCTAGATGCTTTAAACAACGTAAACTACAGACATCAGTTTAAAAAACAAAGAAAGGCACAACTACCGAACCACCTAGTAAATAAGCGTATACATTTAAAACAAAAATTTCAGCTTTAATGGGGAGAACATAATAGTACGCATACCTGTAACAGAGGGATGGGGGATTTTCCCATCCAAAGTCGGACGTCCTCCATCCCCCCAAAGCCAGAAAATTTTTGACCCCTGATTTTGGCAGGAAAAAATCAAAATTTTGGCTTTTTTTAGGCGTTTTTTTGATCAAAAATTGGAGGTAATTTGCCCCCTCCCCTAAAATGGCCGGGTATATCCCACCCCCAAATTTTGAGCCATTATACGACATAGATTATGGAAAAATGGGTAAATAGGGATTTTAAATGATAGTGTAAACAAAAAAGCTGCCTACTAGTCGGCGTCGTTGCCTAATCTCGCCGCCACATTCACGTATTCTTCGCGACTCTTCGTAGCAAGTTCGGGGCAGCCAACGGCGTGCAATTGACTACTCGCAACGCGCGAGGCCAAGGTTTCCACTAAAACAGTAAAAAAATGTAAAGTAAATGTAAGGTGTGTAAAGTGAGACTAATGAAAGTACCATAAGATTATTCAACACGCGCTACGTTGCCGCTTGCAAGGAAAAGCTAAATTTGTATGAAAAATGGTTAAATAAAGCTTTAAATCCTGCGGTGTAAAGTGCGCACTTTAAAGTGAAGCGAAATTGAACTATACCGAATACCTTGGTAACAAAAAGGGAGAGGATCGACTAAAATTGATAGACTTCGGGATTTTCGCAAGTTAATTTTTAGTTTAACTCTGGCTTTATTATTTTGAAACGACGAATATTAGATGAATTGATAAATCGAAAACGAGCGTTATAGTACTAATCATAGGTGGGCGACACCAGAGTTCTGAGGGAAGGTGCAAGATTTTTTAGTGGTAAAAAATGCCCGAAAAATGGTGGTATGGAGGAAAAACACCATATTTAACGTTTCTCATCGAGCGCTATCCATTGGCATCAAAAATTGCAAAAAAACGGGAAAAAATTTTCGAAAATTTGCTGGGGGTATTTTGGTTTCTACGGAGTGCATACCATAGGTGTGCAGCACCGAAATTCTGGGGGGGGTGAAAAGCTTTCTAGGTAGAATGAAAAAATTTTCAAATGTCAAAAATGGTCTTAAAAGTGGTCGTACGGTGAAAAAACACTATTTTTCGACGTTTCTCATCGAGCACTATCTAATGGCATCAAAAAATCGCTAAAAAAAAGCAAAAAAATTTCAAAAATTGAATTCCGGGGGGGAGTATTTTGATTTCTAGGGGGGTATCCCAACTTCTGGGGGGTGCATACCCCCAAACCCCCACGCCCAGGTATGGTACTGATGATAATTACCGTTTGGCATTTAGACATGACGATCTTCTCTCTTAGAACCCTATAATCCGCTTGCTTTCTCGAGTTTTTAATCTGATTATCGTCGATTCGGTTTTTTTAAATTTTACTCGGGTTTCCCATTTCGAACTATGCAAATCGCTCCGCTGACCGTCTCGTCCAACTAACTCGCTCTCTCGCTAACTAACTGAATCAATTACTTGATCGGTTTATTCACTCCTTCTGTTTCTATTTCTACTCGCTTTTCAGGTTTCATTTATTCCGTATCAGGGCGCTTATGCCCGTGCGTGAGCAGCAAGAAAATTCTGGGGGTGGGGTCAGGATGGGTATAATTGCCAAAAATGTTACTAAAAGTAGAATTCTAGGGTTAACAGTAATCTGAGGGGGTTTCAACTTCTGGGGGGGGAACAAACCCCCCACGCCCATGTGAGCCTACGACCCTCTATTTTTGGTTCGAACGATTCGTGCATCTGATAAACAAGCTTAGCAGTGATTCGATCGTTCTGACGGGTGTTGTCGAGCTTACGCCTTATCATGCGAATTACGTGCATGTTCGATTGGGGGGGGTAAAGGACCTCCAATTTTTGGCCAAAAACGGCCAAAAAATTCAATTTTTAGAAAAATCGAGGGAAGAGGTCAAAAATTTTCTGGCTTTGAAGGGGATGGGGGAGGTCCGACTTCGGGTGGGGGGATCCACCACCCCCTCTTACATGAACGCCTTAGAATATATGATGCGAAGTATTGCTCATCGGGTAGCTCTCATAATTTCAAAACTGAAAAACTTACCCTTGGAAAAAAATACTATACGCTTGTAAAATGTAAAGAAATGATCGCACAATGACTTTTTGACACTTAAAACTTTAAAGCACGAAGACGACGAGTTTGAAATAACGGAGAAAATATCAGAGTGTAAAGTACGTTGCCCTCTTTTAACAAAATCAGGTACTCACGTCCCAATGTTATCATCGGCGTGCCCGTCCACAGTATATCCATGCCGGTCGTGTGACCGTTGCAAAGGGGCGTGTCCAAGCACACGTCGGCCAATTGACCCCGCCTCACGTGCTCCTCCTTAGCAGCCACGTTCGAAAAAATCACCCTCTGCGGTTCGATGCCTTTTTCCTTGCAATACTGCCTAACGTTGTGTTCGCCGTGTTCCGGGAATCGCAACAGCCACAACACGCTTTTTGGCACTCGTTTTAGGATCTACATATAATATCGGAATCTTTAAATAATTCAGAAAAATCGGACTTTACACTCGAATTATCCTAATTATACTTTACGCTCAAATTTAAACGCTTCGATAGAATCGAGTCCGATTTGGTAATGCCCTTAAATACACTTTACACCGCGTTGTAGCGGGTCGCATCTTTGCGAATAAGAATTTGTCGCTCGATACGGCAGTCTGCGCCGAAATACTCCACTTTACACTCCAACGTTACGATCGTAAATTCCCGTGCCAGAATATGGTTTTAAAGTTAAATTACTTCGCCACGTGAATCGTTTACACCGACGCGTCGTACGGCGAAAGTACGCTTCGCGCTTTATGGTATTTATTCTATTACTACTCACTTTACACTCGCCGAAGCTTAGTGCCTCCGAAGCGAAAAATTACGCTCGTAAACGTCAAACCGTGCGTAATGTACGTACTAGGTAAATGAAATGAATAAATTACGGTAAATACCTCGCACCACATGCGCAGCGTAGGCGGATCGATCTTATAGAGTTGATTAAAGTTACAGTAAATGACGGCGTCTTCGGGCAGCCCGTACTGCTGACGACTAGTCACCAAAATTGTTTGCGGTACTTCCTCGCCGGTCGCGGCTTTAATATTAGTCTAAAACGGAAGTTTTGAAAATTGGTGTAAACGGATTTTTAATGCGATTAGTCTAAACCGGAAGTTTTGAAAATTAGTGTAAACTGATTTTTAATGCGATCAGTCTAAACCGGAAGTTTTGAAAATTAGTGTAAACGGATTTTCAATGCGATTAGTCTAAAACGGAAGTTTTGAAAATTAGTGTAAACGGATTTTCAATGCGATTAGTATAAAACGGAAGTTTTAAAAATTAGTGTAAACGGATTTTTAATGCGAGTAGTCTAAAACGAAAGTTTTGAAAATTAGTGTAAACGGATTTTCAATGCGATTAGTCTAAAACGGAAGTTTTGAAAATTAGTGTAAACGGATTTTCAATGCGATTAGTATAAAACGGAAGTTTTAAAAATTAGTGTAAACTGATTTTTAATGCGATTAGTCTAAAACGGAAGTTTTGAAAATTAGTGTAAACCGATTTTTAATACGACGTAACGCGACCAAAGACTGCGGTATCATACGTTACCACTAAACATTATTCGTTACATCATCCTCACGGGATGGATATGCCTGGCAACTAAAAATTCGCATGGAGCGGACAGTATTCGATTTTCAACAAAAACACTTTACACATTGGCTGTTTAATTTATAACTGAAAATTACCGTAAGTACGCGTAGTTTATGAACAGTACCTAATAAACTGGATTATTTTAGGCGGCACTTTGACGAATCGCTCATTTTTTTAAATCTAAGAATTAGACCAGGAGCGATAAGTAAAGCAGGCACGTAGCTCTGGGGGGATCCGGACGGACCTCCCAAAATTCAGAAAAAACTTGAAAAATAGGACTTTTTAAACGTTATTCTGTGCTATTTTTGGCCTTTTTGGACCCCGGACCCCCGAAAATTGGTGTTGGTCCCACCCAAAATAGGACGGCCAGCTACGTGCCTGAAGTAAAGACCGAGTGTAAAGCGAATACGGGCAGCGGCCAAATTCTGCGGGGTCCGGCTGGCGTAAAACCGGCAATAATCACAAAAAAACATGCAGAAAATTCAATTCCATGAGTCGATCGATTTTGGGGGTCTACTGGATTCAGGGGTGTGAAGCTCCAAACCCCCCCCCCACGCCCGTGTACGGTGTAGAGTAAAACGAACCTGATTCAAAGTGGCCAATCCGTTTTGAACAGGAACGCCTTGAAGCGAAGCCTGAAGTTGCCCCGTGCTCAGCATAGTCTCCACGGCGGCCGTGGTCGCCACTTCCAGAACGGGCACAATCACTTCCGTCTTTTTCACCTCTTTTTGAGGGCCGTGCATTACTTCCGCTTCGTGGACGATCGTCTAATAATTATTATAAAAAATAATTACAATAACAATCGAAAAATTCTAATGATAAATAATAATAATGATAAACTCATGAATTACAGTTTCGGTTGAAAAAAATTTGAGAAGTTACCGCCGTTAAAAATTTTTCGGTCTATGTTATAACAACACATGCGCAGCATAGGAATTCTTCGGGAAATGAAATTTTAAAGTGCTATTTTTGGGCTCAAAAATTGTAAATACGCGTTAAAAATAGGGTTTTTCGGCATTTTTGATGATGAGCTTTTTTGTAGAGCGAAAAATACAAAAAGTTTCAAGAAAATCGAAGAAATTCGAAAAATTTGAGCAAAAGATAGTCAAAAATGATTATATGCATATGTATGGGCGAGGTAGAAGTGGCCAGAGGGGGTAAAATCCAGGAATGCCCATATAGTAGTACATTGTGCTCATTATTTTTGGTACTACGTCTCTTTGTACAAGTATAAAGAAGGTCCCAAAAGTCAAGGTACATTCTGCCCGTTTAAATTTCAGGGTGCTCCAATATGGCACAGTAGCATTTCTGTCGCGTAAATTAGGGTTTTTAACCCGTATAAGTGAAGTTTAGCCAAATTATTGATATCAAGCGACAAAAAATTGAAAAATTTATCAACACCGCGCAAAGCGCCGGAAAATCTTGATATTTTTTGTTTTCAGTTTAAGTCGAATGTTCGGCCTTTTCAAGCTCAAAAATTGTCCATTATTATCTTTTGTTTTCTTCAAATCGCCTGACAGTACTCGACCTTCCAAAACCTTAGCTATGTAGGTAGGGGTAACACCTCCTCTCACCCCCTATGCCCATATGTGACTATATGGCGCGAGCATACATGATCTTGGGGGCTTACCCTCCCGCAAAAATTTTTTCACCGCCTCCAGAATTGGCGATTTTTTAAAAGTTCAAAAAATTTTCTAAAAATTTGAGAAGATGCTTTATTAAAGCGTTTTTAGCTATCGATTTACTCAAAAATGCCGAATTTTCGGCGCTTCGCGCCATTATGCTCATGTGTTGACTACATTTTGTTGAATTAGTTCCGACTTTTTTGATTTTTTTCGAAATTTTCTGTTTTTATGCTCTAGAAAGATAGTGCATCGTCATAAATGCCGAAAAACGATGTCTTTGACGGATACCTACTACACCTGGGCGTGAGGGCTTTGGGGGTATGCACCCCCCCCCCGAGAAACCAAAATACCCCCGCCCCACAATTGAATTTTTGAAAATTTTTGAATTTTTTTCCTCGTTTTTTTCCGAAAGTTTGGATGCCAATAGTGCTCGTTGAGAAACGTCGAAAAATGGTGTTTTTTTAGCCATACTACCATTTTTAAGGCTATTTTTTGACCTTCGAAAAATCTTGCACCCCCAGAATTTTCTTGCTGCCCATGTATGATACCTACGATTCTTGAACCCAAAAAAAGGCACTGTATTATTCCCCCCACAATTCCCATAGTGTGCATGTATGGGCGCGGGGAGAAGAAAATTCGAAGGTTTTGAGCAAATAACTCGGATAATGCAAAACCCGGATAAGGCACACCAGCACACATAGCCCCAATAAAAAATAGTGTATTAACATAGGAAGACAATGCAAAACCGGATGATGCGGGATGTAAACGGCTGACATGATCGCAGCATATAAATCAGTTTATATATCATAGTCATAGTAAACACGCTTAATGTTACTATGATATTTATCACTAACCATGCTACATTATACAAAAAAGGATGAATTGTTATGACTACACTATTTATTGTTCAACAAGAGGCAAGGATACGTCATTTATCGTGTTTGCATTCCTTCCGTCGTAGTATTATTGCGATAACAGATTTATATTCAGTTAAAGCAAAAACTTCAAGAAAATTTCACGCTCCGGTTATTGCGCACACTTGGATAATGCAAACCTTGGTCTCGGTCACCGAGGGATGCGCATTATCCGAAAAGGCTTAAATCGGCACCTTTCGAAAAGTTTTGAAAACTTCGGTCAAATCACGAATTTGGGAAAAGGGTGAAAATTTTTCTAGGGGTTTAAATTACCCTCCCCCAGAATCACGTACGCTTATAAAACGGAACATCGTCGCCATATATATGTTCTCCAACGCTACGTTAAAATGTACAATGATGTCCTACATACGTTATTACAACGCAGGAAAAACAATCCTAAACAAAATTTAAGGACCGTTTAATTCACATTGCGTAGCGAAAGCTCTAGTCGGCGCGCTACTACAGACGGATTTACGCAGTAGGCGTGGCTTAGGCTACGTTTAACGGTATATGCCGCGCTTAGGCTTAGGCTTAAGTGGGTGTAGCTTAAAATTACCTTAATGTCGACGTTGGACATGATCGGCTCCAGATTGGCGGCGTTGACGATGGTGACGTTGTCCTTGCGTGGGTCGGCGTCCCGTCTGTCCTTGGACTTGAGCACGACTCGTTCGGTCAAATGCGGAAACATGTGCACGTGATCGCCGATGAAGAACGTATGCGGCATGTAGGCCAATTTTTCCGAATACGCATGCGCCAGACTCATTGGTGACGTCACTGCGTCTGTTATAATGTAATCCATAAAGGGAGCGCCACTGCTTCCCGGGTAGCCGAGCCACATCGCCTGCGAAGTAAGCTATATAGAAAAGAAGGTGCGGCCCGAGAAAAGGGGCGCGGCTACGCGACAAAAACGAAGGATGGGCGTAACCTTGTTAATTAGGGGTGTGGTCCGACCAAAACCTCCCATCTTTTGAAGCAAGGGGATGTAATGAGGCTAAGAGAAAAGGAGGCACGGCCTAAAGAAGAAGGGCGTGGCTTCGTGTTAACAAGGAGCGCGTCTGCGCGAAAAGGGTGTGGCCGTGATAAAAAAGGGGACGTGATCTGAATCTGCCATTCCACACATAGGCGGGCGTTATAGCACTGCGTTATTAGCTTAATTTTAGACGGCTACGATCCTTACTGCTAAGTACTTTAAACTAGTACTAACCAAAGGAAATATATGCAGCAACACACGAGTGGCTCAAATCGGCGACAGCCATTCCACAAAGTGAATAAAATCATACTTCAACGACGAATTATAGTCCGATAGCCACCGCTATATTTTCCGAGTGTAAAGCGCTTTAAGCTATCATTTCATATAGACCGAAGTACAGTGCTGGCCATGAAACTTAACGCTTTAAGATGCTTCTAATAATCTTAAGGTGAGCACTGCAGGTTGGCCGTTCTGGTCTAAGATGACCTAGCAAAATGGTCGCTTTAGAAAGCGCTAGAATGACACTAGATATTCCTAGCACATCTCAGTATGCCGCACACAGCATTCTAATTTTAGCTATAGCGCGATGGATTGACTCTATTGTTGCTTGACCGAGATAATGCAGGAAGACCGTAACGGAATACAACAATAGAGTCAATCCATCGCGCAATAGCTAAAAATAGAATGCTTCATGCGGCATACTGAGATGGGCTAGGAATATCTAGTGTCATTCTAGCACTTTCTAAAGCGACCATTTTACTAGGTCATCTTAGACCAGAACGGCCAACTGGCAGTGCTCGCCTTAAGATTATTAGAAGCATCTTAAAGCGTAAAGTTTCATGGCCAGCACTGTAAGGAATAAAAGTGCGGCCTATCAGAATTAGCGTATAGAATAAGCAATGGTCCTATAGAATTTCAGTATATTTTTAAAAGGTACAGTGCTGGCCATGAAACTTTACGCTTTAAGATGCTTCTAATAATCTTAAGGCGAGCACTGCTTGTGGTAACGTCCCGGGTGACCAACAGTACCGGGTCATCGACAGTCCCAGGTGACTGACAGTCCTGGGTGACTGACAGTCCCAGGTCACCGACAAATAGTATAAAAATGGATCTGTCAATCAAAAAGTTCCCGAGTGACCGACAGTACCTACTGGCCGACTGTTCGAGTGGCCGACAGTCCCGGGTGGCTGACTGTACTGGGTGGCCGACTGTACTGGGTGGCCGACTGTACTGGGTGGCCGACAGTTCCAGGTGGCCGACTGTACCGGGTGGCTGACAGTCCCGAGTGGCCGACTGTACCGGGTGGCCGAAAGTCCCGGGTGGCCGACTGTACCGGGTGGCGAAAGTCCGGGTGGCCGACACTGTACCGGGTGATTGACAGATGGCATAAAAATTCCCAAATGACCCGGTTGTACTATTACTATGAATATATGTACATACGTACATATGTATGTATGCACGTACATTTTTTCAAAATCGAAATACGTAATTTTTTCATTTTCTAAGAATAGCAATAAAGTTTTCACTAGCATAAATGTGAATAAAAACTTATTACATGCAGGGGCGGATTTAGGGGAGGGGGCGGGGAAGGCGGCCGCCCCCCCCATAGGCCCAAAATTGTGCACAAAATTAAGCATTTTTGAGCGATTTTTAACGATTTTCGGGTTAAAACGGCTAATTTTTCCGCCCAAGTCAGGATTCCGCCCCCCACTTAGGGGTACCACCCCCCTGAGGAAAATCCTAGATCCGCCACTGATTACATGTACATATTGTATATAAACTTATTAAATGTACATATTTAATATAGAATATCAAAAGTAAAAATTTTGTATCAAAGATTCATTTTTGTCACAATAAGTTTAAGTTGGATAGCACTAAACAATAAGTTTAAGTACATAGGATAGCAGTAATTTAGTTTAAGTAGGATAGCACTAAATAAATTTAAGTAGGATTGCACTAAACAATAAGTTTAAGTAGGATAGCTACAATAAGTTTAAGTAGGATAGCACTAAAATATTACGCATTTTAAATAATAGGCCTTTTTTACAAAATTCTGCATGTTTTAAATTTGCTATGAATTCGTATAAGCAATATTATCGCATTGGTAAAACTATTTATGTGCATAAATAGGTACCTGCTTGAAAAAACATTAATTCTGAAATCATTAGTCAGTTAGGAATTTTTATGGCAAACCTATTATTATACCACTTGTCGGTCACCCGGGACAGTCGGTCACCCGGGACAGTCGGCCACCCGGTACAGTCGGCCACTCGGGACTGTCGGCCACCCAATACAGCCGGCCACCCGGGACTGTCGGCCAGACGGGAATTTTTCGATTGAGACAGATCTATTTTTAAAACCATTTGTCGGTCACCCGGGACTGTCGGTCACCCGGGACTGTCGGTTACCCAGGACTGTCAGTCACCCGGGACTGTTGGTCACCCGGGACTGTCGGTCACCCAGGACACAATCCTGCTTGTCGGTCGTTCTGGTCTAAGATGACCTAGAAAAATGGTCGCTTTAGTACGCACCAAGAATGACACTAGATATTCCTAGCACATCTCAGTATGCCACACGCAGCATTCTATTTTTAGCTATGGCACGATGGATTGACTCTATTGTTGCTTGACCGAGATAACGCCCGCTTTGTATTCTGTTACCTTCTTCCTGCGTTATCTCGGTCAAGCAACAATAGAGTCAATCCATCGCGCCATAGCTAATAATAGAATGCTGCGTGCAGCATACTGAGATGTGCTAGGAATATCTAGTGTCATTCTAGCGCTTACTAAAGCGATCATTTTTCTAGGTCATCTTAGACCAGAACAACCGACCAGCAGTGCTCGCCTTAAGATCATTAGAAGCATCTTAAAGTGTAAAGTTTCATGGCCAGCACTGTATAAGCCGGAGCGCAGGACTACTTTGCGAAATTTTGTTCAAAATTCAAATTTTAAACCGCAAGTGTAAAGCACGTACTTGAATGGGCGCCGGTCTCAAAGCGAAAATTTCATTCCTCGCCCCTTTCGTGTAACCGTTCATGTTCAATAATATATGAATACCATCGGCGTAAATTCGATCGGCGGCCTTTACATTATCCGGAGTCTTAAAAGCGAATGAAGTGAATATGCGCTAAAAATGGGTTACGGTAGACCATAGCATACACTAAAAACAGAGACATGCTTAATTAATCAATTGCCTAAATCGGTGTCAAATTTTTGACTAAAAATTTGTAAAAACCTTTTGCCGCAAAATTCGAAAAATTTGGGAGAAAATTCAAAGAATTTGGGCAAAAAATTCGATATCTTCGCAAAAAAAAAACAGTGGTAAAAATCCGAAAAACTTTAGACAAAACTACGAAAAATCTGTAGTAAAGAATTTAAAATTTTTTTTGGCAAAATTGACTTGAAAAATTTTGTCTCAAAAATTGAAAATACTCTGGCAAAAGAGATCGTTTGCGGCAAACTACGCAGTCGGAAAAATCAAAAAAATTCGAGCTGAAAAATTCGAAAAAGTCAAAGATTTACAAGAATTTCGACTAAAAATCTAAAAAAATTTTCACAGAAATTTGAAACATTTAAAAAAAAAATAATGAACGATTCCGAAGCATTGATAAATTTTTGGCCAAAGCTGAAAAAATTGTGGTAGAGCAAATCAAAAAAATTGTGATGAATAATTCAAAAAATGAACAAAATTTAAGTGAAAAATTTCAGAAAGTTGTCAAAAAGTTCGAAAAACTAATAGGAAAAAAATTCTTTTTACAAAAAGTCGAAAAATTATTCGGACGAAAATTCCAAAAAATGAAGATTAAAAATTTGATAAATTTATGACCGAAATTCGCAAAATTTTTATCCAATTTTCCGATATTACAACTACAGTATACCGAACGAATTCCGCAATCTAGAAAATTAATAACCTGCGACAAATCGACGAAATGTTCGCTTTCTTGGCAAATTTTCTTGCGAAAATTCGTGCCATCGTCAGCGCTCAACGCGTAGCAAAACACTTCGACCCGGCGCCGGTTGTGTAAACCGGGAATCGATTGCATCAAGTGGCTGGTCGGATGGTTGCAAAAGTCGGAGCTGACGTATCCGATCCGGAGCCGGGCTCCGGCGCCGGACCGGCTCAACGACGACGTCATGTACTCCAGGCATCCGGCGAAATCGTACGTCTTCTTACGCAACGCACCAACCTTAAAAAAAAACATTTTCTTAAGACAGGAAAATTCGACCCCTAAGAAGCTGGCGCTCAAATTTCTGATAAAAAAGCCAAAATTTTTACACATTTTTTAGGTTATTTACAATATATATGAATGATCGTCGCATTAGGTATGAAGGAGACCCTGTAAGTACAGAATTTTATCACAATTTCGAATACTGGGCAAAAACACGATTTTCATTGGATGCGTAACGAATATTATGTGGCAATTTTGAAATGGAAAATTGACAAATTTGGCAGCCTGCCAAAATAATGATCGGCTGCCACCCATGTATGATTTCGGGCCTTGTTTAGACCTATAGTGTATGATAATAA
Organism: Mermis nigrescens; assembly: GCA_036768485.1. Taxonomy (NCBI): domain Eukaryota; kingdom Metazoa; phylum Nematoda; class Enoplea; order Mermithida; family Mermithidae; genus Mermis; species Mermis nigrescens. The sequence goes on from JAVLUZ010000161.1 coordinate 9,106,765, forward strand.
TCTCAAAAATTAAAAAGGATCGGAAGCTGTTTTGTTAATAATTTCAATTAAAAAGAAACGTAAATCGGCTCTTTAATCTTTCAGTCGTATTCGGGAATTAAGACCAGATAACCGAATTCCGGCCTAAAAGTTGAATAAGCCGCAGTAAGAATGCGAGCTTAGTTAGAATCTTATACGCTACAGTATCCCATAACGAAACTAACATTACATGCATCGATGCAGCTACTAAAAAAAGAAAAATAAAATTAAAATCAGCTACAGTAAAAAGACGAAATAAAAATGTGTAGAAAAAAATATATTTATGTTTCTCTACAAAAATAAAAAAATAAAATTAAAATAAAATAAGAAAAATAAAATGAAAATAAGAAAAATAAAATAAAAATCGGAAAAATGAAGACCTTTTCAATGCAAAGCTGGGCGTGTCTAGCGGCTATGCTAATGCGTTGCTCGTGTGATAGCGGGTAAAGCATCGAATGATGCGGATGAACCGACGGCAGCTTATTTTTTGACAATTGATCGTCCACGACGCTCACTAATTTTGCCATGCGATTATCGTAATCGGTCCAATCGCAAATTATCTGAACAAAATTATTTGTAATTTTGGGTCATTTTAGTACAATTACCAAAATTCTTGATCATTTTTGCGGCATATTTCAAATTCCGGCCCGGGCCAAAATTTTGGGTTATTTTATTGCGCCAAGTTTAAAATTGTAAGTCGCTTTCGCGAAAAACATTGCAATTTCGACCCGGGCCATAATTTTGAACGATTTTCGCGCAACTGATTAAAATTTTACATTTCAAGGCCATAACGGCCCGGGCCATAACAATTTCGGCCCGGGCCATAACTTTAGGTTCTTTTCACGCCGTACTTTAAAATTTTGGTCAATTTCGCAACACCATTATTAACAAGAAGCAATCAACGAGTTTGGTCAAATTAGTCTATGAAATATAGCAAAAATACCAAAAAAAAGAAAAATTTCATTCCAAAATTTGGTAGAAGGCTATTGCGGCTAAAGCACTTTACACTAGCGAGATCTTGCCTTACCTCGGTTTACAATTCGCTAGGTCTTTCCATACGCTTACGAATTATTTGCACCTGCTTTGTCGATTTTTTTAAAATTTAAATCGTCATCAACTTTACATTCTGTTAGGTAAAAAATCTGTTGGGAAGCTACGCGACAGTTTAAAGTAATGTAAACAACTTTGGTCAGATTAATCCATGAAATACAGAAAAAAATATTCAAAAAGTAAAAAAAATTAGCCCAAACATTTTTGTCCAGCGTTAGTACGGCTAAAGCTGTTTACACTAACGAGGTATGGAGTTAGTTGGGTTTACAACGCGATGATTCTTTTCATGAAACTTGTATATTATTCAAATTATACCGTAACAGTTTACACAGTAGGGCGATTTTTTGAAACTAAATCGTCATTCACTTTACACTCCGTTTACATTGAGATGTTTAGTTTGTTGGGAGAGTACAGGTGGCAGTATAAACCGATAAAAAGTACCTGCAAGCAATGGGCCAAATTACAAAAAGCGTCCGGAAATTCGGGTCTCAGCTTGAGCGCCGTCCTATACGACTGAATAGCTTCGGGTATGTGACCAGAATCCTGCAAAAAGTTAAAATTAGCGTGACGTATTGATCGGAAAATCTTTAGAAGAATGAAATTTTAATTAATTAATTTATTTATTTTCATGCATTTATTTACTTTTTACATAAATTGCTACATTTCTATCCATGCGGTACAAATTAAGAATGGCGGCCGAATTTGTCTGAGTGTTGGCGAACCTTTTAGCCGAATTATTTATTAGATTACTTTTATTTATTTATTGTCTACAGTATACCTGGCTACGGTATAACTCTTAACACTGGCTACAGTACACCTTAAGGATAGAGCCCCAAAGTATGTCCGTCTGCGGGCGTCGGTAAACTTGTTGAATAAATTATTCGATAAATTTTTTATTCATTTATTGTCTACAGTATACCTGACTACAGTACACCTATAAATGCCGACTACGGCGAATCTTTCGAATGCAGCCCAAAAGTGCGAGGGCGCCTGCGAACTTTTCAGGTAAATTATTTAACAAATTATTTTCGATCATTAATCCGGTCGCCTGAAGCATATCCGGCTACAGTATACCTGTAAAAATGCTGGCTACAGTATACCTTATGAATAGCGGCCAAATTTGTGTGAGCGTCGGCGAACGCCGGATTGACTTGAATGGCCTTGGTGTAACACGCGATGGCGTTCGGGATGTCGTTCATTTCTTTCAACGCGTTGCCCATGTTGGAATAGGCGTCGGCGAAGGTGGGCGCGATGCGGATCGCTTCCCGAAAATGCGCGATCGCCTCGTTCAACCGACCCTGCTGTTGCAATATCGACGCCAGGTTCGAGTGAGCGGCGGCAAATTCGGGATTTATCTCAAATCGAAATCACGGTCGTTTACACTTAATTTGTTTATACTGCGTTCTACACTACTTTACACCTAATCTGCCTGTTTTACACTTACTTTACTTCACACTTACTATAATCGACTTCGCTTTGATACACATTCGCTTTACATATAATCACCTACTTTATTTTACACTTGACGCTAACTTTACACCGCTTTCAATGGACGACCCGTCTACTCTTAAACCAAATAGTTCATGGTAAAGGCGAAACTGACGTCAATTGCTTGACTAAAAATACATTGTTTTTGACAATCACTTTCCATCACGCTCAGCTGACCTTGTTTACGCTCACTTTACACCTTCATCAGTCTGCAGCCGATTCGACCTCAAATCGAACAGCGAACAGATCTTACCGCACATTTACTCAATCATTACGGAGAAGCTTAATTAGACTTAGTTTCTATCACACTGATATATGTAAGCTTGCCTACGTCGCTTTACACCGTACTCATTCTATCATTGATCCGATCTTAAATCGGATAGTTTACAGTCTGAAATCTCCATAAAATATCCGTTCGCTAATTATATAGCGGAAACTAAGGTGTAAAAAAAGCGATTGATTCAACTTTACACCGCAATGGGTTTACATTCCATCGTACTTCACGCTAATCTCAGTTAACACAATTTCATCCCAAATAGAAAGCAGTTCGATAAAATCGCAGATACATACGACCCGCGTAACGGTTACTTTCCTGAACAAAAAAATGAGGCACAAATTGGAGCGTTCACTTTACATTTACACCCTTTTTACTTTACACTCAATGTAGTTAGTTTACACTTATCTCCAGCGCTCGAATGTACATGGCGGTCGCATCTTCGACGAAACCCTGCTCGCGCCTTATATTTGCCAAATTATTCAACGAGTCGGCGTGTTCGGGCGCCTGGGCCAACGCCTTGTTGTAGCAATGCTCGGCTTCGGTTACCAAATTTTTCTCTTTTAACGCATTCGCCAAATTACAGTAGGCGTCGGGGAAATGCGGTTGCAATTCCAACGCTCGTTTATACGTATCGATCGCCATATCGATGAGACTAAAAATTTGGAAAAAAATTGCAAAAATTAAACAAAATTTGAAAAAATTTCTAAAAAATTCTGAAAAAAATTAAAAGAATTTCGAATAAATCAAGAAATTCTGGGAAAAAAATTAGAAATATTTTGTTCTCAATAAAAAATTAGTAAATAATCAATTTAAAAAAGAAAAGCGTTCGAAAAAGTTGCGCTAATGAAGCAAGCGAGTCATCAGCGCAACACGCTAATCGTTACTTTAGCTTACAGCCAAGGCACTTGGAAGCCTCCAATCGGTGTTGACTACAGTAAATTTATTAATTAAAATTGAACAAAGCAATTGTAATTCAAATTTGATTTGAGATTTCATTAATTTAATTCATCGAAAGAAATCAATTTTGCAATTATAATAAGTTTGATTAATTCGTTATTATCAATGAGAATTCCACAATTTTCGGATTTTATAGACTTAAAAAAAATTCGATTCGAGGGAACGTAACGGACGAATTATTAGTCGACGATTATATTGCATAATTAGCATATTGGTTAATTAATCATGAAAGCTTTGATTCGCTAGCTTAATAAATAATAAAAAAATAATAAATAAATGAATAGATAAAAAAATAAAAGTGAATAATAAATAAATAAAATAAATGAACAATGAATATTAAATAAAAAAATATATAAAAATAAGAATATAAATAAAAAAAATAATAAATATACAAATTAATAAATGATAAATAAAAATAAATAAATAAAATTTTATTCATTTTTATAAATAAAATATCAAAATTACAAATTGAATAAATCTAACCAATTTGATTTAAACCGATTTAAATAGAGTACCTACGCATACATATGTATAAACATGTATTTGTGTACGTACTTAACCAGCTAAACAAGCAGATAAACAATCTAATCGGACTTAAAATATTTGTTCCCTTATTGAATTGAGCAGATATCCCTTTGCTTAATTGATTGATCAACTAATTATTTAACTAATAAATAAATTATTCAATTATATAATTAATGAAAAGACTGATACCCTTGCTCGTAATAGACGCAAGCTAAATTTCCGTGAACCAAAGCGTGTTCGGGGTTCAATGCCAAGGCTCTCAAATAAGCGGCAACGGCTCTGAATGAAAAGTTTTTGCAGCACTATAACATATAAGTACCTGAATGCATGTATTTAGAGCCAATTTTTAGGAAAAGACCACGAAAAACGCCAAAAAATACAAAAAAGAACCTTTTGTGAAAAAAGATAAGACATACATAGAAAACCTGTGCATAATTTTTAACTTACAACACTATGACTATCATAAACGCATAAAAAACCGAAGTAGTCATATACATGCATAGTAATGCAAACAGAAAAACGTGAAAAGTCGAAAAGCTAGTGCAAAGAGGCAAATTTTAAACTGGCTCGATTTAACAGCGTAAGTTAGAGCGATAATGCATTTTACATGCCAAGCTAGACACTTTACACCTTTAAATTCATTAGTTTACACTTTAGAAAGAGTAAAGCGACAATAAATGTTTCGTACCCCAGGAAAACAAAACGCGTGAAAATATTTACCAACCTGTCGAATATTCTCATTTCCTTCAAAACATTGCCCAAATTGATGTAAGCGTCCATAAAATTCGGATCTATCAAAATGGCCTTTTCGAAATGATGAATGGCGAGCCAATTTTCGCCCTGGGCGTTGAAAACGCAACCTAAATTGCTCCATGCAACCGCGAAATTCGGTTGCGTTTCAATAGACTTTAAATAGCAAGCCTAAAAGTCGAAAGTACGCCAAAATTAAAACGAAGGTCGAATACGGTATGCGCTTAGTTAATGCCACCGTGCTGCGCGTTGTAAAGTGATTCAGTTTAAACCTGCAAAGAGTAAACAAAGTTGCGCGACTTAAAATGATGTAAAGGCTAAAGAGACTATAAGAAATAGGCGCGGACAGCCAATCGGATTGGCCAACTTTATTATGGAGACCAAACCAACAGTGTAAACCAATGTGATCACGAGGGTTACTGTGGGCCTGATTCTCGTGTAAACAAGCAGCTGCGCAAAAATGTTCAGTTAATTAATTTTAGAATAGCCAGCGGCTTCGGAGCAACAAAAAAGGAATACTCATTCTAAAAACCACCCAATTTAATAAATAAATGACAGAAATAATAGTCGAAGGCTTAAAGCGTCATCTTACGGCTGAAAATAATAAAACTGGGTTGGTGTAAACTACGAGCAAGACGTAGAGTGCGACCAGAAATTTATGCACGTTGCTCCGAAGCCTCGGCTAATCTACGGGTCACTGATGCCATAAAATAAGCGCGAGAGTTTCTAGTTTACACTAAACGCGCGACTGCGAAAGCAAGTTCGTGTAAGGGAACGAATAAAACAGATGTAAACTAAAAAGAAAAACATGAATTACATGCAAAACCCGAATACCTTCGATGCTGGGCGATCGATTTTCTTGCTCACCGGTTCGAGACATAAGCGGTGGTCGCCGAAACATTCTTCATAGGGTGCCCTGCTTTGGAACCTGTTTATTACAAATAAAGAAAAAAGCTGTGAGAGGCAATCTAGCTCGCTCGTTTCATCGCCTTTCGTCGCATTTTACAATAAATGCTCGCCCAGCTCGCAATCAATTGAGGCATAGGCGCGAAAACCCAGTAGATATTTTAATATAAGACAAAACACCGTGTTGAAAAAGCCCCATTAATTCTGGCAGACGATAGACTTATGTATATTGTGTGTATGTGTGTGTGGGTGTGTGTTAAGTAGGTACGAGTAAGAACTTTACACTGTTATAATGAAGAGGAAGTCGAAGCAATTTTATGAATCTCCCTGTCATCAGAATAAAGCATTCATAGAAACTTCAGTCACGTGACGAATCATCTTGCAATCACGTGAACACAAACCTTGCTATCACATTTATCATTAGTTCTATTTTTTGAGCTGCAAAATAGCATTGTCTACAATTTCGTAAATCGGAAAGTACTACAACATCGACCGCAATTTTTATCATTTATTACCATGCGTGGGCAAGGAAGAGGGGCCACAGGAGGTAAAATCCAGGAATGATCATATAGTACATTCTGGTCATCTTTTTTTGTACGATATGCGCAAAGAGGAACTAGAAGCTTTCGATCATTTTGTGCAAATGTGTCATTAAGTCATAAACGGTGTTCTCCGATCATCAGTAGTGAAGTTTAACAAATTTCTGGCTTTCTAGCAATGAAAAACCCAAAAATTGATCAATATGGTGCGAAACGTCGGAAGACTTTTAACGTTTGCAAATAACATTTTTAGGCTTTTTCCCGCAGTAATCTCAGAAACTGTCTTGCCCTGTTTGTCATTTTCTCAGAATCGCGCGACACTACCTAATTTTCCAGAATAATAAGTAACGGTAATATCCTCCGCCGCCACCCTTATACCAATGTGTGATTGTCCCCTTGTCCCCATTTCCGTCATTAAATTATCTGATATATGCTCTTCGTTTCCATCTTTACTTTTTTATGGACTGGCGTGTTTTTTCAATTTTGTTCTGCACCCTAATAATTTTGCTCTTCATGATCTGCATGTAAGACTGCTCGACGAATCAAAGCCCATTAGCTTGAGATGCTACATACTTCGCTTACTTTTCATTACACGTACTGCAGTAAATATTTTGTTGTGTGATATTTGCGTGTTTAAATACTAGTAAATCTCACAGTGTGCCCAAGTATTATGTTTTTAAATTTAAACTTGATTTTAAATTTTTTTCTGTATCAAACGTAATACGTTTTGGTATTTTTTCGCTCAATTCATAGATATTCTACACCATGTAGTTCATTCATCAATGTTGAATATTCAGCATCCGCTTGCTCATGAAATTATTGCAGGCCATTCATGCTACACAGGGGAGAGGGGTGAGGGAGGTATTACCCCCTGAAGGGTCAGCCGGACAGGAACTGTTCGGCGATTTGGAGCTGATAACGTTTTTTTGCATCATTTTTGAGGTCAAAAGCAGTAAAAACGTCAAAAATGCTTTGGCGCTTTGCGCCAGATTAGTACTTTTTATATGCTTTTTACTCAAAAAGCGCCCACAATTGATAAATTCTCGCATTTCTTAGTGTTAAAAGTGATATAATGCCGTCAAAATGGACTGAAAAGGCTTCAAGAATGCGATATTACCCCGAAATAGCGTTTTATAGGCTATTTTGACCATTTTAATCGTTAAAACAGCAAAAAAATCGTGAATGTTAAATTTACTGTTTTGGATTTTCGGAATTCCCACCCCTGCCGACCCTGACCTTGTGCAATGTGCACCTATGTTTTAGGCATTGAGTATACGTGCACTATAGATTAATTATTAACTTTCGAGAATTTAGCCATTTTTTGGCAAACAGCCAAACGCCCGATGCTTACTGCTCAGATTTAATAAACGACTTTACAATGCACCATTCGATAGAACGACTTCAGACTCAAACTTACTCACCACGAAATCTCAGTCTACCTAAACTGTTCTTGAATTTTACAACTTTTTCTAAAATAAACATTACGACAATGCAACATATAGGACGTGCAATTGGCCTAGCAATCATTACAAAAGTTTTATCATTGATAGGGATTCGAATCCCGTGGCGATAATGTATATTCTCCACACTGTCGTGTTTGAAATAGGAAATCGTATTCGTTACTGAATAATCTAAGCGATCGTTCTTTAAGGCATTTTCACGGAGCACGCAAGTTAGAAGTCAGATAGTTTAACTATTTTCAGTAATAAACCAGGGCATAAGCAGAGCCGCCCCGCCTGAAAAATGGACATTTCGGGGAATGACTAGCTTTATCCAGGAAGACATTGTTTATAAGATTAAAAATGCACAATCTCAGTAAGTGAAAATCTATTTTTCAAACAATTGAGACGTGCACGAAAAGGGGAGATTCGGGATTTGATCCAGAAGGAAATTTCAAGGGAAAACAAGGCAAAATGAAGACAAAAAACTTTCTTTTCGACTTCCCATGCGGGAGGGTGGGGCTGTGTATTAAATAATAAGTAGGATACCTTCTTTTGCTGTTTAATTTCAAATTTTTATACTTAATCCGTTGCACAGGGTGATCAAATTAAGTAGTCCATATTTCAATTTTTGATAAATGTCAACTTTGGGTCAATCATGATGAAATTCGAGCGGTATATGAACCATGGATAGGAATTTTAGCTGATATATTTGTGTCATGTTTACGTAACAATTGGTTATACTGTAGCTTTTTATGCAAAGTTCACACTTTTCTCTACTCCATTCAAAATATTACGCTATTTGCAGTACGCAGGACAATATAAGGTCTTTTTATTTCACTCAGCGGCAGTTAATAATTTAAGTTTTTGCAGGCTTATTACTTGTAATTAATTATCAAATAATATGAGTCATTCGAAAATTGAATAAGCAGAAGCAGCGGTTTGCTTTGAATGGTTGAAAAGCAACAGGATTGTTCAAGGAAAATTTCTCGCACATTTTTCTCGTTTTCATTCAGACGGCTCAACACTCTCTGTTTCTATTTAAGATAGTACATCGTGTTTGAATACTGTGATAGGAAGTTAGTTCCTTCTCGAAATCTGCGCATTGAATGGCTAATTAATTAATAATTATTGAATGGATAGCTCAAATGTATTATTTGAAAATTAATTACGAGTAATAAGCCTGCAAAACCCCATATTACTAACTGCTGCTAACAGTGCCGCAGCGACCCAGGATTTGTCCTGAGGGAAAGGGCGAAACCCCTATGGGGGGAGCGAAACCTTGACATTGCACGACAATGAATTAGCTGTTTTAACCCAAAAATCGCTGAAAATCGCTCAAAAATCCTCAATTTTCGCAGCACTATTTTGGGCCGATGGGGTGAGGCCGCCTCCGTAAATCTCGCCCCTGGACTGCTAAGATGAGACCCTGCAGCGGCACCACCGCATTTTGTCTTGCGCAACTGCAAAAAAGCTTAACATTTTGGCCGGAGCAGAGAGCTGCAGTATGACCAATTACTATACATACATGCTTAATAAAAATACATCAGCTGAAATTTTTACGTTTGGTTCATGTACTGGTCAGATTTCATAATGATTAAAGCAAAGTTGACAGTTTTGTTAAAAATTAAAATATAGACTTAATTGGATCAACCTGTATAATTCACTTTTCATGAATTTTTGAGTTTAAATTTGCATGAAAACAAATAAAAAAATAAGGGCGATGGAATGACCTGTAACAGCAAATATGTACGAAATAATGGAAGAAAAGTGTTTAAATAAACTAATTGAACATTCTCTTGTTTTACAAAGAAGTAATTCGGATCTAGTATACAATTTACCCCCAGCGTTTTTAGCCGATCCATATAAGCTACAGTGACCAAACTTTACAAGGAGATAGCTATAAGCCTATTGCACTAATCTGTCAAAATTGATTAACTTACGGTGTAAACTTACTGCTTTACACTCACAGTTTACAACGTACTAACGGCATCTAAAAATTGTAAACGATTCGGTGGGTTTCAAACAAAACAGTTTTTTGTAACTCAATCAACATCCTACATTAAAAAAGTAAGTTTAAAGTAAGTTTATAGTGGTAAAGTAAGTTATTTTTAAAATTTTTTTCTAGCAGTAAGTTTACACCGTAAGTTAATCAATTTTGCCAGATTAGTACAATAGGCTTATAGCTATCTCCTTGTAAAGTTTGGTTACTGTAGCTTATATGGATCGGCTAAAAAACGCTTGGGGGTAAATTGTATACTAGATCCGAATTACTAAGCCGTTAGACGCCGTTTAAAGATTTTTTACAGTTCGAACGATAGGTTTGGTCACAAAGCGGCCTGAGCGTATATGCCTTTTAAAAGTCCTGGTAGGAGGATACCCCCCGGCCGAGTGTAAACGTGTGCATGTAGTATATGTCGCTTTCCCACTGTCCCATTCATAGGTGCCTATGCAAAACGACTCATGCAACATGCTATCGGAGTAATAATTAAAAATCAATTTTCACACTGCACTGTGTAGTGTACCTATAGTAATTATTGAGTCATAAGAGGAAGATGCATATATGCAACGGCTCGAAACGGAATTTCGGGTGGGAGGTCGCCAGCTTTTTTTGGAGGAAGGGGTACATAAATGACCTACAATTTTAGGCCAAAATGGCCAAAAAAATATTTAAAAAATATTCAATTTTTCCTGAAATGGGGGTCTAAAATTTTCCGGCTCTGGGGGATGGATAGGGACAGCCAACTTTGCAAGGGGATCCCCCATTTCCCCTGTTACATGTATGGAAAAACGGATAGGTTAAGGAAATATTCCGCGTAGCGTAGCTCTATATACGTATGTTAAGACAAGACCCCGCCCCTTTTCGCACCTATGCCCTTGCGCTAATGTTAATTTATCGCGCGACGACTCAAGTCACGTGATCCAGTCGAACAACAAAAAAATACAAAATAAGAATAATCATGCAAAAAAGCTACTAAAATCAAGCAAAAAGCATGCAAGATAGCGCGTTACGATAAAAAGCGTCCGTACCGTAGGCCGCTTACGCTACAGGATGACAGAAGGCGTATTTAAGGCGTTGGATTAAGTCGCGTAGGCGCACCGCGCGACGGATTATTGGCGTCGCATCGCTTACCTAATGCACGTCGCGCAGGGGAGCAACGGCTATGAATGTAAGTAAGAAAATTTCGTACTGTATCTTGTTATCAGATAACTTTACACTATTTTGTCAAGAACACTATACTAAAAAGAGTTCAGTTTACACTCAACAGACTTTACTTTGTCAAGAACAAGTAGAGTTAAGTTTACACAGTGAACGAAATTTTCCCCCGACTTAGTCACGTGACTTGAGTTTATAAATAAACGCACTGCGCGTCCTGATTCGCAAGTTACAATCGTACTGTAGACCTATGCGCTTTACACCGCTTACTTTGGCCTCCTCCAGTCTGCCCATAGCTTTGAGCAAGTTGCCTAGGTCGCTCCGTACGGCGTATAAGTCCTAAAAAGAATAGTGTAAACAAAAAGGAAGACTCTCTACAGAGGACAGTGTAAAGCATGCTAAAATTTGAACGCTTTCATGTCTTGTAAAGCGAGTACCAAGAAAAAAATCATTACGAAAAAGCTTCTACTGTATTATATATACTTAAAAGCAGATAAAAACAGATTAAGGTAGAGATTACAATACAAACCGAAAAAGAAACAGTATAGTAAGCTGAGTTAAATTACAAGATCCATTTAACCCATCACCCTGCTCACGCTATAATCTAATCCGTGCAATACTAACGTACGACAGAATTACTCAAAAGCTTCAGTGTAAAGTGATAAAAAGGTCTAATGAAATTAAAATGTTCAGAGTGAAGTGACATATGTCGCAAAACTAAAGTACTTATTGTAAAGCGCACAAACGTATATAGTGTAAAGGATACAGTAAGACAGTGAGCTTACGGGATTATACTGTAGGGCTGACATGTAAGCCCTAACGGCTCTTTCGTAATCGTTGAAACTGACGTAAGCGGCTGCTAAGTTAATGTAGGCGTCGATAAATTCGGGCTTTAAACTCAGAGCGTGCTGATAGTTTTCTAATGCTTTGGGCAACAAGCCTTTTTCTTTGAACACGTTGCCCAAATTACTGTAAGCCTCGGCGCAATGCGGATCGGCTTCGATAGCCTTGAGGCAAAATTTTTCCGATCTATCGAAAAGCGTAGACTGAAAATTTGAAAGCTGGCAAATGTAAAATGGTGTATAAAATATGCTCTATTTCAGCCGATGTTGCGTTTTTCCACTTTTTATTTTTTAATATATTTCAATATCCTAATTTATTATATTTCATTTACTTTTATTCCACAGTTTTACTATGTAACTACGTGTGTGATTTATATATATCGCAAGGTATTTTCTATTGAGTTGAGATGAAAAGCAAACCTCTGAAACACAGAATAGTATATAATGTACGTTAGAAATGAAAAAAGTAAAACTGATAAAATGCGATTCAAATCTAATTATGACAGTCAAATTAAATAAATAATTACAATTCAAGACGTTTCATTTGAAAATGTATAGACGAAAGAAGCAACAGTACGCCAACGTTTCGCGGAGTTTGCCGGTACAGTTGCATGCAATGTTTCTCCGAATTTTCATAGTCGCCTCTTTCGTATTCAGCGTGAGCCAAAGCAGCCAATTCTGAACGGACCATTTATTATTGAAATACGAAAAAAGGCGTATGTTGGAAATTTGAAAGTCATAAATGCCGCATTGTATCTAATTCAAAAAGAAGAATAAAGATTTCATCCAAAATGCAAAGATTTTGCGGAAAAAGCAAATCGATGTTATGTAGAATTCTCATTTCCTATTAAGTGCCCGAAAAAATTTCGTCACTTCTCAGTACTGATCGACCGGGGCAACTTTTTTGGCCGGGGGCCGGGGTCAGACAAGGAAAATATTATAGCATGACACATACTCGGGGTGTGCATAGGAAGAGAAATAATGAGCGACTGCTCCATTCAGCATTAGATGGCGAGCGCAAAGTTAGGTGCGCCTTTTCAAATCAGGTTTCATGACTATTCATGTCACAAGAAACAAATTTAGTCCAGTGTTTCATTGTCTGAATCATCAATAAGTTCTATGTCGCTGCTATTAGCACACTCTATATCATTTGAATCTTCACTAATGCTACTGCTGCTCTAGCGATTGAGCGGAATAGGTATTGAACGTAATAAATGAGAAATATATAGTTTATCGGATTGGTTGCAATTCTGCAGTGTAGTTTACTTCTGCCGATTAGTCACTTCCGCTGTAATAACTATTACGCAAGAAAGGCGAGAATCACAGAGATGTAGCGATTGGGCGGAATAGGTATCGGATGTAATAAATGAGACATCCTACATTCCCATAGGGGGTGAGGAGGTGTTACCCCCTGAGAGGGGTCAGCTAGACCGGTACTGTCCGGCGATTTTGAGCAAACAGGTCTTGTTCTGCATCATTTTTGACATCAAAATCAGTAAAAATGTCAAAATTTTTCCGCGTCGCGCCAGATTAGTACCTTTAAGTACTTTTTACCCAAAAAGCGCCCAAAATTGATAAAATTTTGCATTTTTTAGTGTTAAAAGTGATATGATGCAATCAAAATGGACTAAAAATGCTTTTAAAATGTGTTATTAACACGAAAAAACGTTTTATAGGCTATTTTGACCATTTCGATCATTAAAACAGCAAGAAAATCGTGAACGTTAAATTTACTGTTTTAGATTTTCGGCATTTCACCTTCCCTGCCGACCCTGACCTTGCGCACCTATGATACAAGACACCTTTTGAATTTTTTGAACCTAATTTTTCAGTATGGCAAAAGTGTACCTAACTGTTAGAATTTCACGAAGTGATATAGTATTTTTTAATGTGAGCAAGAGTAAATAGACAAACTATCACTATGAAACATGCATGTAATCGCTCAAAATTTTATGAGGGGTCCTCAGTATACATGTAACGGCCAGAAATCTTGTGTAGGGGTCATTGGTCATTTTTAGAAGGAGGGGGGTTAGCGAAGCGACTCCAATTTTAAGTCAAAAATGGCAAAAACACAAAATAGCTAAAAAAGCGCAAGTTTCCGCCAAAAATTGGGGAGGGTGATCAAACATTTTCTGACTCTCAAGAGGGTTCGGGGCTTCAAAGCGTGGGTGGGGGATAGCCCAAACCCCTGTTACATGTATATTTTTCTCGGCCATTCTCAGTTGGGTAAGCGGCTCCGATTTTTGGAGCCGCTAACCCCCTGAAAATCTTTAAAATGGTGGAATTTGCAATTAGGACTTTTACACCTTTTTACAGTTTTTGTCCTCCCAAAAATCTTTATATATGTACAAAGACAGTCCTGAAAAGTCTTTGTACATCAGGATAAATCTCCACCAAATACAAAAAAATCGTGGTTCTAAATGTGATAATTCGGCCTGAATTTAGTTGATAATATTAGTTCGGCGCGAAGTGCGGAAATTTTTAGGAGCTATTCATGGAATTCACACATGAAACTCGACTGGGAAAGTTAAAACGACTTGTACTACAAAATTACAAATATTACAGAAATTGTAATATGCCAATTAAATCTTGTAATAAGCACCACTGCGTTTAGAATGGAAAAATGGAAGAACGTCAAATATTCAGAAACTAAAAATTAGCCAAAATACACTACCAAAGGTCGAAAAACAATGTTTCACCATCGCTACTGTACCATATTGAAGTATACAAAAATTTGCATGTACAAAATGTACAGAGACTTTTGGGTATAATCTTTGTACATTTACAAAGAAAGCTTGTACAAAAAACACTGTTTAGGACTGCATACCGGTCTCAGGTCACACACTGGTAGTATACAAAAATGTGTATGTTTAAAAATATATTTATATAATGTGTAGCTACAGAAATTTGTTAGCTCATACAAGGACCTTTTCGGAGATCTTTGTACAAGCACAAAGAAGCTCGTACAAAAGATAGTGTCGGCTAATAATAGTACACCACTTAATTTACTGGTCCCCCATTTTAGGATTCCACCCCTCCCCAACTCTGGACGTTGGGAAACTATTTGAGACATTTTTAGAACGCAATTCTGCAGCGTAATTTACAACATTCGCCTATAATTAACTTCCGTCCTAATAACTATTACGCAAGAAACGCGTTTTAAAGCTGGCGGTTCCCATTTGATTAAATGTAAAAGTGAGGGTTTGTAAAAATTGTTTTTTTGAAAACGAACAATTTCCAAATTTTCAACTAGAAATAGAACGTTTTTGCCAACTCTAAATCTTTTAGCCACTAGCTACGAATAAACTGAGATAAAAGAAGTAGTATTTGGTTTAATAAGTTACAGTGAAGGAATCGAAAACACGCAGATTTTCCTGAACATTCATTCAGTAAAAGCTCATACACAGTAGCAAAGTTTTAACAAGGACTAAGTATACATATGGTCGAATCAGTACGGTTCTCAAAATGAACACTTGCTTATTGATAAATAACTGGCAGTGTCACATCCTGTACAAAATACGAATTACACTAAATTTTACCCGAGCCCCGGCCATTTTTTGACCTTGCCCCGGCCGGGGCCGGGATGCTGAAAAATGGTCGGGGCCGGTGCCCCGGTCGATCACTACTTCTAAGCTTATTCGAAAAATCAGACGTTTTGTGAACAAAAAAGCGCTCTCGGCAAGACAAGTTGAACGCAGAAGGTGTTTTTGAACCGGTAACTACTGAATAAACTAAACTTAGGAACTTTGAAAGAAAAAACTTATTTACTCCATCAATTTTCATATCGCTTCAGACATTTTAATTAATGAGCATCCAATCAAGAGCATTTCGTTTTTCAAAAATTTAAGCCTCAATGCATATCATCTAAAATAAGAATGATTGAGCAAGTTAACCATGCTTGGCCGGTAATCAGGAAGCCCGGGTTCGAGTCCTGGCTAGCCAAATGTTTTTCGCTATTCATATTTGCAGCTTCAAAAAAATTACAAAAGACTGGCAGCGGTGGGATTCGAACCCACGCCTACGAATAGACTGGTGCCTTAAACCAGCGCCTTAGACCACTCGGCCACGCTACCACGGAATGATAAGTAAATCATCAATTATCAATATACGCATATCATATGTATTTTAACGTTCATGCCAGCAGCTTCTAAAAAATGAAAAAGGAATGGCAGCGGTGGGATTCGAACCCACGCCTACGAATAGACTGGTGCCTTAAACCAGCGCCTTAGACCACTCGGCCACGCTACCGCAAAATGAAAAGTTATTCATCACTTATCAATATATGCAAGACGCTAGCAATATCTAGCAAAGGATTGCGATTTATCCGAGTTCTTCAACATGTACAATACGCAGCTACAAATAAGAGATAGGTATACGATTATCTTTAGAAGACCTGAAAAGACCTCTTCCACAAATATTTCGGAAACTTTGGAGAATCGCGAACTCTGAGAAGTGGGGGTGAAAATGTCTAAAGGTGTAAAAAATTCGCTGCTCCCCAAATCATCTATATACGCTTATTGTTAACAGACAAAATAGGACATTGAAACATGTTTTACCAACGAACATACATATGCACAGGGTCAATACACGGTCAAGTGACTTGACCTTGGCGGCTGAAGCGACCCCGCAACCCCGCACGGAAAATCGGACCAACCTCGCAAGACTTTTGGAAAGTAATAGAAATAAAGCGTATGTTCGCAATAAAAATTCACCTACATGTGCGTCGGATGTCGGACGGCTTTAATGATGGCAACCACGCACTGCAAGGAAATACCGCCGTCCGCCAGCAGTATTGATGACTACATTTTTTTTGTTTATGCCATTTGGTGTTGGATTTGATTACAAAATTTCTGTTTAACTTAGTCTTTTGCCACTTTAGAGCTGACATTCCCGGCGCTTCGCGCCAGATATAATTCCTGCATTGTTTTTCGTTGGAAAACTGCAATAAGTGAACTTAAAGGATAAAAAATATCACAAATTTTTAGAGCTTTGCGCCAGATATAATTTCTGTTGCTTACATAAAGATAAACCTGCAAAACTGATCTGAAAAATATAAAAATGTTGAAAATTTCGGGCGCTTCGCGTCAGCTATAATTATGGCATTAATAATACTCGGAAAATTGCAACATTTAGCTCAAAAGAATGAAAAAATATCAAAAATGTCCGACACTACGCGTCAAGCATAATTATTACATTGCCCGTATTGAGAAATCTGCAAAATAGAGCTTGAACGGATAACAATGTCATAAGGGCACCACACCTGGGCAATAGCCCATCCCAGCCCGTCCATGGAACGGGCTGACAACAAAGCTGGACGGGCTGAAGGGTCCATTTGAATGGGCTAATTTTGATTAAAAAAATGTGCGAAAAGAGCAAAAAATCAGAGAAAATCGTCTTTTTAGCCCATTTTCTGCCCAACTTGGGACCAACTAACCTTCGAGGCCCATAGTTGGACGGGCTGGAGCATTAGTTGTTGCTCAGGTATGAAAGGCACGTGTCACGAAAATTTAACAATGTGAACGATTTTGCATTGTTTGTCCAAAAAGAGGAGGCATAATCAGTTTAAATGAGTGAAACTGATGAAAAATTTTGCTAAATGACTTAATTTTTCTAAAAATTATGTCGCCAGAAAATATTGATGCGGTGATCCGAAAGCGCAAAACATGTCGATAAGTGTGTCGTTTCAGTGCGTAAAATCACTTGTGAAAGCATTATACACATTTTCAAAATTTTGAAGATTCCCTCACTGAAGAAAAACCTAAATACGAGACTGCTAATAGCAGTAAGCTTTTCTGAGGTTTCATTTCCTCGTTTTATAGCACTTGCATACAATTAAAAAATTTTAGCAGCGGCCACAGCATCATTGCGCATGATCAACGCTATTTTATAGTGTAAATTGCCCTATATGGTCATGATCAATCCGCAGATTCCAAAGAAGTCACTCAACCCTGGGAAACCTGAGCGAGCCCTTGTATGCCAACGACCCAAAGTTGGCAAGATCTGCTCAACAACAAAGGAAGGCTCAAATTTTGCAGTGAGTACTAGCCATGAACACGACTACAGCATATTACAGTAATTCGCGCACATATTAATTGATCGAGGCATAAATAGACCCACGCATGTAAACAACTTAAAATTTTAGGTTGGAAATAGTTGGCCATTTTTACGGTAGAGGCGGCAAACGTCCTTTAATTTTTGATTAAAACTGACAAAAAATACCTAAAATAGGCCAAAAACGTAAGTTTTTCCTCCAAAGCCCCTGTTGTATGTAAGCACCAACCTGTTAATCTTGCGTCAAACGGCAATAATTGCTGCGTGGCTGGCTGATGGTGCTGCTGTTGCTGTTGGTGTAAAGCACCTATAGGGACTGGACTCAGTCCGACGATCCTACTAGCCGCGGAACTGGCCCCATTAGCGTGAGCGGCCAAATTCAGCCCGTTGTTGTTACCGTTTAGAAAGGCCGAATACAGCAGCTTACTGTAGTTAGAATCGTCGAACATGATCGACAATTCTTAATAGACTTATTGTGAAGAGAATCTCTAGGAAGAAAATCGATAATGGATTTTTTGAAGTATTCCATTAATAATAATGCTAAGGGTGCGATGGGATAGATAAGGTCATATGACCCATATAGGAGAGGAAGCTTTATACCCTTATGCTCAGTTATTTTGAGCCGAAGAAACATAATCTGAACCATTTTTTGAGAAAAAAAACAAGAAATGACAAAATTATTTTTTGCCATTACTTAGCTTCAGAAGCGCCGGAAACTGTGCCGAATAGGTTTAAAATTCAAGATTTCTAGGCCGGATTGATAGTCTATATTAATTGCGTGAAATAGTAACGTCACTAGGCTAAAAATGTCAAAAAAACGATTGTACGAGGTAATAGCGTTTTATAGACTATTTTGACCATTTTTTGCATGGACTTCAAAAAAAGCGGGAACAGCACATAAGATAACTAACCTCATTTTTTAAATTTTATCTTACGCTGCCGGTCCTGACCCTATGCAGCATCTGTGACCGTCCGCACTTAAGAACGGCACAGACATTAATTGAAAACAACATGACATTGCATATAGGTAGATTTTCCGTCGCTAAAAAACACGAATGCATCAAGGGCGTAGGCAACAGGCGGGGGGAAGCCGTTCACCCCTCCTACCCTCTTAGCACAAAGATATTTTTGGAAAGGTAAGATGATGTATGGAAAATAATGGAAATTGACATCTTTTCACCTAACAATCTCAAAATTTTCGGCGCGCGCCGTAGAAAATTATTTTTTCATAAGTTTGCAAGCACGGCCAAAAAACGTAATTTTTCATAGCGTATTAGAAGAAATTAAAATTTTTTAAAAGTTAAAATTTCATTAGCTTAATAGGTAGAACATGTTCGGAGACGCCAGAAAATGCACTTCATTTTGCGCCTCAACGAACATCTTTCCAAATTTAGGGTCACCAAGTTGGGACCGCCCTACCCCTTAAAAAATACTGTGTATGCCCCTGAACGTATATACATATATAAATCCCTCAAGCAGCCCATTCAAGAGCATGGGGTGGAGGTGAGGGGGATGTTACCTCCACCCTGAACTTTGAAGAAATGATAACTATACAACGATTTTCGACGAAAAACTGATAGCTATACAGCGATTTTAGTCGAAAAACTGATAGCTATACAGCAATTTCGGCCGAAAAACCATTGCTACAGTGAAGACGACGAGATTCTAAGAAAGGTAGGTTAAGAAGCTTCAGGCGTTCAAGATAGGATAAATTGCTATTAAAACCAAAAAGACGTTTAGTAAATTTACGCTGAACATTTTTAAACGTATTATATCATTTGCATAATATGGATTCCATATATAAACAGCATACTCAAGCATGGGTCTTACATCAGTAGTATAGGCTCGAACTAAAATATCTTTCTCACGAGAAAGAAAAGCTCTGTGTATAAGAAAACAACGAGAAACAGTTTTTTAAATTATGTGATTTAAATGTTCCTTACAATTGAGATGTTGGGAAATATAAACACCCAGATCACGAACGGAACTAACATCATTTGGAATATTTATAACATTCAAAGAATAAAGCTTTTTTGAATTATTTTTACCAACCAATATGTAAAACTGCACATTTTTCCGTAGCAACAGGAAGTTGCCAATTTATAAACCAAGTATTAATATTGTCCAGATCTTTTTGTATTAAATGATAATCAGAAGATGGACCTATTTTGACATCATCAGCAAAGAGGTAAAAATTACTGTATTCAATCAATTTACATAGGTCATTTACATAAATTAGGAATAAAGTAGGACTAATACAACTACCTTGGGGAAACCACTGCCAACAGACATGAAGTCAGAAAAAACTCCCTAATACAAACACGCTGAAACCGACCATGTAAAAAGGAATTGAGTTAATTAAAAAGTAGACCTCCTATTCCATATTTAAAGAGCTTATTAAGAGCTTAGAAAAAGGAATTTTATCGAAAGCTTTAGAAAAATCGATGTAAGCAACATCAACAGGAGTCCTATTGCTCAAAGATACCGTCCAGCTGTGTTTACATTTAAGTAGTTGTTTGTATTTGTGTTTTTTCATAGACGTTGCGATAAATGCTTTTTGTTTTTTGTCTAAGTCTGGTTCCGGTCCTGTTCCGGATTTTACCCACACCCCTAAATTTGTACGATAAGAAATGCAAAAAATAACGCAAAAAAGTGAGCTGGCCTAATATATTCCAGTACCGGTTGAATGAAGTTGTTTTTTTCATTTAATATGCAGGCACGTAGCTGTGGGGGGAATGGGGGGTCGGACCCCCCAAAATTCAGAAAAATTTGGAAAAATAGGACTTTTTACACGTTATTTTGTGCTATTTTTGGTTTAGACCCCCCAAAATTGGTGTTTGTCCCCCCCAAAATAGGAGAGCCAGCTACGTGCCTGTTAATATATCGCTCAAAACATCACTCCCAAGTACTTGAATATATTCAAATCTAGATTAATTGATGTCGACTTATCCGAATTTATTAAAGGGCGGGCTTAAATCGTAATTTTTATGTCATGACTCGCTCGTCGCCTTTAACTGTACGTTACTATTCTTTTAACCGCACGTTTTATTACTCTTTTACAACCTTCGTAATTGTCGCCTTTTCAGGGAGTAAGTTGAGAATATGGTACTTTCAGAATACTATATAATAAACTTTAGAAGAGCGGATTTTTTTGTTCAGTAATGTTGAAAGAAGGCGCGGAAAAAAATTTCATCCGTCTATGATCAATATTACAAAAGCTATGTGTTTCGTTAATTAGCCTCTTCTCGAACTAAGTATTCGAAGATTAAAACAGCGGAATGCAGAATCACATGTAGATACACAATTTATGTCGACCTAAGCATCTATACATCGACCTAAGCATCTTTACATCGACCTAAGCATCTATACATCGACCTAAGCATCTATACATCAATCTGAGCATCTATACATCGACTCAAGCATCTATACATCGACCTACGCATATATACATCGATCTAAGCATCTATACATCGATCTAAGCATCTATACAACGGTCTGAGCGGGTGCGACCTCGACCTAAGCAGCTTTAAACACCTTTTCGGATATTCTAAGCCTAAGCCTAAGTATCATAGACGCAAAAACTTAGATTATCGTGAAACCGAAAAAAACATGCAAGATAAAAAAAACATACAAAAAACATCGTGCCACAAACAAAATTGGTCATTCAGAAGCACAATCCATGCCACATACCTATACATATGCAACTTTCTCTTTAACGCTCAGTCAGACATTAGGATTTAGCCAACAGAACAGTTGCGCTCAGCCATTACCTACTAAAAATACATACCTATGCAGATAGTCTAATATTTAGATAATATTTAAATAGTCAAATATTTAAGAACAATATTAGAATATTAAGGTCTACAGTAGAACGTAAGCGCTTTTACCGTAGCCACGCGTGTTTGGCCATAGAAAGATTGCATTCGGCGTTAGCAGATTGCAGCTAGCATATTGCGTTATTTGTCACACAAACGGGAAAAATTCTCAATCTGCTTTGATTTTTTGCATGCGTGCGTCTCAAAAGTGCGTGCATGCTGCAGGTTTAGTCCGAGAAAAAAAGGTAAAAATAGATTGGAATTTTCGTGCATATCATTATAATTCTCGTTTCTTCCATTGGAATCTTATCTGAGAGATAATGGGCATAAAAATGAAAGAAAATAGTATTTCCTGTGTGCGATCAATTGCATATAGCTCTGCCGCAGAAGAGCAATTTAAAATTAATTTCAGGCTGAGAACGTTCGGCGTTTTAAAACAAATTCATCGCCGAATTTGTATTGTATTGTATAGTTTTTAGGCAGTAACTGAACTGAACTAACTGAAATAATTTACAAATACAATACAAATACAAATTTTATTGCAAAGTCAATGAAACAGGTAAAATACACATAAACACGGCAAAATACGAAGAATAAAAAATCATCGCTAATTTCACTGACTGCAATAGCTCAATGATACATTAAAGCATACTGGTTGGAGCCACAATTTTGACTTGAGGTAATCTTTAACCCTGGTCTGAAAGATATTTGTCGAAGAAGAACAAATAATCGCATCTGGGAGAGAATTCCATAGATATAGGACTCTATTTGGAAAATAGTATTTTTTAACATCTAAACGAAATTTTTCACCTTTAAGTTTTAAACTATTAACAGCTCGAGTTTTAGATGACTGTGTAAGTGTGAAAAAATCATCAGGATCAATTTGTATATATCCATTGAAAATTTTATATATCATGGATAAATCAAAAACAACTCTACGAAATTCCAGAGAGTTTAATTCTAAAATCTGAAGCCGACGTTCATATGGTATATCACTAAATTTAAGAATACGTTTGGTAAAATATTTTTGAACTTTTTCTATATTTTTTGTATCACATTTCTTATATGGATTCCAAATAATTGTATTAAATTCTAAAAGGGAGCCAATAAATTGCTTGAAAGCTAAAATTAATGCTTCTGTATTCTTAATCTGAAATGATCGGAAAATAAGTGATAATCGAAAGTAAGCGTTTTTGACTATATTTTTTATATGAGGAGAAAAATTCAAAGTTTCATTTAAAGTAATACCTAAATCCCGAACCCAATATTAGTAGGAAGAAGTTTTTATCATTTATAAAATAATCAAAGCGAGGATTATTATGACCAAAGTAAAGGACTTGACATTCAGATACTGATAGGGGTAATTGCCATAACTTAGACCATTTGATAATATCAGTAAGAAGTTTTTGTAAAAGAAAAAAATCCACTGATTTAGCATATGCGAAAAGCATAATTTTTGTTTTTTCACTAATGCAAAGGTTTGTAATATCATTAATGTAAAGTTAGAATAAAACAGGTCCCAGGACACTCCCCTGTGGAACACCACTAAGTACATTTCCCGGTAGTGAGACTGTATTATCAAGCTTAACACTCTGAGTACGATTAGTCAAAAAATCATGAATCCATTTTATGAGATTATCACACAGTCCATACTTGAATAATTTAAAAATTAGCTTTGAACTTGAAACGGAATCAAAAGCTTTTTGAAAGTCCAAATAAATAGAATCAATTGTATCTATATTATCTAAATTTTTGATAATATAATCAGTGTAACAAAGTAGCTGTGATTCACATAATTTTTTCGGTAAAAAGCCAAATTGGTATTTTGATAAAAGATTGTGATGCAAGATATACGTCATGATTTTATCTTTAATTATATTCTCCAATAATCGGCATGAAACACAAGTAAGTGAAACAGGTCTATAGTTATCAGGTGAAGCGGGGTCATTTTTTTTAAAAATGGGTACTACAAGAGCATGTTTCCAGATTTTAGGTTACTTAGAAGTTAAAAGAGATAATCTGTTTTAATGGATTTACTAAAGAATAAGCCAGTTTTATAAACAAAATTGGTGGAAGATTGTCAGGTCCAACTGAAAAAGACGATTTCAATTTCTTAATAGATTTCAAAACTGATTCATCATTAATATAATCGATAAAAGTCAAATTTAATTTGCTAGATACATTAATCAATAGTGTCAGGACAAAAACCATTATCAATAGTGAAAACTAAGCAAAAATGTTTATTAAGTAATTCCGCTTTTGCATAGGATTTACCATCTTGATTTACCATCAGTGCGATAATTAAGTTTGTTGGCAATAGATTTATGTTTTTTGTATTTTCGCCACATGTAATATTTGTGTTAGAGTGATTTTTGGATCTCCTTAGAACGTCTCTTACCGATAATTTTTTGAAGGGTATAAAGCATTCCATACCAAAATGAATTATGGACAAAAACTTATCATAGAAGTCATCAACTGTAATACAATCAAAAAATACTTGTTCCCAGAAAATGCTGTCAAGAAATAAGGCAAAATCATTAAAATTACCAGATGAATAATTTCTGACAGGAGATTCCTGTTTCCTGTTTGAATCGAGCATTAAACAAAAATCAATCTGATTATGATCACATGAATCCGTGAATGGGGGTAAAACATTAATATTAAAGCAAATATTTTCACAATTAGTAAAAATTAGGTCAATTAAATTATTTTCTCGGGTGGACTCAGTAATGAGCTGTTTAAAACCTAGCCTACTTATTGTATTCCAAAATATTCGACTTAACTTATCAGTAGGAATATCTCCTTTTGCCCAGTTTATGTTTGGAAGATTAAAATCACCAAGTAAAACATCTGGGTATGAAACATCAGTACTCCAAATAATGAAATCATTATATAATTTCATTACTTGCAAATCTGTATTAGGAGGTCTATAAATCAAAACTATTCTGAAATAATTTGTCGTATTTCTAAAATCTAGAACTACAGCCTCTATATATTAAATTCCTCTAATAATAATATTTTTGTTGCATTTATTTCTTTTTTCACTATAATACATACTCCACCACCCAAAGTTTTTCTCGATCTTTTCTAAAAACGTTAAAATAATTCGTGTTAAAAATATTACAATCAGGAATTTCGCTTTTTAGCCAAGTTTCACAAAAACACATCAAATCATAATCTATTTCAATTTTCTCAAGAAAATCCAATTTGTTTTTTAAACTTCTAGCATCGATCAAGGCACATTTAGTTACATGACGGTCCTTGCAGCCAGCCTCATGTTATATATTACGACGCGAAACAGAGCCTTGAGAAAATTTTTTATAGACAATAAATAATAATCGATAAATAAGTTTTGCTCGTTTTTAGAACGTCTATCGCGCAATTCAGACTGCAACTCACGTGCCTTGACACGTTGCTGGTAAGACAGATCGGGCCGAACCCATAACCGTCGCTTGTTCCCATCATTGTCGGCACGGTTGATGAGCGTAACGAGTGATCGTTTCATCTTGCTGTCGGTGCAGACGACCTTCAGAAACCGTGGTTTGCCCTGAACATGTGGGCCGTCCCGGAAAACACGTGTAATGTCATTAACAACTGAAGCATCGGAAGATTTAATATGTTTAGCAACAAAATCTTGAACAGCAGCCAAATCGGCTGACTCAGAACCGCAATCGTTCAATCCGAATAAAACAAAATTATTTTTTTACTTTCGATTTCTAAAGCGTCACGTATCATAGAGGGAATATCGCAGGATAAATTTGAAGAATTGGTTATTTGCAATTTATCGAATTTCGCATTAAGTTCGGTAATTTGAGAAGAGAGGACATCCAGTCGTTTTTCAACATGTAAATTTCTTAACCAATGGTGTACAGCGGAAACAACAGAATATTACATTTGATTTTGGAAACGTCTTAAAATCTTCGTCGTCCACTTTCAAACAGTGTAAATGACCCCAAAGTTCGCAAAAATCGCATAATAAGCCACGATCGTTATCGCTAATGTGATTCGCACAAACAAGACAGTCCGAGTTGACATCGAAACTTTTCGATGCGGAAAACTTCCCAGATCGATTCGGCATAATTAACCGTCCAAGAATTGTATGAATAAGTATAAGTATAAAAATTGGCGATTGACCGGTCGATGTACCCTAATAACGAGGGTAAAAACCCAAATGAATGATTAAGCAAAGGCGCAAAAAAAATCTCAATCGCTAAAAAATGCCTCCAACGGCCTCAAAAAGCCAAAATGGAGGAAAAACCCCAACTTGGCAACCAGTGCTGCCATGCCAACTCAAAATTTAAAAAACTGCCATCTCCTATACAAAGTATATGGAAGCGGCTAAAAAACTGCCTCGGTCCCCTCAAAACACTACCACTCTGTGGTTGAGCATTGGAGTGAAAAACTTCCAAAAAAATCAAGAAATTGCCAATATGGAAGGAAAACCGACAACCCGGGAACGACAGCCAAAAAACAGAAAAAGCTAAAACTACAGTACTCAAATCTAGAGAACCATACTATAACGATTAATAAGTGTGTCCTTGTCGGTAGGAGTTGAGTTTTAAGCTCGATTCGATGAGTGCACTCACCTGCAACTTTCAAAATAAAACCCAGACATGGCCGTTTGACCTGCAGCGGTTGCAACGGAATGCACTCGTGTGAACCGCATTGCAACTGCGTGCAAACAGCCGTTTTGTTTGCAAGACGTTGCAGCAGACGGAATGGACCGAGTTCATTTTTTATGCCTGCGACCAAGAACAATTCTCATTAATATTTAGGTTTTGCTCTCAGCTAACGCATATCAATGAGGACGACGCTGCACACATATATCCACGCAGTGCGTATTATTGTACATACACATGTCATATAGGTACACGCTAAACCTAACCTTTAAAGACAGTATAATCGAAATTTCTGTAGTGCTCTTTACAAACTTCTCTGATTTTAAAACTTAGAAGTAACATATAAGTAATTCAACGTTAGCAATGTAGAATGAGGCTTGTGAAGTCAGAAAGTATATTAAAAGCATGACAAAATTCGACAGGCGAAATTCAGAAATTTCACGTCTTTGAATATGACTTCTTATCCAAATGCGTCTGAAGCATCGATTTCAATTCATCACCAAACAATAATATGCTGCTTAAGATATAGTTTGTGCCTTAAAATTTATTCAGCATGTTTTTAGCAGATTTCAAGCGGTAGTTGCACCTGATTGCAGCATTTGATTACAAGATTTAGATTTTTGCCGCGTGAACGGCTGCAATCACTGAAACTTAGTCGTCTACGACCAACTTGCAGGTTTCAGGTTGCTTATGATTGCACTCGTGTCAGCCAGTTTTTAGTCAAAATTGTCTTTAAACCGTCTTCCTTTACATTACATTTATAGGTGCATTAATTCGCAAAAACCCAATCCGGCCGTTTACATCGAGCATTGATGAAGAAACTGGGGCTGCGATCATTAGGAATTTCGGTCTCAGATGAATTTTAAACTAGGCTGGAAAATACATACAGCCTATATTTTTAGTCTGTTTCACGCAAGTTTGGGCATAAAGTTTAAAAATTGTGTCCAACAGATTGCGAATAAAGCAGCTTACTTCCGACTCAAAATTTGTGCCCAAACATACGTGAAACAGACTATAGTGTCTTGAGCGCTGGACATTACATTCTTTTCCCGGAGAGAAGAAACTTCTGGATGCTATGCCGAAATACGATTATACGTATGTAGTCCATTTCACAAAACTATCCTTGATTATGAAAATCAATTTCCAGCACTACAAAGATGGCTAAAAAAGTAATTTCCGGACAAGCTACATCAAGCAAATATGACACAATCAATTATTTTATATCCTGTTTATTATGCCGATAATGAACCACTTTTTTAGTCAATTTACATCAATTAAAAATTGCCAAGTACGCATAAGGTTTAGTGAAACAGACTATAAATTTATCTTATTATCAATGTTGCAGACTTTTTACACACAAGACTTCATTGATTTTGTTTATGTACCTGCTATCTAGTAGCAAATGTACATACACGATAGAAAATTTACACATTTTTTTCTCGTTAGAGAATATTTACTTATTCGTAAAATATGTAGTCTCGATGTTGCCCAGAATTTCGGTGCATCACAGTGCAAATAAGTTTGCAATTATTCAGGAACAAGATTGAGCGGAAAGGACGTTGAAAATGTGAAATAAAGTATTTTGAATTTAAGCACGATTGTTTAGAAGACTGACGTAGGAGTAGGTAGGTATATGTATGTATGGTGTAACCTTGTTCGATCGCCATCAAATCACAAATATCGCAATCGAAAAAGCATAGATAAGTTACGGAATAAATTTTGGACATTCGGCTGGATCTGAGGGTCTGGATCAAACCTAAGCGTGTAGGGGGTTTGCGGGGTATACACCCCCTGAAACCAAAACACCCCCCCCAGAATTCAATTTTTCTCGCAATTTTTTGATGCCAATGGATAGTGCTCGATGAGAAACGTTGAAAAATGGTGTTTTTTCACCATACCACCATTTTAAGATTTTTGAAAAATCTTGCACCCCCCAGAATTCTGGTGCTGCCCACCATACGTGGGCAGCAAGAAAATTCTGGGGGGGGAGTATAAGATTTTTTGAAGGTCGAAAAAATGGCCTTAAAAATGGTGGTATGGCGATAAAAATACCATTTTTCGACGTTTCTCATCAAGCACTATCCATTGGCATCAAAAAATTGCGAAAAAAACGAAAAAAATTTTCAAAAAATTGAATTCTGGGGGGGGGTATTTTTGATTTCTGGGAAGGGGGGTATTTTGGTTTCTGGGGGTGCATACCCCCCCCCAAACCCCCCCCCCACGCCCAGGTGTGCTGCCCACGTATGGTTTGGACCTGGTTAAACCCTAAATGCATAATTCCTTTTTGAATGAATTTCGGACTACAGTCACAGCATTGGCTGACCTTGCGTAAACCCTATGTTGATAATTTTTGTTTTCTACATTTCAAAGAGTTCAATCCGCGATCAAGGCAATATTAATCCTAAAATCTGTTCAAATTTAATTTCGGATTCGGGCGGTTATTGAGTCATTTTATTAGGGCTATAAACGCGGCGATAAAAACACGTGATTTGCAAGATAAACATTTGATTAGTATCGCAACGAATTTCGAGCAAAAACAAACAAAACGCCTAATAATACGTAATACGCGATTCAAGTAAATGTGCAAGCGGCTCGGAGAGTAAAAAGTTGAAAGATCACGAAGCGTTTCATCTAAATTAGACTAAAAAGCCAGCAAAGTAGGTTTAACACGTGCCGAAAAAGCGGATACACGCGAGTAATGCCGCGGGCGAACAATGGCCAAAAACTGGATTGGACGACGGGAAATGCACAAAGACGAGAAAAAATGTAAACGAATTTCGAAAGAAGTGTAAACAAACTACGGAAAAATTGTGTGAAGTACATCGCCGCCTAGTCATTCACTGGTAACAAAAAACCTTTATCACCTTACTTTAAACGGTACGTTTTCTGTAATCAAACTCAGGCATTGATCGTAAAAAGCAGCACTGCATGAAGAACAATTTGAACAAAACTACATTAAATCAGGGGCGGATTTAGGGGGGGCGGCCGCCCCCCATCGGCCCAAAATAGTGCGAAAAATCAAGCATTTTTGAGCGATTTTTGGGTCAAAACGGCTAATTTTTCCGCCCAAGTCAGGGTTCCGCCCCCTAGGGGTACCGCCCCCCTTAGGAAAATCCTAGATCCGCCACTGCATTAAATCGTACTACCAGAATAAGGTATAGTAATCGGACAACAAAAAATCACCTGATCAAAAATTTTTTTCGATCGTTGAGGGAATTATCAACAAGTTTCTCACTGAATTAAAAGTTATATTTGACTATCACTTAGGAATAAGAGCTAGAAAATCAATGTATTCTGCTTTAAACATTGGCCACATTTGAAATGTAAAGTATAGTGTAAACAAAAAGCCGGTCAGTCGAAGACGACTAAAAGTCAATCGACTGAAAAAAGAAGCAATGAAAAGAGAGCCGCTTCGGGAATAATTGTAATCTGACATATTTTCTTATTGTTTTAACCGTATTTGATGTAAACTATTAAACAAGGTCATAAGGTGGCCGACGGGTCGCTCCCATCTCAGAAAGTGTTTAATTAAAGCTCTGAACGGGACTTTAAGGGAAGAAACGCGTCGTAACGCGACACAAACTTGACTGTGCTGGCTACGGTATTCGAAGCGCATTCAGTTTAAACCTTTGTTTACTTTACAACAAGTAACTAAAAACCCGTATGTGTCGGGAATAGAAGCGCTACGTACAGTAGGTATATATATAGTTATGTTTAAAGAATATATGTATATATATAGTTAAGTAGACCACACAAACACAGAGTCAAATCGCGTTCCATTTAAAACATGAGAGACTCGTTTTCGTGCAACAAAATTTATCATACACAAATAAAGTACGTAGCGTGCGAGTAACGCTTTAAAATAAGAGTAGTGTAAACTAGATTTTCAATGCCCGAGCGACGGTGTAAACTGGTTTGCACCGCGCTATTGGGCCTCAGATTCGCATAAGCGTTACGCGTACGAAACGTAAACCATGTGATCAATAATGGCGATAATATAAATGGCTCATTAAGCTCATATTACTGTAGCCGCTACGACAAATGCAGCGTTTTTGTAAAACGACATCGAGCGCCCAAGCTTGTTTAGAAGGTTGCACATCAATGGATGTATGAAAGCGAAAAATTATTTCAGCTATTCACTTTACAATGCTGACGATGTGCTACTTCTTTATACTAGATAAAACATCGAGAATAATTTTATCCATTTTCAGTGATGCGTCATGTACAGTATATTTCGGTGTAAACCGAGTACAAAATTCGCTCTTAGATCGGTCAGCCCCACCACAATCCGATTTACAGTAATCCTACTAAGACGAGCAGCGTTCGCAGGATTACTGTAAAACGGGTAAGAAACAATGGGCTACGTAACGCCTCAGATTTATTTTACGGAAAAATTCCGCTACAGTAGGACTACAGTAAGACGACCGAAAACTATGACACTTGAACACCGGGTTGCGCCGGCGGTGTTACAGTAACCGACGACGAATCGTCCTGCTGATCATCGGCGACTTTCGATTCGTGCGGGGGCGATTTGCATTCCGGGCTGCGGTCTTGCTGTTTTTCTGCGGTAAGCCCTACAGTACGACCAAGCGGCGAGCGAGGAGGCTGCGGGGGCGGAGTGTGGGCCCGGGGCCGCCCCAACGCCGCCTTATACTCCGACCAACTGCGGTGCCGCAGCAGACACACCAGGATTACGGTCATGTTGTCACAGCCGAGGCCGGCGAAATTCGAATCGGGCGCCAGGCATCGCGTCAACAATTCTTCGCAGACCTATTTTTTTAAATTTTCTCCTTGAGCGATTCAAATCGTTTGTAAACCAATTTAAATTCTTTGTTTAAACCATTTTAAATTCTTTGTTTAAACTACTTTAAATTTATTGTTCAAACCGTTTTGAATTTTTTGTTTAAACTATGTATATGTTTTGCATTCATTCTCCGAACCGATTGTTTAAGCCATTTTGAATTCTAAATATGAGACGTCGTAAATTCTTTGTTTAAACGTTTAAAATTAATTGTCTGAATCGATTGCATAACGGATTCTTGATTAAACCGCTGTAAATCCTTTATTGAAGCCATTTTAAATTCTTTGTTTTAAAGCGCAAAAAATTAATTGTTTGAACAGATTGTTTAAACAGTTTAGTATAATAAACTGCAATAAATTCTTCGTTCAAACAAGTTTAAATTCTTTGTTTGGACTAGTTTAAATTTTTCGTTTAAACCATCTTAAATTCTTTGTTTAAACCATTTTATATTATTAGACGGAACCGATTGTTTAAACAAATTCCTAATTAAACCGATATGATTTGTCAGCTTCGAAAACTTTAAATTTTGATTAAACCCTTCTATTTATTCAATTGATTTAATTGATTGTTTAGTCCGTTTTAGATTCTGAATTCAAATCCTGATAAATTGCGTTTTTGAATCGTTCAAACTCTGTTTAAACCAATTTTTAACTCTTTGTTGGACCGCTTGAAATGCTTTATTCAAACTGCATTGAATTCTTCGTTTAAAATCAATTAAAATTTTATTCAAATTGTATATATTTCGATTAGAACCGTTTTCGATTTTTTTAATCGTTTCAAATTTTTTCCTTTTAAATTCTGCTTAAATTGCATTAAATTCTTTATTTATGTAGGTCATTTGAATTCCCTGTTCAAGCCATTGAAAATTCTTTATCGAATGGTTCAAGTTCTTACTTTAAAATCCTTTAAATCATTCGCTAAATTATTCAAACCGTTTCAGATTTTTTCTTCAAATCGTTCAAATTCTTTGTTTTAATCAACTTAATTCTTCGATTAAATCTATCAAAATTAATTATTCGGACAATTTTATATTCTTTTAATTTTAAATTACGATGCACGTAATTTTATCGCGGGTTTTTCAATCAAAAATGAATGAAGAAGCGAAAATTGTTTCAAAGTGATTAATTATAAGCTGCTTATCGTTAAAATCGCGTCTATAAATAAATATGACCCCTTTTAATGAGGGTAAATCACAACAAGTTGCAAATTTGGCTTCAAAGAATAGTAAATTACGATAGGCCGATTGCAGTGATGTGCAGACAGTTTTCTGTTTGAAAAATGAAAACGGAAAAATAGTGCAACCCGAGTCAAAACCGTTTATTTGACGCTGCAGATTCAAAGTACATGAAACTGAAGTGTTCTCTGAACATAAGAAGCCGCATTAAATCGGAGCAAACTTATTTAAACTACAGCAGTGCAGTGTAAAGCACCTTTCTATTTTCAGTGTAAAAAGACCAGGGCGTGTTCGGATACAATACAGTGGTGTAAACCAGAGCAACGATGAGTAAGATGGCAGGATATTAAATTTGGCACGAAATTCCAATAGAAAATGGAAAAAAGAAAAACAGCTCAAAATAGTGTAAAGAAGATAAAATTGGAGTAGGTATATAAATGAATTTAAACGCGTACAATATTCGAGTAAGTATACCGTCTCAGGTTTTCGCCCGTCGGCTAATCTTTCTCGGCAAAAATCGACGACTTCTTGACTGGAAAGCACGTCCCAAATTCCGTCGCACGCTAATAATACAAACTCGTGTTCGTCGGCCAAATCGACTACCGTGACGTCCGGATAGGCTATAATAATAAAATTAGTATCACGCATTGCAAGACATTTAATGATGGACCACAGAATTTTTTAAATCACTCATAATATACTCATTTTAAATAATCTACGTAACTACTGCATATGTACATGCATAAGGACTTGCCGAATCCTTAAATTGTAAGTGTAAACAAAATACAATCAATTAATTTACACCAGCAGAAGATTAGATAAGCTTCCTTTAGATATGTTCCTTAAAAGTCGTCCAATAAGACTTTTACATAGCGCACAAAATACGCAGTGTAAGCGAAAAATCGCGAAAAAATTAGTTTACACAAACCGGCGACTATAAGTACCCACATGGTATAATCATAGAGCTTCCGATTAACTATCTTCAGTCGCCCACGTAAGCTTTCAAACAAATACTGGTGTAGTGTAAAGAATGAAGTCTTAAATTCTTTACACTAAGCGGTAGTTGTTTTTGTGAATTTTTCCGCATTCACTCATCCGATTTGGCTTTTACACCATTACATATATGGTTTACTTTACATTTACGTACTAATAAGAAGCACGGCACGACTATAACACACGTAACAGTTTCCGTTTTAATCGCCCCGCATCACTCGTCAACCGCGGCATTTGAAGATTCACGCAAGAGCGCAGTGTAAACTATTTAAATGGCCGAATTGATCGACGCCTCCAGAAGTAAGCTTAGTTTACACTAACCAAAGACTATGCGCATTACTTCGCACCGATCGGTGGCCACGAGTTTTAGTTTACACCAAACAGTGACTAACCCGCACCCTTGGTTTACACACTAACCCGTGACTATTTGTTCATGAGCCGGTTTTTCGTCGTTTCGCTTGTAGATAAAGTCGCCCAACGCCCGCGACAGCGCCAAATTGCCGTTGACGCGATTGGAATCGACCCAGCCGCCGGCGGCGTAAATTCGTCGCGCCTCGTCCTCGTTGGCCGGCTTGTGATCGAAACTGAGCGGCTCGGCCAAGCCGCTTACGCTGGCCACCGCTCTCGAATCGCCCGCGTTACCCTAGCGAGCGAATCAAACGAAAATCAATGAGTGTAAACCAATTTAAGCAGTGTAAAGTTAACTTGATGTACACCAAGTTTAGCAGCCTAAATTAAACTTAACGTAAGACGAGCTTAGAAGTGTAAAGTAAACCTGATATTGGCAACGTAGGGTCGAAATTGAGTGTTGTAAAAAATAAAATGAGACGATAAAGACTGTCGTCTGAGAAATTTTTGGCCAGCAACGCAAGTTTTTGCCAAGAGAGGACGGGATAAAAAAATTTCAAGCTCTGGGACGGTGTGCGTTTATTTGTAAAGAGGCTTCGAAATTCTGAGAGGGGTTTGTCAAACATTTTAAGGGGAATATATGGAATAATTTTTTTTGCCAAAAAAAAGTAGAAAAAGGACCTAAATGTAGACTGAATGCGCAAATTTTTTTGCCAAGAAATCTCAGATTTTGAAATTTTGGAGGTTCTTACGATAAATTTAAGGTTTTTTTCACATTTTTTTACAACTTTATTTGCTGTCAAACGTACGAATGCGTAAACAAGTAGATTTATTACGCAGAATATTTTATTATTCTTTATGAGTACAACGATCGCCGTTGTTCCGGTCGTTTCGCCTCGCATTTGTTCATCTGAAAATCATAAAAATCAGCAATTCATTTGCAAGAAATGAAAAAAAAGTAAATTGCCAAAAAAATTAAAAATTGAAAAAATTTTCAACTGCGAAATTTTTACCTCTCGTCATCTCGGCGTCTATGTCGAGAAAACCCTGCCTGATAGCTTCTTCAATATCACCGCGTACTTTAAAAATAAGGGGTAATATTCAAATTTAAAGTACCTATTGTATAAGCAAAAAATCAATTGTTTGTAAGAAATATAAAAATTAAGGTTATGTTATTTTACATTATTATGCTTTTTTTATTTTTGGCTTCTTCATTTTTTAATTAATATTATTATTATTTATGTATGTTTTTTAAGTATATTATACTCTTTATTGTCATTTATTATTTATCGGTATTATTGAAATTATTATTACATTTATTATTATTTATAAAAAGTATTTTTAGTTAAATTGTTTTTTAAAATAAATTAAATAGCAATTACATTAGCGATTTAATAATTAAGGTATATAAAAAATCAAAGTATTTTTATGCGAACGGACATGTAAACAGTGACAAATTTTAGTAGCCTTCAATTAATCACGATAGTATAAAATAAAAATTAGTAAGGTTCTTCAAATTTAAACGATAAAAGGCATATTTTGTAGAAAACCCTTTAAGAGATAATTTATTGAAAATTTACGTCCTAAATTACATGTACACGTGTAACGGACAGAAAAAATTTCAGCGTTTGAGGCAATAAGACTGACTTTGTGTTGGATACAAAAAAATTAAGTAAAAACAAATTAAAAGCATAATAATTTCATCATTATACACTATAAATATATATAGTTTCAAATTATGTTACATACTTCACTTCCTCATTATTTTATATTAGATTACAGGATTAATCAATCCTTGCTCTATGCATTACAATGATTAAAAATATTTTTATACTATCTTTATTATATATTTTACATATTTTATTTTATCACATTTTATCAAGAAAGATCATGAATTTTTTTATAAAATAAATTAGGAGTAGCTCACTGAAGGCTTCACTTTGTACGATTTTCTTGTGCAAATGCGCTTCGGCGTACTGAGCTACTTTAGCACCTTAACGTAATAATTAAATTCGATTTATGTATCGAAAAATGTTCAAATTCAAGATTTTAATTGCAATTCGGCATAAAAATTTGAAGACAATAATCATGTACTTAACTAAAGCATCCGAAATTCACACATGTATTTATTAGGGTTGTGCCGGGTACCCGGACCCGGACCCGAATAGCCGGGTACCCGGCTAAAATTTTGGACCCGGACCCGGACCCGACAATCCTAAATTTCTGGACCCGGACCCGTACCCGGACCCGGCTGTATCCATAAACTTGGACTCGGACCCGGACCCGCCTTCAATATGGTGTCGGGTCCGGGTCCAAATATATAATGCACTCATATTGCATTGCAGAAATATTGAAAAACAACGAAAAATGACGTAGGCTTAAAAACAGGCAAATGGATCATTTTCAACATTTTAATCAACTCAGTAACAAACTGATGGCCTCATCAAACATTGAAATTTAAGGTGACAAATAGTAATAATGTGACAAATATTGGCGCTATATTAAAGCCGAAGCCATGTCTCTTGGGCGTGACACAATAGCAATATAAAGCATGGTTTAAGTTATTTATTGATGCACTTTTAGTAACAATACGCGTTAGCAGAGGCGGGGGGGGCGACCGCCCCCCATTGGCCAAAAATATTTGGCGAGATAAAGAATGGATATGCAATTTGCAATGATTTTTGGCCGTCAATGACCATAATTTCTCAAATTTATCCGACGCTACGCGCCGGATGATACCTATTAATGACATTTATTTGCTTTCTTGGCGATCTGGAAGCACGTTTTTTTTGAATCGGCAAAAATTATTCCCGATGTACAAAGACTTTTCGGGACCGTCTTTGTACACGTACAAAGATTTTTGGGAAGTCAAAACCCGCAAAAAAGGTCTAAACTTCGCAGAAATTTTCGGTGCTTCGCGCCGAAATGAGTAATTGTGTGTCCTATATATCTTTATAATAGCAGAAATCGCATTTCGCAAGGAAAAATGTCAAATTTTTCGGCGCTTCGCGCCGTTTTAAGACGATTCTTAATGATTTTCGCCCTCGTTAACCCTAGAATTAGCTATAATACGCTACTAAAGGTCGAACAACTCTACTACACTAAAGCCGCTACCGTACTATATCGTAGCACCCAAAAATTTGTGTGTGCAAAATGTACAACGACTTAAACGGACCTTGTACAAAAAAACACTGCCTGTACGCCATTTTCTGTTCATGTAGGTTTCAAATCAATTTTAATTGCAGAAACAGCTATTTTTGCATAGTTTTCTTCTAATTTCAATTAAAAATTTCGATGTTTCGCATCAAATGCTATAAATACAGGAAATCAAGCAGTAAATCATGCTTCTAGACGTCTATCCACCTTAATTTCACAAATTTTCCGGCGCTTCGCGCCAGATTTTTGTTAAAGTCAAAGAAATTTAATTATTTTTTCGCACAAAATTGTCGAAAATTCCAAAATTTTTAGAAAAAATATTGCGTCAAAAGTGATTTTATGTAAAAGTATACGCATGTAAAATACCGAAAAAACGCTATTTCACGCGTTAAGAGCAAATTTTTGGACCTATTTTTGACTGTCTTTGGAAAAATTGGAATCAGGCACGTAGCTGGCCGTCCTATTCTGGGGTGCCAACCATACGTGGCAGTGGTGATGTCCCGGTGCCGCTTTTTTTACCGGTGCCGGTGCCGGTACCCCCAGTACCGGTGCCGGTGCTACATTAGCATATTATATAGTGTTGTTGTTGTTGTAGCAGCGCTCAATCATTGATCAGTCGAATCCAGCCCCAGGAAGCATGCTACTTCCACTGGATGTTTCCATAGGTCCGATTGCACGAAGATTGGTCGGTTTTGTAGGGCAGTGGAAAAGATGGTGGACGTCATGTGGCCCATTTCCGCAGTCCGGGCATAGATTGTCAATGGTTGGGTCGAGGCGTGTCAGATAGGTGTTTAGCATCCGACACCATCCTGAGCGAAGCTGAGCTAACACGGTCCTTGTGGCACGTGGAAGCCGAAGTTCGGCCGATGTTACAGGAGGTGGGTAGCCGCCCAGCACCAGGTTTGGTCTGTAGCCTGCGATTCCGTCTGCAACTGCCTTGCTGTGTATATCTTTGAGGGCTCCTTTGTAGTTTGCGTTGTCAGTTTTGAGTCGCTCAGTGTATGGGTCTATGTCAGGTTGGTAGTGTGAAATATCTTTGCGGATATTTCTTGGTGTACGGGCTTGTGTGATCAGGTTGTGGTTCGGGTGGTTGGTCAAATTACATGACAGTAGATACTGTCTTGACAACATTTCGTTGTGTTGCTTAATGGGCAGCAATTTAGTTTCACTTTGCAGATGATCTGCATGGGTAATCAGATGGCAGCCAGTGATAGTTCTCATAGCTGCATTTTGTGTTGTTTGTAGGGTAGTCCAGTGGGTTGGACGGAGTTGAGGTGTCCAGATTGGGGCGGCATAGTTAGCGACAGAACGACATACAGCTTTGTACGTTGTCAGTAGTGTTTCTTTGTCTTTGCCCCGTGTACTACCCGCTAGTGACTTCAGTACATTATTGCGTGTACGGAGGCGGTTGCAAATGTGGTTTGCATGTGTTGAGAAAGTGACGCCGAGTGGTTAACAGTTAAACCTACGAATCGCAAGGTTCTAGGTTCGAATCCACGTTGACGCAGTTCTTTCGGCAGGTCAACCCAGCCTTCATCCCTCCGGGGTCGATAAATGGGAAGCTGCACTTGTGTGGCGGATGGTAACAGCGTTCTGTGCAGTCACACCGGCCCCGTGACCCAGACTCGGTCTACTCAGACACGCTGGCCTAGGGCTGTGTATCGGGAAAATAGGCACCCGCACCTACAGCAGAGGTGAATCAAGTAACTTCTTGCTTCTTCAAAAAAGGGTAAATTTGTACCTATTTTCCACCGGATATACATATTAAGGGCAAAATTTCATTTGGCTAGTAACGACTTCATTGTTTTTAATTTATGAATACATATTAATTTTCTCACTTAAGCATTAAACAAACTAAAAATTGTAATAAAATTGAAATTCGAAGAAAAATAAAAGTTAAATAGTGTATTATAAGTTTAAGTGTAGCGCGATCGAGATTGGCTTGTGCAGTAGTTGATTCTTTAGTCAAATCGAAATTTGGTTTTAGTGCATTAGTTAAATATTCAACTAGTAAGAAACAAACATGAAAATAGCCACAAAAACTTTTTGAGGTTAAATTAATTGAGTTTATCATTTCACATTTTTAAAAGCCTCTGGAAACAAACATGGGATATATTAGTAATGCAAAAGACTTACATAGAAGTTCATTTACAAAGTTTTAACAAGCTTTTCTCGAATAATTTGCAGGAAAAAGTTTTGCATAAAAACTATTTTAAAATTCTGGCTGCGTTTTACGGTCTTCTGCTCAGGAAATGGAAAATAAAATGGATTTGATGAAATTAAGTTGAAGACTGCTCTGTAGTACTCATGCTTCTTGCCTACAGATGGTAGAATTAGAAGAACTTTCCACTCTACATATATGTCGATGTTTTTAATTTTAATTTACTTTATTTATTAGTGTCCACACTTCTTGCTGTTAATTGATGTTTTCTATAAGATGTGTTTCATTAAATGAATAATTCATTTTTTAAAGCTCGACGATTTGTTCTGAAGTTCAGTCAAAATGCTTCACTATGCTAATCAGAAGATTTTATTAACAAAATGCTACCTTTTTGCGCCTTTATTCATTAAATTGGTGATAAATGAGCTTCAATTATTTTTTTACACTAATTTTTTCTCTTTTATCTAGCACCGGCACCGGCGCCGGTACCAACTAGCACCGGCCCAGTGCCGGTGCTTAGGCACCGGCGCCGGTGCCCAGGATCATCACTAGTGGGCAGCAAGAAAATTCTGGCGGGGGGGGGGGTCGCAAGATTTTTCAAAGGTCAAGAAATAGCCTTAAAAGTGGTGGTATGGCGAAAAAACACCATTTTTCGACGTTTCTCATTGAGCACTATCTATTGGCATCAAAAAATTGCGAAAAAATGAGAAAAAATTTTAAAAATTGAATTCTGGGGGTATTTTGATTTCTAGGGGGGTATTTTGGTTTCTCGGGGGGGGGTGCACTCCTCTCAACCCCCCACGCCCAGGTGTGGTGCCAACACTAATTTTGGGGGGACTAAGCCCAAAAGGGCCAAAAATAGCACAGAATAATGTTTAAAGTCCTATTTTTCAGATTTGTCTGAATTTTGAGAGGTGTCCGGCCCCCCCCATTCCCCCATAGATACGTGCCTGGTTGGGATACCGCCCTCCCTTCGGAAAATCCTAGATCCGCCACTGCGCGTTAGCATATTACAAGCGTATATGGAGACGTTCTTTTGGGGTCGTGCTGCACACACCAACAGGCATCGAACACAGTTGCATTTTAGTGCACTGCTGATTGTTTGCTTATTCCTTTGTACCACCATTCCTGAAGTGAACCTATCCTGGAACAAAGAAACTAACAAATAAATGTGCAAGCATGCGGACATGAGGGAAAAATTGATAGGATATGGTGGTTTGGTAGGTACAACACAATGTTATGTTAACGGACCCGGACCCACCGGGTCCGACTTCTTTGGACCCGGACCCGGACCCGAGGTTGATAGAAATTTTGGACCCGGACCCGTACCCGACTTTCCTACCCGAATTTTCAAAAAAAAAGTGGACCCGGCACAACCCTAGTATTTATTAATTTAGATGATTTTTAAAATTTTCGAGCATTTTACATATAATCCGATTCGCGCCATATATATTCATGAGACTTATTTTTTATTTCGAAAACATACACAACAACAAGGCACGTACTCGCGTGTTTAATCAATTTTGACAAATGGATTGTTTACACTATAATTTAATTTACACAATAGAGCAAACTGCAATGGATACTTTACAATACTCCAGATTTTACATTAATTTCGCTTCTGTATTCAGAGATTTTCAAAATTTTTTAAATTTATCAATTTAATCGCTTTCCTGCAATTTCCTGCTGTTTTATCGTTTCTACTCTATTTCTCGACACATTTTGTTTCGGTTGACTTTTTACGAGCTTTCTTCGTTTTTACTCCATCAATAAAATTAATACACCAATAAAACCACAAAATCCATAAAACCAAAATAAAGGCGATAGGAAGAAAATCATTAAAATAAACGAAAAACACCAGAGAATGAAAATCAAACAGAAATAAAACAAAGCAAGCATAAGGGAAAAATAGAGAATAAGCGATAAAGCAGAATAAGAAAAGAAATACGAGAAATACTGATAAAACAAAGAGCAGAGCCGATAAAAATTTTGGAAATTTTTCGGGCGCCTCTGATTATTAACTTGAATTTTTTAATTGTAATTTGATTCTAATTTTTTGATAATTTTATACCTCCTTAATTTTTTAACGTTTTCCGCTTGTTATCGTCATTCTAAGACTGCATACAATTTATTACCACCATGTCCATCGAAGACAGCAAAGAAGCAGGTGTCTTTGTCTTCTGGCACAGAAAGCAAGTGAGTATGAGCATCTTCCATGTCTGCGAAACAAACTTGATCACAAAATTGAATAATTAAATAAGTAGGTGTGTAAAGCAGTGGCCCAGCATTTTCTGACAGGGGCGGAAGAACCACAAATGTTCCTAATAGAGACCAAATAGTCGTGAAAATCAGCCCATTATGCACAAAGTAGAGGTTTACCGTCATCTTTTCGTAAAAAGAATTTGATGCGAAAATTTTTTAAAGTTTTAGAATTTTCTGAGGTTTTCTACAGAAAAAACGGCGCAGAATAAGTACAAAAGCCGGCACAAAGCGCCGAGAAAAAACGCAAAACGTTGCTAAAGCAAAATAATTATTTTTTAATTAATTAATGCAAATAATAATAATTTATTTATTATTATTATTTAAAAATAATATTAAATACAGTCGAAGCCCGTTAATAAACACCCCGAGGGGATTAAAGGGTTTCGTGTTTACTAACCGAGTGTGTATACTAACAGCTTTGACAATTATTTACTTTTACATGCCTTAAAGCGCGATTGTTGCCAAAGGTATATACTAAATGGCAGAATATCGCTGTATCACCTGAATATTAGTGATTCTGACCTTCCCAATGCACAAATCATAATTTATATCCGAGAAGATGTGTTTCCTAACCGCTTCACGTGACAAAAATGAAGCATACTGTCGTTTATTCACGTGTTCTAGTCATACATACCTGAACAATGGCCGGTCTTCCCGTTGATGGCGATAATAAACTACGAAAGTAAACATTACATAACAAATTTGGTTTGTTGCACGGTTTTTTTTGAATTCGGCAAAGATTTTCTCCGATATAAAAAGATTTTTCTGAACCGTCTTTATATATACAAGTACAAAGATTTTGGGGAAGACAAAAACTGCAAAAAAAAGTCTAAAATTCCCAAAAATTTGTTCGTTTTATATTTCTTTATAATGGCAGAAATTGCATTTAGAAAGCAAAAATTGCAAATTTTTCGGCGCTTCGCGCCGTTCAGGGACAATTTTCAGTATTTTTTGTCAGCAGAAACTCAGAAATTGGCTAGAAAACACTAACAAACGTCGAAAAAACCTGTTTTACCACACCGAAAACGCTACTGTACCACATAATAGAATCCAAAAATTTGCATGTACAAAATGAATAAAGACTTTGGGACCATCTTTGTACATGTACATCGGAACCTTGTACAAAAAACACTTAGTTAATCGCCAGTTTCAAAAAGGGTTGTTTAATGTTTTGTTGTGAAAATTTACCTCACGATTTTTGAATAAATAGTGAATTTCTACATACGTGCATTACGCATCTTTCTTAATCAGTCGAAGTATGGGGAGAGCTTGATCGGTTTTGATAATAGCATTCACTAAGTAGATACAGCTATATATTTTTTGAGAGTGTGTGTAATGCCTGTCAATAAATTTTGCAATGCTTGGTTGATCGGTTGTTTGGTTAATCAGCTGACTGCTTGGCTGATTGTTTGGCTGGTTAGTTGTTCGGCTGGTTAATTGGTTGGCTGGCTAGTTGTTAAGCTGATTGTTTATTTAGTTAGCTGGTTGGTTTGACTGGTTGTTTGGTTGGTTTGATTAATTGGTTGGATGGTCGGCTGATTATCTGGTATTTATTGATTGATTTGTATTGGTTAGTTGGTTCATTGGTATGCATCATTCTATGTTATTTACTTCCATTTCGTGTGCTTCAGTATATTTTGATTTGATTTTGCATTTGTCTTTGATTTTTTTACTTCATCAATTCTTGTTGATACTTGCAGCCTTCTTGACCGGCCACATGTACTGAACATCCTACCGTTGATATCGGGTTGAATTAATTGCCCAGATGTGGTTCTAGTCGAGCGTTTACTAACCGGGTTCATTAGCACGTGCTCATACAGCCACGGTCTCATGAAGCCGTATTTATTATCCGTTAACCGATTGCTTTTTAACCGAGTCACTAAGAATGATAAAGCATAGCACTTCGGTAGCAACCGAAGGAAAGGGTGTTTATTAAGCGGGAGTGTCTGCTATCCGAGTATCGAGGTTCGACTGTAATGATCAAATAATCAGGACTTATCTTTTTACATATATTATTGTGCCTGAAGCTTGGAGTTGAAAAAATTCAATTATGTAAAAGATATTATGCGAAGCGCGGAAGAAAGATTTTCAATAAAATATCTTTACTTGAGAAATATTTACAAGAATTACAAAACTGTTGTTCTGCAATAAAATTACTCTCTGACCTAAACTAGGTTTTTAGAGCGTCAATAAATTCAGTAAAGGTAATTAATGATTGCAGCCTCTAAACGATTGAAAAATCTGTTATGAATGGCTACGATCATCAAAAAAATAATTATAAACCTACAACTCCCACCTCTAAATCCGTCCTTGGTGTAAAGGGCCCCGATTGTTGTACAATTATGTACCACATTGTTATGATGGTTACACATGAAGGCAAGAGATTTATGGCAAACATTTAACAGGGGGAATCTGAGATCAATAAAATTGAGTTGGTCGTTCTCCCTTACCGAAATTAAAAATATTTAACCCAGGGTTTTCTTTTTGTATTCGGCAAAAATTTTACCGGCTGTACAATGACTTTTTCCGTTTCGCTGATCATTAGAGCTTCAAAATTGTATTTTAGGAAGTATTAACAGGATTCTTGACGCTCCGCGCAAATTCAACGATCTAAACTATCTACATATGCATGTAACATCAGAAA
This sequence comes from Mermis nigrescens, assembly GCA_036768485.1. Lineage (NCBI taxonomy): Eukaryota > Metazoa > Nematoda > Enoplea > Mermithida > Mermithidae > Mermis > Mermis nigrescens. Next base: position 9,150,737 of record JAVLUZ010000161.1, read on the forward strand.
AGCAGAAAATCTATATGAAGACGCAAAAAATTCCGGGATTGCCGATGATTTACGCTGTTTTGATAAATTTTTGTGATTTTTATAGTCACAGGTAAAACATGTGTATTTAGTATTCACATAGCACATAGAATGCACAGGTACTGAATAAATAATACTTCATTAACATTTTCTATGTACAGACTGTACAAAGACTTTTGGTACCATCTTTGTACATATATATACAAACGGACCTTGTACGAAATAAAAAAACAATGATTTAACCCCTTCCTCAATTTTTCGCGAAAACATGCATTTTTTAGCCTTTTTAGATGTTTTCTGCGATTTTATGGTGTTCTGACCAGATATGCATAAAGCAAGGTCGAGGTCTAGAAGACCTCCAATAAATTAAGTTTTCTGGCAAACAAATAGCGAAAAATAGATGAAAAGTAAATCTCGGATTTTCGCTAGTTTAGCTTTTATTCAAATTCTAAGGCTACTTTAGCCGCAAAACACACATGAGCATAGGGGGTAAGAGGCGAGTATTACCCCTACCTTAAAGTTCTGGAAAACAAAGTATTGTCAGGCGATTTTGAGAAAACGAAAGGTGCTGTAAGACAAATTTTGAGCTTACTGCGAGAAAGGTTAAAAACTCTACCTGAAAACGGCAGAAATAATAAAATTATTCGGCGCTTGGCGCCGTAATGATGAAATGTTGTATTTTTTGACGGTAGAGGTTGTAAAATTAGCTAAGCTTCATCAATAAGAGCCAAGAAAGCTTGTTTACCGCACCTAACGTGCTACTGTTCTACATTTTAGCACCCTAAATTTTACATGGGCATAATGCACGTTGACTTATGTGGACCGTATTTGCGCTAATGCGAACAGACCCTATACAAAAACAATGGCCACAATTTACAATATGATCGTTTTTTAATTCCACCCGACTCTGGCCACCTGTACCTTGCCCATGTATGTTGCAAAACGCTGATCAGTTGACCGTAAGACAGCCATGCTGTGCATCTGTCATTCTGACAATGACAGCCTGAGTAGGCTTAAGTTTTAGTTACATTTTCTTGGGCAGTTTTTCCGTTTCTTCAACGGTCTTTGAAATTTGAAAATTCTCGGATCCTCCAGAATTTTAATCTTGTCCTTGAGTTTTCAACAAGATTTTTAATTGCATTTTCTACCACCTCTTCCGTATATGCCAACCATACATTCACAGCGTGGGATTTTAAAGTGTCTTTTTGGGCCCAAAGGATGGTGGGTACGAGTCAAAAGGATCGTTTTTCGGCGTTTCTGACAATGCCTTGTGTTTTTTGTACAAGGTCCGTTTGTACATGTACAAAGATAGTCCCTAAAAGTTTTTGTACAGTTTGTACATGCAAATTTTTGTGTACCACTATAATATAGTACAGTAGCGATTTCAGTGTGGTAAAACAGGGTTTTTCGACCTTTGGTAGTGTATTTTAGCTAATTTCTAGGTCTATAAGAGCGAAAATCACTAAGAATCGTCTTAAAACAGCGCGAAGCGCCAGAAAATCTGGCATTTTTCCTTTTGAAATGCAATTTCTGCCATTATAAAGATATATAGAACACACAAATACTCATGACGCCGAAAATTTTTCCGAATTTTAGACCTTTTTGCAATTTTGTCTCCCAAAAAATCTTTGTACATCGGGAAAAATCTTTGCAAAATACAAAAAAAAATTGCAATGCCTTATCTTTCCAGAGCATAAAAATATTGAAAAAATTCCAAAAAAAACATCAAAAAGTCGAACAAATTGAATAAAATAGTCAAAACGTGAGTACAGTCGAACCTCGATAATAAGTACCTACTCGGATAGTAGACACTTCCGCTTAATAAACACCCTTTCGTTCGGTCCCTACCAAACTGCTAGGCTTTACCACAGTCAGAAACTCGGCTAATAGGCACTCGGTTAACGGATATAAACACAGCTCCATAAGACCGTGGCCTGGCCACACGAACACGTGCTAATGACCCCGGTTAGTAAACACGTGACTAAAACACGCGACCAAACGAGAGTATAGTTCATTTTTCGGTCATGTAAGCCGGTAAATAAACACGTCGTATTGGATACTAAGCACGCTTTTATGCACAATGAATGTCAAAATCATTAATATTCGAATATATACCGTTATGTCTTGCCAAATTATACGACTTTTGATTATAACAGCTTTGTAAGACAGATGGAGATTAGTAATCGGTTAGTAAACGCACTCGGTTAGTAAACAAGGAAGCCCTTGGACGGACCCCTCGGAGTATTTATAAAGGAGGTTCGACTGTATATATATTGGCGCGAAGCGCCAAGAAATTTGACGTTTTTGGGCAAATAGATAGCTAAAAACGCAAACAAAAACGCCATACGAATATTTAGGAAATTATTGAAATTTTCGAAAAATCGCAAATCAAGGGGTGAACCAATTTCTGCGGGGGTGAAAACACACAACCCCCGCAGTTTTTTTTGTATTCACCAAGAATTTTTCCCGACGTAAAAAGACTTTTTGGGACAATCTTTGTACATGTACAAAAATTTTTGGAAGACAAAAAGTGTAAAAGTCTAAAATTCCCAAAAATGCGCCGAAATGAGTAATTGTTTTTTCTATATATCGTTATAATGGCAGAAATTGCATTTAGAAAGCAAAAACAAAATTTTTCGGCGCTTGCGCGTTTCAAGACAATTTTCAGTATTTTCTATCATCAAAAACCCAGAAATCGGCTAAAAAACGCGACCAAAGGTCCGAAAACTATGTTTTACCACACCGTAAACGCTACTACATCATATATATAATAGAACGCAAAAATTTGCATGTACAAAATGTACAAAGACGTTTGGAAACCATCTTTGTACATGTACAAAGGGACCTTGTACAAGAGAACACAACCCCCCCCAACGCGTATGTTACTTACCCATATTAATTTTCGGCATAGGTAAGCTGGCCATTATTCGACGAGAGAACAAATGACGTTTTTAGTCAAAAAGGAACGACAAAACGTACATAAAAAATGGTCAAAAAACCAAAATTTCAGTTGTTCTCGAGTAGACATAATGATGGCCGACATGGGGTGTTTTTGTTTTGCAATCCTTATCAAGCGTATCTAAACTCACTTATTCTCCATCCTTGCATGCATGATGAAGCCACCTTGACAAACGAATTTTCGCAGCTCGCAGTTTCCTTAGCCGTAACTGGCTCACTAAGTGTTTGGCCCATGGATAAATATAGCGATGATTAATAAACAGAAGTAATAGCAAGTTTACGCGAGCATCTTAATGCAAAATCTATACGATTTTGATAAGGCATGCGTGATCTGGAGATATTTCGGGGTCCCCAAAGGTTTCCTTTCACTGCCTATTCTCATAAGTTTGATTTTCCCAAATAAATTGTAGAAACGGTTTAACTTTCAGCGTTTTTAGTAATCTTTGTGCTCAAAAGTGTCAAATTATATTTTGTTCAAATTTTTCGATTTTTCTGCTATTTTTAAAAACATTTGCATATTTTTATGTTCTAGAAAGAAGAACCATCAACAGAAACGCCTAAAAATGGTGCTTTTGACTGATGCACGCATATGCATCGTTTTTAAGCCTAAAGGGCGTTCAGGGTCAAATTTATTGCTTCACCCCGAAATCCCTATGAAAACAGAGTGTTGATGTGACAACTAAACAGAACTGAAACACATATTTTATTGCTAACCACACATTACCATAGGGGGTGAGGGAGGTATATTACCACTACCTCAGGGTCCAAGACTCGAGTCAATGTCAGACGATTTTGAAGTATCAAACATATTTTGCATAATTTTTGGGAACAAAAGTAGCAAACATGTTACAATTTTTCGGCGTTTCGCGCTGACTAGTACATTTCTGTTTTGTTTACCCAAAAAATTCCTAGAATTAAATTAAATGATCTGAAAAGTCAAAATTTAGATGAATTCTTGTATTTTTTACTTACAAGTGACGAAGCAAGTCAGAATTAGATAAAAAGTACCTAAAAATGCAGTTTTTCACAATAAAACATTTTCTGTAGGACGTTTACATCATTTTTCATATTTGACCTGCAAAAAAGACTTGAACTCTAAATTTGGTGATCCCAAATTTTAAGATTTCACCTCCTTCCCTGAACTTTCGACCTTGGGAAAGTATGTTGCAAACGTATGACAATTATGAATGCAAAAAAAGGAATAAGGAACATGTATTGTCGATAAAACGAGTGGCATAATGCAAAAAGGCATGAGCGACTTCACCCCCACTAGATGATCGACCGGGGCGACTTTTTAAGCCGGGGCGGTACCGGGGCTAAAAATCCCCAGCCCCGGCCGGGGCTTGGCCGGGGTCAGACAAGGAAAATATTATTGCATGACACATACTTAGGGTGGGCATAGGAAGAGAAATAATGAGCGACTGCTCCATTCAGTAGTAAATGGCAAGCGCAAACTTAGGTGCGCCTTTTTATATCAAGTTTTATTACTATTTATGGCACAAGAAACAAATTTAGTCCAGTGTTTCATTGTCTGAATCATCAATAAAGTCTATGTCGCTGCTATTAGCACACTCTATATCATTTGAATCTTCACTACTGCTACTGCTGCTGTAGCGATTGGATGCAATAGGTATTGGATGTAATAAATGAGACATCACACATTCCGATAAGGGGGAGGGGTATTACCCCCCTCAGGGTCCAAGACACAAGTCACTGTCAGACGATTTTTGGTGAAAACCTTTTGAATTTTTTGAACTTAATTTTTTAATATTGCAAATTATACCTAACTATTAGAATTTCACGAAGTGATACATCATTTTAGAATGTGAGCTAGAGTAAATAGATAAAATATCACTATAAAACATGCATGTAATCGCTTAAAATTTTATGAGGGTCCCTCAGTATACATGTAATGGCTGGAAATCTAGGGCAGGGGTCCCTCACCATTTTTAGAAGAAGGGGTTTAGCGACTAGATCAAAAATGGTAAAAACACATAAAAGTAGCCAAAAAAGCGCAGGTTTTTTGCCAAAAAATGGGAGAGGGTGGTCAAATATTTTCTGACTTTCAAGGGAGTTCGGGGCTTCAAAGCGTGGATGGGGGATGGCCCAAACCCTCTGTCACATGTATCTCTCTCGGCCCTTTTCAGGGGAAGGGGAGGGGGTAAGCGGCTCCATTTTTGCATCCGCATACCCCCTGAAAATCTTTAAAATGGTAGAATTTGCAATAAGGAATTCTACACCTTTTTACAGTTTTTGTTCTTCGAAAATCTTTGTACATGTACGAAGACGGTCCTGAAACGTCTTTGTACATCAGCAAAAATCTTTGCCGAATAAAAAAAGACCGTGCGTCTAAATGAGATAATTCGGCTTGAATTTAGTTGATAATATTAGTTCGGTGCGAAGTGCCGAAATTTTTATGAGCTTTTGATGGATTTCACACGTAAAACTCGACTGAGAAAGCTAAAACAACTTGTACTACAAAATCAGAAATATTACAAAAATTGTAATATGCGAATTAAATCTTGTAATAAGCAACACTGCGCTTGAAATGGAAAAATGGAAAAATGTCAAATATTCAGAAACCCAATAATTAGCCAAAGACACTACTAAAGGTTGACAAACCATGTTCAACCACACTGAAATCCTTACTGTACCATATTAAAGTATACAAAAATTTGCATGTACAAACAGTGTCTTTTTGTATTCGCTAAAGATTTTTCCCGATGTACAAAGACTTTTCAGGACTATCTTTGTACATGTACAAAGATTTTTGGGCAGATAAAAACTGTAAAAAGGTGTAAAATTCCAAAAAATTTCCGGCGCTTCGCTCCGATATGAAAAATTGTCTGTCCTATATATCTTTAAAATGGCAAAATTTTAATTTAGAATGGAAAAATGTCAAATTTTTAGGCGCTTCGCGCCGTTTTGAGACCATTTTAGTAATTTTTGGCGTTAGAAACCCAGAAATTAGCTAAAATATACAATCAAAAGTCAAAAGACCCTGTTTTACCACACTAAAATCGCTACTATACCATATTATAGTAACAAAAATTTGTGTGTACAAAATGTTCAAAGACTTTTGGGGACCATCTTTGTACATGCACAAACGGATCATGTACAAAAAACACTGGTACAAAATGTACAAAGACTTTTAGGTACCATCTTTGTTCATGTATATACAAAGGTATATTGTACAAAAAAACACTGTCACATACTGATAGTATGCGAAAATATGTATGCTTAAAAATATATTTATATAATATAGCTACAAAAATTTGTTAGCTCATACAAAGACCTTCTCGAAGATCTTTGTACAAGCACAAGAAGCTCGTACAACAGAATAGAGTCGGCTAATAATAGTCCACCACTTAATTTTCTGGTCCTCCAATCTGGGATTTCACCCAGTGATTGACCGGGTACCCGGGCCCGGACCGGGCCCGGCCGGTCATAGCAGGCCCAGGCCCGGGCCCAACTGAAAACCACTGGGCCTCAACTGGGCCTCAAATAATTATCGTTAATATTTTAGACGTTTACTATTTCAGCTGTTGTCCGAATTTCTTATAAATTTGCTAGCCTGCGATTGTATTTAAATCCATTTGCCTTACTTCTGCCCACCTGCTCATTATCATATACTTGTCAACTTCATATGTGCATTCATCATTTTTACCGTTTTCATGTAGAATTTACGGTCTTTTAATTGACAAACAGTTCGGAAATCATAAGAGGCGCAAAGCACCAAGGAATTTAATAATCTTTTACTGTCCTTAACATTTTGTAGCCTGTGAATACTAATATTCTGTGATATTTTGCCTGATTTAGGCTATTAAACGCAATGCTGAAGCTTTTCAAAAAGAAAGAACAATAACCAGCAGCGCCATGCGCCGGAAAATTTTGACGTTTTAGCTCTTTAAACACAATTTATACCGCCTAAATCATACAGAACAGACAAATTAATTTCGGCGAACCCTTTTTCCTTTTCGTCCTCCCAAAAATCTCGCTGCACATTTACAAGATTTTACAGTGGGGGGGGGCTGCGGTGGCGCGCTCAATCGCCCCTAAAAAATTTTGTAAAAAAAGCACTTTAATATTGAATACTATCGCTAAAATTTTCGCAAAATCGGCCAAATCTTGGTTCTAAATGAAGCCCAAAACACTTAAAATTGATGAAGTCCTACATTGTACAAGATTTCTGAGCTGAAATGCGCTTTTCGACCTCTGCTAAGTATAAAGCGCAGCAAAGGGTGCTGAAAGACAAACAAAGCAAAGAATAGACAAACTGGTACACAATCATTGTCGCACATTTACTGTTATGCTCAACAAGCATGCGCAGTTTCATTCAACGAACAAATAGAGCAATAAATCACTAAAGTGATGTGAATTGATCGATTATTTTAGCTAATTTAAGCTTTTGAACTCATTGGATCTATATAACAATAAATATAATAAAGACTCAGCGCGAAGCGCAGAAAATTTTTGACGTTTTTGCCTTTTTGAACTCTATTTTCCGGACACAATTATTACACTCGAAAAATCAACGAAATTTCTGACAAATTTCGGGGGGAGGGGCATATGCCCCCAATGCTCACTGGCTATGCCTACGGCTTCAATACGTGTCCTATCTTATAGGTACACTACACAATTTCAATTGACGTCAATATACGCTATAGTTTGAGTTCTAAAATGTAAACAGCATATCTTCTATCCGACCATATCATAGTCGCTGTTATGTCTGAATGCATCAATTTAATGCTAAATTTCCTTCGAATATCTAAATGAAACCTTGTGCTTTTTCAAACCGTGTTTAGTTGCACATGCATTTTAATAATGGAATTGCGCGCTATTGTATTAAAAATTTTGTTCTTGCTTGAATAATGCTACCAAAATCCTTGCTAACTACTTAATTTATTTTTAGAAAGATTGAGTAATTAACAGAGCTTAGAATTCAAAAATCTTCTTGATACAGCAGTAAGCCTTGCGTTTGACAAATAACAAATGTAAAATCGGTCTAAATATGTATCTTATGCATAACATTATATTGGAAGCAAGGCGTGTTGTTACTATATAAGCCTGGGCCTGGGCCCGGTACCAAGCCCGGCAGCAAAGCCCGGGCCCGGTATTTTTGAGCCTGGTCGATCACTGAATTCACCCCTCCCTCAACTCTGGACCTTGGGAAAGTATTTGAGACATTTAGTTAATCGGATTGGACGGAATTCTGCAGCGTAGTTTACATTTGCCTATAATTAACCTCCGTCCTAATAACTATTACACAAGAAACACGTTTTAAAGCACGCGGTTCCCATTCAATCAAATGTAAAAGTGTTTTTTGTAAAAAAAAATAGTTTGTTGAAAACGTACAATCTCCAACTAGGAATAGGGCGTATTTGTCAACTCTAAATCTTTTAGTCATAGCTATGAATGAATGAGTTACAAGTAGCATTTAGTTTAAATAAGTTAAGTGGAGGAATCAAAAACACGCAGATTCTCCTGAACATTTATTCAGTAAAAGCTCATTTATACACAGTAGCAAAAACAATGACTAAGTAAGTATACATATGGTCTAATCAGTACAGTTCTCAAAATTAACACTTGCTCATTCATAAATATATAAGTGCCAGTATCACAGCCTGTACAAAATACGAATTACACAAAAATTTTTCCCCGGCCCCAACCATTTTTTTGTCTTCCTCCGGCCGGGGCTGAGGATGCTGAAAAATGGCCGGGGATTGCCGGGGCTGGGGCGGGGCCCCGGTCAATCACTAACCCCCACCCAAAAAATTTTCATACCTAAAAAACTTTTTTCACCACCTCCCATAATTGGCGATTTTTTGGAAGTTCTCGAAAATTTTCCGAAAATTTGTAGAAAAGATGCTTTTTAAGAATTTGCGCCATCATACTCATGTTTTGACTATATTTTGTTCAATTTGTTCCAACTTTTTTGGTTTTTTTTCGAAATTTTTCCGTTTTTATGCTCAAAAAAGATATAGTATTGTTAGAAACGCTGAAAAACAATATTTTTGACGCGCACCTTCAAATTTTTGACCCGAAAAAGGCACTTTATTATTTCACCCCCTTCCACCAGAATTCCCATGCTGTGCATGTATGGTCCACGATGATGAAAATTTTTAAAGCTTGCCTTTGCAAACACTTAGATAAGTCGCCGTTAGTTAGCCTAGATTTAAATATATATTCAAAATAGAGAAAGTAACCACAAAATAAGGTAAGGTCAGTGTTTTTTTATAAATGTATAAAGATGGTCCAAGTCTTTGCACATTCTGTACATTCAAATTTTGGGTATTAAAATAAGGTACATTAGCCTTTTCAGTGCAGTAAAATAAAAGGGTTTTTCGACCTTTGGTAGTGTACTTTAGCTAATTTCTGGGTTTCTGGTGACAAAAAATGAAACAAATTGTCTGAAAATGGCGTGAAGCGTCAAAAAAATTGAACCTTTGTCCATTCTAAATACAATTTCTGCCATTATAAAGATATTTAAAACATACTCATTTTCGGCGCGAAGCGCCGAAAGGTTTTGGGAATTCAGACCTTACTACAGTTTATGTCCTCCCAAAAATCTTTGTACATCTACAAAGACGGTCACGAGAAGTCTGTGTACATCAGGAAAAATCTTTGCTGAATGCGGATGCAAAAACCCGTGCGAAAGTTATTCCAAAAGGAAATATACTTATGAGAAAACCTAATTCTCGTAAATTAGTGCGAACAAGAGGTAAGTATGTATATAGCTTATCGTGTCATTCGCAATACTTCAGTGTAGTTTACTTCCGCCTATTATTGCTGCAATAACTATTACGCAAGAAACTTGTTATAGTGGAATCAGAGATGTAGCACGATTGGGCGGAATAGGTATTAGATGTAATAAGCGATACATATATAATTTATCGGATCGAACACAATTCTGCAGCGTAGTTTACATTTGTTTACATTTAACTTCCGTCCTAATAACTATAATGGAGTAACTTAAGAATATGGTACTTTCAGAATACTGAAAAATAAACTTCAGAAGAGCAGATTTTTTTCGCTCAGTACTTAGAACATGTTGAAAGAAAGCACGGAAAAAAATTTCATCCGTCTATGATCAATATTATAAAAGCTATGGGTTTCTTTGATAAGCCTTTTCTCGACCTAAACAAGCATCTTCTTGACCTAAGTATTTGAAGATTCAAACAGCTGAATGCAGAATCACATGTAGATACTCAATTTACATCGACCTAAGCATCTATAAATCGACCTAAGCATCTATACATCGACCTAAGCATCTATACATCGACCTAAGCATCTATACATCGACCTAAGCATCTATACATCGACCTAAGCATCTATACATCGACCTAAGCATCTATACATCGACCTAAGCATCTATACATCGACCTTAGCATCTACACATCGACCTAAGCATCTATACATCGACCTAAGCATCTATACATCAACCTAAGCATCTTTACATCGATCTGAGCATCTATACATTGACCTAAGCATCTATACATTGACCTGGACGGGAGCGACCTCGACCTAAGCAGCTTGAAACACCTTTTCAGATATACTAAGCCTAAGCCTGAGTATAATAGAAGCAGAAACATAGATTTTCGTATATCTTATTGAGTAAAACCGAAAAAAATGCAAAAAATATGAAATTTTTTTAAGTTTTTTAGAATTTCAAACAGCTCTCCGCGCTTTTTTTTTCTTTTTTCTCCTTCATTGCTATGCTTCCTTCCGTAATTTCAGCCCACATTATTTATTTCTGACAAATGTGTAAGTCCTTGGATTGAGCCGTTTAATCGTCCCATGCAACACTCAAATCGAGAGTTGCCTGCAACTTTGCAAGTATGGCTCAGATTTTCACCAAATTTTTCTTCCGCGCTTCAATTTATCATGTTCTACCATTTTGGCAAAAAAATTTTTACATTTCGTAATCGTTTTCACCTTTTCCAAAAGTACCATATTCTTAAGTTTAGCCAACTATAACACAAGAAACGCGTTTTAAAGCAGGCGGTTCCCATTCAATTAAATGTAGGTGTTCTTTGTAGAAATTGTCATTTTGAAAACGTACATTTTCCAACTAGAAATAAAATGTATTTGTCAACTCTAAATCTTTTAGCCACTAGCTACGAATAAATGAGATAAATTGGTTAAATAAGTTAAGTGAAGTCGAAAACATGCAGATTTTCCTGAACATAAGTAGGGCGGAATAGAGAATACTGGAAAGTGTCAAATTTTCAAAAAAGGGCATTTTCTAACTGACTTTGGGATGGGGAGTTCATATTTGAAAGAATTAGGTGGCGGTCGGCATTATTGGCTGAGTTATAGGCAGTTGAAGTTCACGTGCTAAAGGATAGGTAAAAAAGGGGAAAAATGGCGTTTGGGGTATTTTTCAGTTTTCAATTTGCGGCGACAGCAATTGCTTGCGGATTCAGATTGGTGCAAGACATGGGCTAAGCCTAAGGCATAAATGGAGCAAAAATTGCTCCGCTCGCTCCACTCGCTCCGCAATTTTCGCTCCATTTATCTCAGGCTTAGCCCATGCGCTGGCATCAATGTGAATGCACATAACTAAGCCTAAGCCTAAGACATTAGTAATCCCGCTCAGTCACAGCCCCCGACGCTTCAGAGACTAATTTGAAACATTCCCAATAGCACAGCTTACTTTTCGCCTATCCTTAAACACATGAACTTCAACAGCCTGTAACTCGGTCAATAATGCCGACCGCCACCTAATTCTTTCAGATATGGACTCCCCATCTTAAACTCAGTTAGAAAATTTCCTTCTTGTAACTTTCTGCGACTTTCCAATCTCCTCTACTTTAGCCCATAAGTAAAAGCTCACTTATACAGAGTAGCAAAGACATAGCAAGGACTATGTATACATATGGTCGAATCAGAACAGTTCTCAAAATTAATACTTGCCCATTGACAAATAACTGGCAGTATCACATCCTGTACAAAATACGAATTACACTGAATTTTTACAGGCCCTGGCCATTTTGACCTTTCCCTGGCCAGAGTCGGGGATGCTAAAAAATGGCCAGGGGACTGCTGGGGTCGGGGCCCCGGTTGATCACTAATTGTGTGCTATATATATTGCCTGCAGTGTAGGCCGCTGGTTTTTGACTAGGTAAATATAATTTTAAGTTGTGTGCTATATTACCTGCAGTCTAGGCCGCTGGTTTTTGACTGCATATAATTTTAAATTGTGTGCTATATTACCTGCAGTTGACTGCAAATAATTACTGCCGCCAGCGCCACCTTTTACATGTGCGTCAGGGCCATCCAGGGGTGGAAAAAACTCAGATTTGAAAATTTCGAATTTTGGGTTTTCGGGTTTTTTTGTGGGTTTTTTTTTGGTTTTTGGGTTTTTAAGGGTTTTTCATGGGTTTTTTAATAAAAAATTCTAGCTCGAGCTATAGATAGTAGCTGAGAATACTTCAACAGCTTCAAGACACAAAACAAAACAAGTAAACAACAACTTTATTCAGCTAATACACAAAATTCAGCAACAAAATTGGTCATTCACAAGCACAATCCATGCCACATACCTATACATATGCATCTGTCTCTTAAATACAGTCAAATATTTAAGAACAATATTAGAATATTAAGGTACTAGAGATCTGGCTCTACTCCGTAGCAGCTAAGTAAAAAGAATGAAAAATCGGGCAGGAGTAGTATTTTTGGAAGTTCACCATTTCGCAAATTTTTACAAGTTTTGCTTGTCTGCTTTGCAAACAGAATGAAAAATTGGGCAGAGCAATTTTTAAATGCATAATATTGAAATTTCTTCATAAATTCTGCTCTGCTTCAAGAAAAAAACAAAAAAAATTGCCATATTAGTAGAAAAATCCATGCCACATTGCCACATAGCCTTTATTGGGCGGCTTTTCTCATTTGAAAAGTATATACTATAAAAGGAAAAACACCAACAGGAAGGAGGAGAGGATGAGCTTGGATGGACACTTAACCTCGTGCATCGCATCGCAAGCAATTGTAAAAGGAACAACCATGATACAAAAACACTGACAATACACAGTAGGTATTTAATTCTATTACAAATAAGAAGAAAGAAATTTTATTACTAATACCAACTGTTAAAATACAAAATGACAAGATATATAATAAATGCAATTACGAATTAGTAAAGGGACATGCGAGTCAATGGAATGACAAGTTTTACGCACGCCCCACAAGATATCTAGATAAATCAAAGTTTGCTAATCTAGATTTAAATATGTTTAGGTTAGGGGAAGAAACAATGAAGTCAGGAAGATCGTTCCAAACTGCGATGTATTTGTAAAAGAAATCAAACTTTTCTAAATTAGAATGTACAATAGGTATGACTAATTTAAATCTATTAATGCTACGGGTAATATTATGATTAAATACAAAAAAATCATCAGCTTCCAAACATGATTTATGACAAATAATTTGATTCATCATACACAGACAAATCTACAAGCGTCTTAATTCAAGTCTGCACAATTTAAGTTGTGTTAAACGATCCTCGTAAGAAAGAATATTATTATAGCCAAAAATATATTTAGTGAATCTACGTTGAACAGCTTCCAATCTATCTATATCCCTAAGATAAGAGGGGTTCCATACACTGCAACAATACTCTAATAAAGGTCTAACATAACAACTATAAGCTTTAACAAGATTACCTTTATCACGCGAAAAAATAATTTGCGTATTAAAATACATCTAAAGAAAGCTTTTTTAATCAAAGAATTATAATGTTCCTTAAATTTTAAATTTCGAGGAATCAAAACTCCTAAATCACGGACAAACGGATCACTAGAAATAATTTCCCCATTTAGTCTATAAACAGCTTTTTGATTATTATTACCCAAATATAGAACTTGACTTTTGGTTCGGGAAATAGGTAAATCCCATGCAATTGCCCAGTCAATAATCTTATCTAAATCAGACTGTAATAATTTACAGTTACGACTAATATTGAAAATTTTGATATCATCTGCGAACATATAAACCGTACTACAAATATTATCACATATATCATTTATAAAAATCGAAAAGAGCGTAGGTCCAAGGACAATTCCTTGGACGACACCGCTGGTAACAGGCACATAATCTGAAAAAGACTGATTAACGCGAACACATTGGGAACGATTAAACAAATAGGCCTTTAACCATGCATACAAATTACCGTTTATTCCATATCCGTTTAACTTAATAAGAAGTTTTTCCATATTTACTTTATCAAAAGCATTAGAGAAATCTAAATATATTATATCAACAGTTTCTTTTTTAGCTAACGACTGAATCCATGAAAATTTACAGTTTAACAATTGTGTTTCACAAGATTTATTCTTTTGAAAACCAAATTGACAAGGAGATATTAGTTTATTAACCTTAAGAAAGTCTAACAATTGACTATTAATAATTCTTTCCATAATTTTGGCAATAGAACAACAAAGAGAAACGGGCCTGTAATTATCCACTAATGCTGGATCCCCCTTTTTTAAAATTGGAATAGCATGTGCCATGCTCCTAAAATTCTTAACCTGTGGATAAAAAACCCAAAACCCAACGATTTCTTGCACCCAAAAAACCCACAAAAAAGCCAAAAAACCCAAGTTCAAAAAACCCAGCCTTGCCAACCCTGGGGCCATCGCCAGCGCCAGCGCCACCTTTTACCCAAGCCCCTCTAAAACGCATTCTAACATCACAAAAATTTCCCACAAATGCAAACCAAGCCCATAAATTTTTTCCATTTCCCAAAATGTTGGTTGACAAATAGACCAAAAGTGGAAAAAAACGGTAACGGGGGGACCCCAACTTGGCATGGCAACCATGCCACATGAGACAGACAAATTTACAGTAATACTAAAGTATACTTAGCGCTTCTTTGTGCGAGCGTATCCACATGCTCCTAAGATAAGCATGATTTTCTCTTCTAGGTTCTTTAACACAGATAATTTGCCACCCATCTCCATATTCCACTCATTCCACTCTTCCATCTTTCACTCGCGCTGATTCCGGTTCTTAATGGGATAAGTCGCCCTCTGAATTTAATACAGTCAATTTAACGAAACCTTGTGCATGGATAATCGATGTAAATCGACTACGAAAGCAGTTTAAGTTAAAGCAACAATCAAAATACTGCGCATAGCAATTGGTAAGTATTTGAAGTTTTACTATGCGAAATTGTATTACAGTAGCTACCTAGAAACCACTTCTGTAGCTGCTTGCTATGTAGATCGCTGAATCATAGGTAGCGCGATAGTGCTACCTATAATATACCACTCTTTTTCTTATATGTTTATCACAGCGAGTGGGAAATTTGTGTCTCCCCCCCTCACAGCAACGACGGCACACACCTGGGAGGTGCGGTTTTTTTTAATCGATGGATAATTAAAAAATTCTAAGCCCATCTTTTTTCAGTTACACTCAAAACCGAGTTAGCAATGAGTGTGTAAAGTGTAAACCGAAAAATCAAATAATTTGCGGGTGGCCAATTTTTTAAATGTTGTTCTCGAGTTGTAAATTATGAATATGAATTTAAAATTTCTTTACATTCAATACTTCTTACACAAAAGTTTGAAGTATACGTGTTTCTTATTCTTTGCGTGTCCTTCAGCTTATCTAACTCAATTTAATTTCTGTGCAGTCCAATTAGTTTTATAATGTAGAGGGTTTCAATATGTCAAAACCGAATTTTTTTCCCTTTTAACGCCATATTTCTTGATCTGTGATCGTTTTAGTGTAAAGGGTTCGAGAAGAAAAACGAAATTTCTCCAACTACTCCGCTAAGTAGATGGAACATGCTAATTATGCTTAAAATGTGCCCGGACCTTAGCGTTACAGATCCTAGTTTATTTTGTTTCTATACACCCAATATTGTGGTATTAGCATAAGTGTAAAGTTTACACCGAGAAGCATTTTTCCGCCCAGAGCATCGGGTATCGCACAATTTGCGGCGGGCCAATTTTTTTAAATGCCGCTTCTTAGTTGTAGATTACGAATCTGACCTTTAAATTTCTTTACACTTTAAGGTTGTTGCACAAACGTGTAAAGTAAACGGGTTTTTTACTGTTAGCGTATCCTAAAACTTATCAACACAATTTAGATTTCTCTGCAGTCCAATTGGTTGTATAATGTAGAGGGTAACAATATCTCAAAAAGACTTAAAATTTTTTTCTTTTTCAACGCAATATTTCTCGATCTCTGATCGTCTTAGTGTAAAGGTTTCGAGACGGAAAACGAAATTTCTTCAGCTACTCCGCTAACTAGCGGGAACATGCTAATTATGCTCAAAATGTGCTCTAACCTTAGTGTTACAGATCCTAGTTTATTTTGTTTCTATACACCCAACATTGCGTTATTCGCACAAGTGAAAAGTTTACACTGAGAAGCACTTTTCCGCCCAGAGCATTGGGTATCAAACAATTTGCGGAGCGCCAATTTTTTTAAATGTTACTCCTGAGTTGTAGATTATGAATCTGACCTTAAAATTTCTTTTCACTCAATAGTTGTTGCACAAAAATGTAAAGTATACGGGTTTTTTACTGTTAGCGTGTCCTAAAACTTATCTATCTCAATTTTGGTTTCTGTGCAGCCCAATTGGTTTTATAATGTAAAGGGCTAAAATATCTTAAAATGTAAATTTTTTCTCTTTTAACGCAATATTTCTTAATCTGTGATTATTTTAGTGTTAAGGTTTTGAGACAAAAAAAGAGATTCCTTCAGCTACTTGCACCCCCAGAATTTCGGCGCTGCCCACCTATGGATATATGGCCTGAATTATTAAATAAAACAAGGGAACTAGCAAAGAAAAATGCTCCGATGGAACAAAAAAGGTTAAAATACTTGAATTTCTTCATTGCTAAGGATGTAGAAGGAGGTAACTAGGGAAAATTTCCCTATATGCGCAGAAGCCATGAATGTTCTAAACAGTAAGACTTCCCCTAAACAACACAAAAATCGAAGTATATTCTGCGGCCTGTGAAAAATGAGGGTGTAGTCACAAAGCGTATTTAAGTGTTTCGCGAAAGAGCATTGAAGACATTTTCATGACTATTAAATAATAAATGTATTACTTATTTAATGAAATCTTGACCTTTCACAATGCTCCGGAGTAAAAGATAATAGTGTAAACTTTACACCTACATGGCCTACTCAATATTTTGTGTAACAAACGGTTAGTGTTACATTTGCATGAAAAACCACAAAAAATTTCTTTAATTTTTTCCAAAATAAAGCAGTCAAAATACTCGCCATCGTAATCTAAATTACAACGGAAAATCTGTAGAAACACACATAGGCCGCAGAATATACTTCGTTTTTTACGTTGTTTAGGGGAAGTCTAACTGTTTAGCACATTCCTATGGCTTCTGCGCATATAGGGAAATTTTCCCTAGTCCCTTCCTTTTACATCCTGTGCAATAAAAAAATTCAAGTATATTAACCTTTTTTATTCCATCGGAGCATTTTTCTTTTGCTAGTATTGATTTCCATGCACAAGGTTCCGTAAAATCGAGTATACTTCCTCTCTGATGATCTCTGTTTATATGTTTTTTGACGTGTTTTTTCTGGGTATTTTTTCTGCATATAATTCTGCTACTTATTAACGTTTCGCTTATGTACCTACTCTTGCGCCTCGTAAAACAATGTAATTTCTCATAACATAATCAATTTTTATGTATGCTTGTGCTACTTCTCGCGTCTTTTTGTTCCTTTTACACTAATTGCAAGCTTCACTTTCTTTCTTCCTATTCTGTTCATTCCTTTTTACATATTTTCACTAAATATATCTTTTTCGCCTTTTTGTGTTATGGATGACTTCCTGATATTTAAAATAGTAAAAAATCTATTTCTAGCGTTTTTTTAAGTCGATATTACACACTTTGTAAAGAAAGTTTTCACTCAGTCAATTTTCGGCAATATCATAATCTTTTGCTAAAAATTTTTCCTTTTTCCTCGGGCAAAAGAAGATAAAGCTTTATATATACAGTACATACATACGTGAAATACTAACATTTGTGGTCAATTTGGGTGGATATGCTGATGTAAGACAATGAACTGTTGTGTATGACTGATATTATGAGGTGCACAATGGATACAGTATGATTATTGAAAAAACGACGTCGTCGTTATATTCAATCAAAATAAAGACGTTCACAGCGATGGTTACGCTGGACAGCGTATAAATCTGTTAATTGGGCGTGAAGGAATGCAAGTTTGGGGACCGACCAGGGGCTGTTATACTTTTCTAATGCTCGGAGCTACAGCCTGTTTCCTTAGCAGAAGGGATCCATTCCCGGGCGAGCTAGTTGGCGTCGGCTGTTGATTTCTACGGTCAATTAGTATTATAAGAGCGGTACAATTTTCTTTTGTGTTATTCATTTAGTTACTAACTAAGACACGGCGTGTTCACGTGGACTGCAGTTTTCTGGATTTCGAAAAGGCATAGGGAGTGGGCGAGTGTAAGTGAGCCTTATTTTGAAATAAAGGGGCGCTAACCTGGCGCCAGTTTCTGTCAGCAGCTGCCGCTCAAAATAGTTTTTCTAGTTTCAAGAGCAAACAGTTTGTCGCTCAATGCTAATAAAACTGTGTTATAGCGGCAAATTGAATCAAACAGAGCTGACTGTATGTATGTATGTACCTACACATCTACCTACACGAACTTGATTTGACGTGTTGTGCCCACCTACTCACAAATGAACCTTTCAAGATGTCCCACCCTCCCCATTGAATGATCAACACGTATAAATTGTAATGCCCTCGTGTTTTTCCAACAGCTAAAATCCGTATGACTGCGCAGAACAGTAAAACGATCATAACAATCATGCAAGCGCTGGATTATGGATAACATTCAGCTAAAATATTAGCTATATGTACATAAGTACCTACAGCAAATAGAGCTTTATAATATCACGCGCCTAGAATCGTCGTTTTGACGAAATCGGAGATTGTAGGCTGTGTGTTTGAAGTGCATGGGCATCGAATCGCAGTAATCAGCGTCACACTTATGCATGACTTCGCATTACGTGCGAAATCATGCATAAGTGTGACGCTAAAATCAAAGGCTTATTTAACTTCGATCAAAGCAAACAACTTTTGTAAGTGAAAACATTGAATGTCATGCATATAAGCAGCAAGACCAGCAGAAATCATTTAATCGCTTATCCGGATCGAAGCATTATTTTTACAGTAATTCTAGTGGCTCACACCGACGATTCGAAAGATTTTGGCAAGGAGGTAATTTTTATGCTACCGTCTTCTTTCCGAATAAAGTATAGGCAATTCACAGATTAGTATTTTTCAAAATGTTGTCGCTTGAAACAAAGATAAATTGTCGGTGAAATTTGCAATTAAGTAACAGATGCATAAAATATCCATTATTTGACTCAAATTACTCCTATGTACATTACTTTCGAATAATTTATATTTGATGTAATGGACGTTTACCTACATATATGTACATACGTGAAGAACATTGGCCTTTAATACTTCCGAAATCAGTAAGAAGAAAAATCAAGTTATCTCCTTTTATATGGCCAATAGGCACGTATTAATGCCCAAATACTAATTAATTCGTTTTGTCGTGATTACTAGGATTTACGAAAGCAACATATATTCTGTTAGTGGCTTGCAGTCCTTCATCAGAATCTTTTAACATGACATTAAACAACCCATCACCGTCACCTGAACACTAAATTTGCACGAGCTTAAAATTTCACAGTATGATGCAATAAGGTTAGGCACAATGGCAGGCACACCATGACGGTCTGCGGGGGAGGGTAAGTCAGGGGAACTTTTTGGGTCAAAATCCTTTCAAAAGCTAGTGATTTACTAAAACAGAGTAAGAATTACGCTACTCTCTTTTTTTCAAGCACCTTTACGGAAAAGTTTTGATTTCATTCAGTTTTGGCCGTCATTTCGCATTGTCTTCCTCAAAACGTCTACCATTTTTTCCGTGTAGGTCTAGACCCCCATTTCTCCCTTCCTCACGTGCCTGGTAGTGATAGACGTTCGGCGTAGCCTTTTGGTCTCCGCAAAGATATTTTTCTGAGCATATTTTATCTCAACATATACACTTGTTCTAGAATAGAAAAGTGAGGTTACGAAATACGTAAATTAAACCTTGTTGCTAGAACTAAAAACATATTTTTATATTGAGTTATTCATAATTAATGAAAGTATGGCTCGACCTCGTCTAGGACATTTTAAGAAATCAATCAGCTATTTTTTCACCAAATAAAATATTCGAATTAAATCGCTTTTTGAAATCGAAGCGATGTTTCTCCGATGCAATTTTTTCATTTTGAGAATGAACTCTGTACTGTGTGCTAGATTATTGCTAATGCCTTATTTTATTCCATTGAATTACGAGGCACCACTTAATAAATGTCAATGATCTAAATTTCGATTATCTTTTAGAGGCACTACCCTTTAACCGAAGCGTGCACAAGTCGTCCATCAAAGATGATTAACACCGTTTTCGTAATTTCACTGGTAAGTGATGCGATTGAGATGCACTATACTGTCCAATACAAAATATAAAATAGCCATTTCATCGATGGCGTACTGCCCACATTATCAGCCTTCGAGTCCCGGTAATTCAATAAACCCATTGAAGAAAAATATCTTACGATTCGTTGGTAAAAAAAATCTGGCCCGGTTTCTATATGCTGTGGCTTAGGCCTAGCTTAAGCCACACTTCAATGCTTTAAGGTACACGGTCAAGTTTAAACCCTAGCACTTCTAATGGGGGTAAAAATTTGCCGTGTAATAGATGTTCTTCATAGTTTAACCTATGAATAAATATAGTACGTACAAGAGCAAACAATGGTTTTACATCGAGAACAGAAAAAAATTTGATATGGAGCCCAAAGACATGGAAATTTGGAAAAATATGATGAATATGCCAAAAATCAATAATGGGGGTAAATTTACAGCCCACACAAAATGACTGAAAAATCATTTCATTTTGTTTGTTTCGTGTCTTGCAGCTGATGGAAAAAATTGTAAAAAAATGTAAAAATTCTAGCTGTCATTTCCATAAAAAAATCCAATAAAACTCCACAAAAACCCAAAAACTAAAATTCAAAATATTCAAATATGGGTTTTTCCATCCCTGACTACCACCTACATTAATCTAAGCCTGAGCCTAGTAAAAATAAGAAGTTTGACCAGGAAAGGTGACTTCCAGAAAAAAATTTAGAAAAAAATAATTTTTTGAACTTCCGTGAGCGCGCACACGCAAGCAAGCGCCATCAAATACCTGTCATGACGAATGCCTATCAGTTCAAATTTCAAGTATTATAGCTCTTTTTATAGATAAATGGACCTTGAATCTCATGAAATAAAGTATATGTAAGAGATACATGCAAAAATTTGCATCAAAACAGGCAGAAAACAACAAAAAAATTGGAAAAAATCGGCATTGGACTTCAAAGTGGTTTTTCACCGGCTATAGTATACCGTTGTATGGCCGCATTTTACGATGTCAGCAGCTGTATTCTACATGACCTCAGACCTCATTCAAAAACATGTATCTTCCGAATCAATCTCTAAAGAAACCCAGGCACGTAGCTCTCGTGGGAATAGGGGGTTCGGACCCCCGAAATTCAGAAAAATCAGGCTTTCTAAACGTTATTTTGTGCTATTTTTGGCCTTTTCGGTGTTGGTCCCCCCAGAAGATTTGATGTTGGTGTTAAGTATTGATGTTGGTCCCCAAAATAGGACGGCCAGCTACGTGCCTGAAGAAACCAATTGATGATTAGCAAGACTTTTCAACCCAAGCTCATTAATAAATTATTAGCTAGAAAAATCGTCGTAAACGTATAAAAATTGAGCAAAATATTCAATAAATAGGATCAAAATGCCCATCTTATTCACGCGTACAACTTTTACGAGAATTTATTAATTTTTCTCCTTTTTTATGTGCTCGGACGCGTCCCTATTGTGCCTGATTATAGTTCAAAAGATAGTTTATAACCGTTTTCTGCAACCAGACATCCATGGGGTCTAGCCAAAAGACATGTATTTATTCGTTAGGGCCTAGCTAGAGACCCTATAATAGAGAAATTATCTGAGAAAATGAAACAAAATGAAAGCAAATAGACGAAAATCGAAACTTCACTTCAAAAAGTTTAAAATTGATTAGAAACTGTGGATTATCATGGTTTTGCGCTATTCCAGCATTCGTATCACTTTCTGAGGCTGCTCATCTCGATGCTGCTGACCATAGGTGAGCAGCACCAAAATTCTGGTGTGATGCAAGATTTTTCAAAGATCAAAAAATGGCTTAAAAATGGTGATATGGCAAAAAACACCATTTGTCAACGTTTCTCATCGAGCACTATTCGTTGGCATCACAAAATTGCGAAAAAAACAAAAAAGAATTCAAAAATTGAATTCTGGGGGTATTTTGATTTTTGGGAAGGTATTTTGCTTCTTGGGTGGTTGCATACACCCAAACCCTTCACGCCCAGGTGTGCTGCTGACCATTCAAACCAACATATATACCTACTGTATATGTGTATATGTATATATGCCTACATAGACTAAACCAGATGCACAGCATGGCGCTTAGCCGACGAGGGGCTATCCAAAGAGCTTTTTGATTTAACGGCTTCAAAAGCTGGTACGAATGCTAAAATAGCATAATAAACTACACGATGAGTTTCAAGCACCTAAAAATTTTGATTTTCGTCCATTTTTGGCCTAATTTTGATTTTTTTTACAAAATTTCTATTTTCTATTTCCATTCACCACGTGCATGTCTGGAACTGAGACGCCCGAAATGCAGAAAACACCTAACTTAAATTTTAGAAATGTTTTTAATTTGTTCGCGATTTTTTGTCCATGCCAATGAATGCAGCCAGTGGAAAGCATCGAAAATTGACCGAAAGTTTTTTAGCACGTTTTTGATATGCAAAATTTTTTTGACTGTCCCCAGACTTCAGGCGCCGCTCATGTACACACATACGTATGCTCGCAAATAGAATTTTATACTATAGCATCGAACACGCAAAATCTGCTTTTTATGTAGGTTCTAATTAGCTCAAACGCATCGAAGCACGTATGGAAGCCACTAGAACTGACAGCTCCGCATTTCGCCGATGAAGCATTGCGTATGATCTGCCATCAGTCAAGAGTGCACTTCATTCATCAAAACGATGAAGGAATAGATGATACGATAACGTCGAACGAACTTTCTGGCAAATCATCTTGGACTACAAATTCTTTGAAAAAAAGAGAAGATGGTCGAAAAATGCACCTGTTCGCAGCCGGATCGAGTGTCTCCGTTTTTGCCTATAATCCGCTTAATTCTAAGGACTCGATTGTTGAAGTCGACGGTAAACAATGGGAACTATCGTCGTGCTTTGAGGTATCTTAGCGATTTAGCACGCTTTCTTTTTTGTTTGCTCATTTATTAAAATGATTGTATATTATTAATTTCTCTTTCCTTATTTGTCATCTTTTTCCTTTTCGTTTTTGTTTTCTTATTATCTTTTCGATATCAGCTAACAAAAAAGTTAGTCGAATTTATGTAGATACGCAACTTTGATGTTGGCAAAAACTTTCCGTACAGATGGGCGACTGTACGTGTATTTGGACGCGCTGAAGTTTTGAGGGTTGATAATTGGAGCCCAAAAAATTTCAAAAGTCCAGGGGTTGGTTTCAATGTAGCGAATTAAGTCTGAAATCAGACTTAAGTTCAATCTGGCAGACCCCAAAAAAATCGATTGAACCCAGAATTGAATTTTCGGCATGTTTTTTGTGATTTTTGCAAGTTTAACACCATTTAGACCAAAAATGTTGCTGCAGTCCATGTAAGACTACAACTGAATCTTAATATTTCGAAGTTGTTATAATTCTTAAATCGTTGTAAGATCGCTTTGGCATAAGACAGCATGAAAATGTCGTGATGACCGATATGATCTACGAGGGGGTATTCAAACCAACCTCAGTTTTTTGCCTCACCCCCAGAATTCGTAATTATGCATAAAATTCCTAGAAAAGGCGCTGTTTTAAGCGTTTTTAGCTATTGTTAGGCTCAACTGTGCCTAATTTTCGGCGCTTCGCGCAGTATATGTATTTTCATTATTCGATTATACGAGTATTTTGTGTAATTTATTCAAATTTTTCGATATTTTTCTGGAATTGTTTTTATGTTTTTTACGTTTTAGAAAGATAGAGCATCATCATGAACGCCAAATATTGTTTTCAACCCGTGTCCACCGTTTTTGAGCTCAAAAAATTCTAGAAAAAGCCTTGGCTCCACTCCCCTGCTTCTCCAGAATTCCCATGCTATGCATGTCTGGTAATGACCAATTTTTTGTGAACCATAAATCCTGCGATATTTACGGTCAAATTATTAACCCGACGGTTTATAATCTGTTTCGGCATGTTTGGCTGCTCACATAGCGTACTTGCGACGCGCTTCGTAACTTCCGACTTTGTATTAAAGTCATACCCAAACTAGTTGTCGAGTTTTGATTGTTTTTAAACGGCCGTTTCCTATTTTCTACATTTCTGAATGCTCTTCTTTTTTTACTCCTTGAGCCCTGCTGAATATACCCTCTGTTGAGAGTCACTTTCTGTAAGATTCAGTCCGGCCATGTACTGAGCATGGACAAATCAAAAAATAACTACTTCTGATTTAAACAAAAATTATGCAGTTTTTGACGCTCAATTAAATGGCGTCCATCACGTTTCTTGAAAACGAATATTTTTTGTGTAAGTGAGTACAAAGTAACAAAAATGACCGATTTTGTCAAATTTGACAGCGTGTAGCATTTTTCAGCATAACTCAAGATCACCGCGATCAAATTAAATAATTTTTCTTCATTTAGAAGATGAATAATTTCTACATTTGGTAAAGTACATTTAAACTCACAGTATCTCTTCAATATTTTTGATATTATTAGAAACATAAAACATTAAGAATTTTGACTTCAACTTTTTCGACAATTTCCAATATAGCGCATAAACCATATGCGAGCCCTCATTCATATTATGACTAGCAAAGAAAAATGCTCCGATGGAACAAAAAAGATGAATATACTTGGAATTGTGGATTATTATAGATGTAAAAGGAGGGGACTAGGAAAAATCTACCTAAAGTCGGAAAATCTGCTAAAAATCACACTTTCTCTAAGCAACGCAAAAAAATCGATGTATATTCTGCGGCCAACAGATTAAAATAAATATTCAACCATAACAATGATTGAAACAGCAGCACGTTAGCTATGCAGTAGCTATGGGAAATGATATTAAGTAAACTAACAGTCTTCCAAGCCAATTGAATGAAATAGCAAACATCGAAGACAATTGAAGACATGGTTGGTTAAAAACAGTAGGAAACACGTAAGTTGACTTGAAACAGACTTAATGTAGATACACTAGCATGCCCGAAACGATTGTGTGCACTAATCAATCGGCTCCTGCTTTGCTTGCTATAATGCTCATAAAACAAAACAACTTTAAATACAATACCTCTTAGTTTTCTATCAATCAGGTGCCAGCAATTTAAAAAAGTAACCTTGATAGATTTCGTTTATACACTCTTATCTGAAACTTCGAACATTATTTAAAAAAGACACTTTTTTAGAGGCCGCAGAATATACATCGATTTTTTGCGTTGCTTAGAGAGAGTGTGATTTTTAGCAGATTTTCCGACTTTAGGTAGATTTTTCCTAGTCCCCTCCTTTTACATCTATAATAATCCACAATTCCAAGTATATTCATCTTTTTTGTTCCATCGGAGCATTTTTCTTTGCTAGTACACTACTTTTAATTAGCGTGATTTCAGTACATCAGTCAGTAAACACAATCAGTAACATGCCACAATAATGACAACAGTCCAAGAACGCGGAAAACAATATTGTTCTTAACATCAGCATTATCCTTTTTAAACAAGACAACCTTATTGACACCATCAATTTTCAAATTAAAACTGCATTAAGTAATTTCTTCTTAATGTGCAGTTCACTTATAATCAAGCACAAAAATTTAACCAACGAATTCACATTGCAAATCCTCACTCAATCAATACACAAGCACAATGTGTTGTGACTTTTGAAATTGAAAACACCCAATTTTCAATATTTTCAAATTGAAAATTGGGTCAATTTTCAAATTGAAAATTGGGTGTTTGAATTTGCGATGAAGAAAATAATCAAAAGATAGTCACTTGGTTTATTTAAGCCGAGTAATAAAATAACGACCGTCCACCAATTCCAAACTAAACGCAAATAATCTGATCACTATGAAAAAGTTTTGAAAAATGAGCTTGCTAAGCGAGAGTTGTAAACCAAGAGAAACTTAAAGTTAAAACCTATCATTAAATTATGAGAGAATTATAAAAGATTTTAAACTTCAAGAAAATGGAAAAGGCGGGATGTTGGTAAATTAGAAGGCAAAGATTTTCGGCAAAAATTCAAAAACTTCACGCAAATATCAAATGTAAGGAACACTAACACTTTGATTTGGTAGTAAAATAAATTTGTAGTATAGACTACATATTAACAACAAATGAATAGTGCAAACTTTACACAACTACTAGGTGTAGAGAATACTAACAGTTTACGGCTTATTAATGTACATGATTACAATAAAGCTGTATATCTTTGTCGACTTCTGTGCACAGTAGTGTGATTGCTGGTTCATTTTAAACCACTTTTGCAGGCAATTTACATCAACTAAACGATAGCTCTCCATGTGCAAGATTTTGTGAAACATATTATAAACACGGCTAAGAAAGATTTAACTTTAATGCAACCCATTTAAGACAAAATTACATCTCTTCAATGATCTAAGGACACTTGAACATAATTTTTAAATCACTTTAGATTACTTTTGAGGGTAAACAAACTCACTTAATTGATGTCTCACATATGAATCCTTGAAAATTTCTTGACTTCAGTTACAAAGTCTTTGCAAGTCTATCGAATTAGGGTTAACACGTAACGTAAACTTTACACAAACACATAGCGTAAAGAATATTTTAGTCGGATTCGTAATTTTGATATTGCTCCGATATTTCTTTCAACATTTTTGGAAAAATGAGTCTCCATAATGTTTTAAAGACAATAAACATTAGGTTTAAACCACTTTGCAATACTGCTGAGTGTAAGCAAGCGCGCCCAATTGACGTATATATTTCATTCCCTGTAAATTTTTATATCTCAGGAAAAAATTTTGATTTTTGCAATGCTCTAGAACAAAGGCTAACATGCAGTGTAAAAAATTACTCGGATATTATGATCAACATTCATGAAAAAATTATGTCTCTACAATGGTCTGAGGACATATAAACAATGAATGTAAACTACTTTACATCACTGTTGGATGTAAACAAACGCGCCTACGTGACGTCTCACATTTGATCCTTTGAAAACTTCTAGGCTCCAAGAAAAAATTAGGTTTCAGGAATGCTCAAAAACGAAGATAAATATATATGTAGTGTAAACTTCATGTAAACACCTAGTGTAAAGAAGATTTTAGTCAGATTCGTAATTTTGATATTGTTCCGATATTACGATTAATATTTATGAAAAAATTAAGTCTACATAATGTTCTATGGGCAAACTAACAATTGGTGTAAACTACTTTACAACACCGTAGAGTGTAAACATATGTGCCAGACTGGCATATCAAATTTGATTCCTGGTCCATTTCTAGACTTGATAAACGTGTCCCTGACTCGTAACCGGAGAAGCAGGCAGAAAAAACAAGACAGAAACGCATTTAAAACTCCAAATTTTTGACTTTACACTCGCTAAATATTAATGTATAGACAATTTGCTTTGACATGCACCCGATATAAAGCACTTTATTTTTATTCTATTAGACTTATCCCGACTTCTGGACGGAGAAAGTGGCGAACAAAAAACGCAACAAAAACGTATTTTCCATCATTTAGAACACTGTAAACTTTAAAATTCCGTACCGAACTCCCCATTGAGTTTAAAGAAATTCGGTTTGGTACAATTTGTAGCTTTTAAATCGTAGTACATTCCTGTGTGCCAAAATTCTGTTGCAAAAATTATTTGGCATGATTTATCAATCAAACTTCGGAAAAACGTGTTTTTTAGCCTATTTTTTACCTCTGATTTCGAACTTTACACCCCCATAAATAACTCAATATTGCGTTTTTTTAAATGCGGTTTGCTGCGATGTTTAGCCCCTGTGAGGCACTTTATTAATGCTGTCTTCGATTTGCACTGACTCATAAGCGGAAAAATTTGGCAGAGAAATCTTAGTTAAAATCCGTTTTTTTACACCATCCACTAGAGTGTAAACTTTAAACCCCAGGATTTAACTCACCATAGAGCATACAAGACTTTGCTTATATGCAGAATGTAGCCCTTGATCTGCTCTACATTTCTGTCAGAAAACATTTTAAAAACCTCATAACCGGAGTTAGTATCGGACATAGGAAGGTTGAAAACTCGACCAAAAAGTGCTTTTTCACCCCCAGATTTTCGCACTCTTTACAATGCCGTTCGATAAATAATGCGATTTTCAAAAAACAAAAAAAGTGTCATCTGTAGAATTCATCCCTCTATTATCCGATTCTGTTCAATCCTTCGAGTCATCAATACTCAGTTGTCCACATGCCGCAGTAAAAAGGTCCCAAAATTTGTCCTATGTTATAACGTTACACAAAAACTTTACACCTTCTTTACACAGTCAATTTTGAGTTTCAAGAAAAAACAAAAAAACACGGGCAGCGAATTTTTTTATTATCTTTCTTTTAAAAAAAACCGCACCTTCCAGAAGTGTCCGGTTATAGCTGTAGGGGGTGCCCAGGTGTTGGGGGTACCCAAGTATATTATAGGTACGCGCTAACGCGCTACCTATGATATTTAATAGCTTATCACTCGAGGCTTTTTTGATAGAAAAAAGAAAAAAATTAAAAAGATCACTTTTTGAGCGATAGGTGTTTGAAAGGAACGTGGTATGCTAAGAAATGGTTGAAAATTGACGAATTGGCCTCAGTATGTCACACAATTTTACCCTAAGTAAATGTGGAAAATCTTTTGTATTGCATCGTGACGTTGACTGTTATTAGAGGCTTGCTTATTCGTGCAAAAATTAAAACTAGTTTAATGACCTCTTTAACAGACTTTTAACGAGAACGTGGTGTGCTTGAAAAAATTATGAAATTCGTAAGATTTTTGACTGGAAATGTCAACTTATTTTCTTATTACTTTTTTTAAAAAAATGTGGGCCGCAGTCCACGATATAATATGTTGTCAAAAATTATTATGGACTGCATACAAAAATTTTTTCAAAAATCAAAATACCACTTTTCAATTACACATAGTTTAAAAGAACACGGTGTGCTGAGGAATGATTAAACTAAGACAATCTTGAAAGTGTCAAGATATTTTCTTATTAAAATTCTTTGATATAAAATGGTTAGTTGGTTGCAATTTATACTCCAGCACCTTATTAGTTATCGGAGAATTCTTGAGGAAAAAAGAGAAATATAATACCTACGTACTGTTTGAGCAACACATTTACGCTTTAATGGAACGTGGGAAAACTCTAGATTTATCATATTGAAAGAATTTTGAGTCAACACGTCAATCTGTTTTTTAGTAGCTTTATACATTTAGCTAATCGCTCGCACTAAGACCACACACGGGCGTAGAGGTTTAGACCATACGTGTTCTTGGGCCCTTGCGAAATGGCTGCAGACCCCGCAAAATAGCTTTGAAATCCAGAATTGTCGATTTTTCAAAAGAATTGTAATAAGTGTGGTTTTGTAAGCGTTTTTAGCTCATTTTTGGCTCAGAAATCTCAAATTTTTGGCGCTGCGCGCCATTTACACATTTTTTACTGTACTTTTTCCAATTCCTTGATTTTGAAATCTTTTCCAAATTTTCTTCATTTTTTATGTTCTGGAAAGAAGTAGCATTCTCCGAAACGTCTGAAACAGTGTTTTTGAAGTATTCTTAAAGTCTTTTGGCTAAAAAAACACTTTTTGAACGTCTTTCGGGCCTCATTCTGCCCCGCCCCCCAGAGTTCCCATGCTGTACATGTAAGGTCTGGACTCCTCGAGATCTGGCGGACTCTCTAACTCAAAATCGATAGACCGCCTAGAATTAAATTTTTGGTGCTATTTTTCCGATTTTGCTTCATCAGACCCCAATAATTTTTTGGCTGCCCATGTATTACTTTGACATGTTATTAATGCATTTTAGTAAAATTTCAGAGAAAGATACGTTTAAGAGAAACGTAATGTACTGAGAAACTCTTAATTTGAACAGTTTTAAATAAAAATTGTTGAGTTTTTTTCGATAAAATCTGTTAGTTCTAGAGAAAATTGAAGAACTAAATTACTACATTGTGAGCAGCAAGTCAAAAATTCGATTGTCAATACAATGTTTTTTCAATGACTGGAATACATTCGTGCGTACTTTTTAAAGAAGATGAATACGAAAAAATTATCATTTTAAATCGAAATTATTTTGAATTCGACAATTTCAAGCAGATCAATATCATTCACGTCTATAGGTAACCATCAAATTTTTTCCGTCTTCCTTACTGAAGTCTGTTGCAATATCTACCTCAACAATAAGTCACGTGATTTTCAAGTTACAACAATAAATCACATGATTTTCAAGTTAAGATGTTATAAGATTTTTATAAAGGTCCCTAATTCGTTGCTAAAAAGGTGGTCATTCATATTTTTCATTTTTACTCATGATGCTAGATGATAAGATCCAATAAATTAATTGTAGTGTTTGGCAACCATTTTTTATTCGAGAATTTTATTAGTAAAATATCCCGACATTCTAAGTCAAAATAGTCTAATTTTGATCATTACTCGGTACTTCCTCTTATAATACGTGTAACTCAAAAAGCGATCCTATGATTTTTTGAATTTTTATAAAGGTCCCTAATAGTTTTTCACAACATGTTACAATGTGAATTGCGACCCACATTCTTAACAAAGTAAGAAAAACGCTTCTTGACATTACCTGTGAAAATCTCACAAATTTTTTTAATTTTCAAGCAAACTATGTTTAAGGTCTATTACTTAAAAAGTGATAATTTTTAAATATAAATTTTTCATGTAATGCATAAGCCCCTGATAAAAGATGCAGCATAAAAGATCGCCAAAATATGTTACTGATAAAATGTTGCGACATTCTGAGGCTAATTCGTCAAATTTCAGCCATTTCTTAGCGTACAATGTTCCATTCAAACATCTATTGCTCAAAAAGCGGTCTTTTTATCTTTTTTATTTTTTATCATAGAAGCTTCTACTGATAAGCTATAAGATGTTATAACATGAACGATGGACCGCATATAGTATACGCGCTATATTGAAAATTGTCGAAAAAATCGAAGTTAAAATTGTTAATGTTTTATGTTTCTAAGCATATCAAAAAATATTGAAGGTATACTGTTAATTAGAATTAATTTTACAGAATGTAAAAATTATTCATCTCTCAAATTAAAAAATTCAATTTGATCGTGTTGGTCCCGAGTTATGATGAAAAACGTTAGACCTGTAACATTTTGATAAAAGCAGTGATTTTTTATACTTCAGCTCATTTTACACGACGATTGTTCGTTTTCGAGAAAATTGCTTTGCGACTCAGCGTCAAAAACTACGTTTTTATACCTACGTTAAAATCGAGGGAGATTAATTTTTGACTCGTCTAACCTCGAGTCGAGTCTTACAGAAAATGACACCTAATGTGAAATGAATTTTTAGTATGAATGGATTTGCTTGTGCGTAGCATGTAGTGATAATTATAGTCTGCTTCATATAAATTTAGGCATAAATTCCAAGAATTTTTTCGAAAGTAAGCCGACGGATTACGATAATTATATATCGAGTCAATGCTATAATCGCATTTTGTCGGCTTATTGTCGGACATAGTCTTTAAAATTTATGCCTAAACTTCTGTGAAACAGACTATAGTGTGCATGATTTTGGTCTGGCTTGGTTTTGCCGCAGAGGTGTTGGACTTGGATTTTTTCGACTCCATGCGCACAAAGCATGTTTTTCATATATTTATTGTAATATTGTACGCACGTACTTAGCCAATGTGTTTGCTTTAGCCCGACTTCAATATTACGTTCCATTTCCAAGAAACCACCGACGGCTTTTATGTACTCCTAGATGGAACGGATGCTATTCAAGTTTCACGAATTGAGATAATGTTGAAAACCGCAACAAAGGTGCCCTACGAAGTAAAGTGCTGGCCTGCTGACGGATTATGGATGAAGAAAGGATTTGACAATGAACCTTTTGACCAAGTCAAGCATTTCAGCTACAACCTTGACAACCATTTTTACATATGGCAGGGAAATAACAGCGCCTGGCGTACCGGCTATCTTAGAGACATTACCGAAGCGAAAACTTATTTTGACATTACCGGATTGAAAAGTTATCAGGACGTAACGAAAATGTGGAATGTCGCTACGTATGGTAATAGTCTCGCATATATGCAATGGGCGTTCCTGATATCGGAAACTTTCACATACTCTTGTAATTTAATTTTTGAAACCTTTTCCACCTTAACTCAGGATCTTTTGTGCCAGTAGGTAGAGCTCGATAAAAAGCGTTAAAAAATGCTTTTTTGGCCGCTAGCGTATACCTTTTTGGCTCATTTGATTGTCAAAAAATTTTCGGCCCTCCTCTTGATACCCCGGAATATGAGCAAAGTGCATGCGGAATACATTATCAAAAGCAATTTACGGTCATAGTGGAATCATTCTGTATCATAAGTAAACTTGGTTATTGCGAACAATGTGCTTTTTTTGACACCTTTAATAAGTGCATTACTTGAATTTAGCTCATATTTTCACACTACTGCTCGTTAGATATGTATTTCCACCTCAGATTTATTTTGGTTTATATTTATAGAGAGAGTCAGGTATTATGCAATACTTGTGGTGCTCTCAAGCCCATATCTACAATCCGATTTCCATCGGAGATTAAGAGTTTTGTAAAAGTGGCTCTGAGTGCAGCCCATTTTTTCAAAATAACAGTCGAGTATAAGATTTGCTGCAGGTTTCTATTTCCAATCAATCTTTGGATGACTTTTTAAAAGCTTCGTAAATTTTGTGGTGGTCTTACTGATGCCAGCAGAAGCATTTTTTGATTTCTAAAATATCATAAAATAATAATTCCAAGCATAATCAAATAATGGAAAATTAAAATTCACAGGGCGAAAATGTTTTCTTTCGAATAATGCCTCTAATGGACATCAAGGTAAACAATATGACTCTAAAACTCATCCCTGCATATCCTTTTTGCTTGAGCCTTATTTTGACTAAAAATTACGAAAAGATAAAACATATCACCACATCTGAAACCTAGACCTAGGGGCGGACAGATACATACATATGTATAAGCAATTTTTTTATTTCAAGTCACAATATCTGAGAAAGTCGACCATTAATTGAGCAAGTCAAAAATTAATCACAACTGAAAAAAAACATTTGGTGTAATTTTGCTCGATGAGAACGAATCGGACATTCACTTTGATTTCTAAAATTCGTGGAGCTATAGTGACCTGAACTTCCGGTTTTTGTTTTTTTTGACAAATATTTAATGCTTTAACTTCTTCGTATTCTGATTATCGTATTCTTAAACTATGCTAATAAGACTTCGCAGAATAAAAGCCCGTTCAATTTTTAATATAGCGGGCAAACACATGTAGTTAACGAATCAACAGGCAATGAGATTTAAAAAATCAGCTCAAAACATGCATGTGCGCGATCAAATTGTTTGAAGCGGAGGATTAGGGTCTAAAATATTTTAAAATTTAGAATAGTAAGGAATTTATCTATGTAGAATTTACATAACTTATCATTGTAGAATTTACATAACTACTGGGTGTAAAGAAAACAAACGGTCTTCAGATTCGTAATCCTGACCTAATGGAAGATATTTTGAAAAAATCTTCCATTGCAACGCTCTGGAAGTAAGAAAGTTGTAGTGTAAACTACACATTAACAACAAATGCATAGTGCAAACTTTACACAACTACTGTGTGTAGAGAAAAGTAAGAGTCGAATTTGTAATTTTGACGTCACGAAGAACATTTTTAAAAATAAAGATTCCGCAAGGCTCTAAAACTAAAATCAATTTGCAGTGCAAAGTTTACACAACTACAGAATGTAAAGGAAATTTTAGTCGTATTCGTGATTCTAACATTACTCTGATATTACGATCAACATGTATGAAAAAAATAAGTCCTGACAATGGCCTGAAGACATATAAATATTAGATGTAAAGCACTTCGCACCACTGCTGAATGTTAACAAACGCGCCCAAGTGGCATATCATGTTTGATTCCTGGTACATTTTTTGACTTGAGATAATGTGCAGACTCATAACCAGAGATGTTGGCAGACACGTTTAACACAACCAATTTTTGACTTTACACCTCCCGAAAAATCTACATATTGATGTAAATAAATGCAATTTGCTATGACCTGTACCGTTAGAAAGTATTTTATTCTTATTCTATTAGACCTATCCCGACTTCTAAACAGAGGAAGTTGCGAACAAAAAAGGGACAAAAACGTATTTTCCACCAACCATACATTGTAAACATTAAAAATCTAAACCTACCTCCCCTTTGAGAGCAAAGAAATTCGGCTTAAGCCAGTTTGTAGCCTTTGAATCGTTGTATGTTTGTGTGAGGAAAACTTCTTTTCCGCAAAATATTTGAGATATTACCAATCAAAATATAGGAAAAACGTGTTTTTCAACCTATTTTACTCAACCTGATTTCGTAATTTACACCCCATAAATAACGCAATATTACGTTTGTTAAACGCGGTTTGCTGACATATGTGGCCCTTTCAAGGTGCTTTATTTCTATTTGATTTAATTTATTCCGACTGATAAAAGGGAAATTCGGCAGAGAAATCTTAGACAAAATCTCTTTTTTACACCATCCACTGGAGTGTAAAGTTTAAACCCGTAGATCTAACTCCATATTAAGTGTGCAAACGTTTGCTGGTAAGCAGAAAGTAGCCCATAAGCCAGAGTTCATTTCTATTAAAAGAAATTCCATGGACACATAATCGGAGTTGTTGGCATACATGAACGAGTCGAAAATCGACCAAAACGTGTTTTCCCCCTCTTTACACTCCCATTCAAGCACTAATGCTAAATTCGAAAACAAAAAAGCGTCATCTAGAGTATTCCTTCCTCTATTATTCAAAACCATTATATAGTTTAAGGCGGGAAAAAAGGGAAAAAACTATCAAAATTCGCTATGTTATAACGTTACGCCAGAACTTTACACGCTCCTTACAAACTCATCATTGAGTGTAAAGAAAAAGCTCCATCGAGCGTTTTACCTATCTTTTAAAAAATCACACATCCCAGATGTGTCCCCGTTATAGCTGCGAGGGGGGCATATGTCGGGGTACCCAAGTACATTATAGGTAGTATTTTTTTGAGATTTTCGGAGATAGTGTGAAGCGTCTAATCTGCAAAGTTTAGAAAATCGCCGTTTTGAACAAGTATACTGCAATGCCTGTCTAAAGAGCCTGGTCCCTTAATTTTCCTTATGTTTTCCAGAAAGTGATCGGATATGTGCATAGGCACCTGCGTGTGAAAAATCTTTTGTAGGGTATTAACGCAAAATTTTGAAACTTTTTTCTCAGAAACAACATGTTTATATTCCTGTTTAAATCGTAATACTGCTACAGTATCAATATTTTTAACGTGCTTTTATAGAAACTTGAATGGCTTTCATATTTCAAGAATTATGGAGTCAGCAGAGAAAAAGTAATAGTACGAAAAAATGTCAAAAAAGGACAAAAACCGGAAATTTAGGCTATCGTAGCTCCATGGATTTAAGTTTTTGATTAAAATATATGTCAGATTCGTTCTCAGCGCGAAAAAGTACGCCATATATATTTTTTCAGGCATTCAAAGGTAAATCTTCCCAGAAATTGTGTCTTATGAATTATAGTCTTTTTTCAAGACATATGATTTCTGCTCCTGTTGCAATAAACTTATGTGCCAGTTAGATACATAGTTGGTATTTTATTCAACAGGTGAATAGGGACCTATAGAAGTCTTCATATGACAAGTAAATATTACAACTGTAGAAGAAAATGTTTTCCGGCCGCTATTCATAGCGGGCAGTTTGGGATATGGATAAGTCGCCCCACCCCCACATTTCGCCCCCACACAATCGCTCCTCCCCACAACTTAACCTCAACAACTCGCCCCCAACCACAACTCGCCCCCACACAACGCCCTTCCACAACTTGCCCCCACACAGATCGTCCTCATACATCTCGCCCCCACAACTCGCCCCCACAAAACTCGCCTAGCTTACAACTCGCCAGTCGCCCCCACACAAATCGCCCCTCCCACAACACGTCCTTGACCAATCGCCCCTCTCCTCACTCGCAACTCGCACTTGGAGCCTCAAGTCGAGAGTTTATGATTGCTAATGCAATTATATATTTCAAAGTCTATATAGGAGCTTCACGATAAATCCTATTTATGGTGAAAGTTGTACATGACAAGTTTTCGCGGTGTTTTTACACTGCTGCTACAGCACAGTCTCTCATTTTTGAGTCAATTGGTGGGCGTATATCCAGTGCAAACAGCTGGTCTG
Source organism: Mermis nigrescens (assembly GCA_036768485.1). Classification (NCBI taxonomy): domain Eukaryota; kingdom Metazoa; phylum Nematoda; class Enoplea; order Mermithida; family Mermithidae; genus Mermis; species Mermis nigrescens. The sequence continues at coordinate 9,187,318 of JAVLUZ010000161.1, forward strand.
CGGGGGTAAAACATTTAATTTTTTGGGCAAAACTCTCTTCAAAAACTAGCATACTCGTAAATCCTAAAATAGCTTAAAAGTGGTCAATCTACAGTTAGTAATCAATTTCTAGCATTTTTAAAACAATTTTTTCTCGTTTTCATTGGTTTTCGCCTTTACGTTGCCTCATTTTTCTCAAAACTTCCTATTTATCTATTCTGAGAATCTAGAGACCCCACAACCACATATGGGCGTGGAAGTTTACACAGCCCCAAGTCTCCGATATATCCCCTAAATCGATCAACGATCTGATCCCACCCACAGAATTTGGCACCCCTGCTGGGTAGTGGGGAGCAATCAAGCATTAGATCATACATAAGAATACGCATATGTATGCTGGTATAGGGTTTGAATTGATTTGTCAATTGTCAAACATTTGGGATTGGATTCAGGCGGCTGTCCATCGCAGGCTAGACAAAAAAGGCTAAGAAAGACAAAATTGTTTTCTGGGCAATAATGCTCTATTGTTAGCTTTATCCATTAGCATCGAACAATTACAAAAAAAATTCAAAAAATTGAACCTGTGAGATTTTTAGTTTCTGTGAGTCCGACGAAAGCCTCCATCGTAGAATTGTAATTTTGTTGTGCAGGGGCGTGCTTTTTGAGAGGGGCGAGTTGTGGTGGTGATGGGGGACGAGTTGCGTGGGGGGAGAGTTGTGTGGGGCGAGTTGTGTGGGGGCGAGTTGTGTGAGGGCAAATTGCGGGGGGGGGGGGGCGAATTGTGGGGGGGGGGCGAATCATCCGCAAACCGGCTCTTTTTGTACATATACATATATACGTATATGTACATATTTATATCTATTCTGTTGCTGTATAAATAGTCTGTTCAATTCCAGATGGCTTATTTTCACTAGAATCCCTGAAAATTTTACTGGCTGCAAAAATCATTAAATTGTAGCTGCGTTATTACAATCACACATATATTGTGCGTGATTACTGTATTTACACCAATTTTTGAGACCAATTTTGAAAAATAAAGGTTTATAACAGATTGACTGACCCCCCAGGACCAGCTGACTCCCTGGACTGATAACACTAAGCATTTATGCATTTATGGAGATGGCTGTTCCACCATCCTAGCATTGCTTTTATTTAATATTCTAAAGATGAACAATTTTCCAGATGTGATGCTTACAATTCAAGTGGAGAGATATCTGGTGATGTTCAGAAGCAATACGAGTGATACATTGGAATTCTTCGATACTAGCGATATGAAATTACTATCAATGAGCTTTGAATGGCCAAAATGGACTCAAGCCAAGCGTACATTTTTCGCCTATGATGTTCAGACTGACACATTATTTGCAGCCGCTGATCAAGAGAAAATTCACCGTTTTAAGAAATTCAGCCATTTCTTAGCCAAACAGACAGACATTGGTGGGCAAAAAATTCGTAGATTCGTTAATATCAACGATTACTTTCCTTTGAAATAGAAATGAGAAAATCTTGAAATCGCTCGGCTCTATATTTCAGGATTGAAGTTATAAATGAGAGAAGTTATAAGGCAATGAGTAATTAATTGAAGCGCTATTATTTAATTAAGACGCTATCGACCACTTTCAACAACAAAACTGAAAGCATTGAGGTTTTCCTGGATTTCAGCTAACATTAGATATGTGGCAGATAAGGGAGGCATGACTAAAATTAAGCTTATTTTTAAAGATTTTTAAGTTTGTGTGCAAACGCGTTTTTGCAATGGTTATGGTTTCGTTTTATTTAGCATTGGTTACACTTTCCGTTTTATTTAGCATCGCGCCTTATAAAATTTTAGATTTTTTATCGGTATTATTTTTAAAAGTACCTTATCTAAGCTTATTTTTGAAGATTTTTAAGTTTGTGTGCAAACGCGTTTTTGCAATGGTTATGGTTTCGTTTTATTTAGCATTGGTTACACTTGTCGTTATATTTAGCATCGCGCCTCACAACATTTTAGATCTTTAATCGGTATTACTTTCAAAAGTAACTATCTGCAATGTGTTGCCATGCATATTTTCTGTTGGAAAAGTAGCCCATCAGAATACAAGTTATAACGGCGATTGACAAACGATTTAAAAACTAAAATATAGGCAACGCCTTTTATGTTCCTATTTATTTGTAGTTTATCTCTCACCGATGGGACGAACCGTTCACCACTGACAATAAGCTGAACACAGATTGTTATGATTGCATTGATCTGATACCTGCATTTTAATTATAATGATTTGGCTTACTGATCTAGATATGGATTGTTCAAAATTTATGCTGAGCTTATGTGAAAAATGATCATAGTCTTCTAAAGGCATTTCTAGGATACTTGGCCTCATGATAAAACCTCGCATTTGCACTTGTAGTCATATGCGTGACAAGCCTTCAAACACTCATGATTGACTCGACTACCATACGCGCAGCAAAATTGGTGGGGTGCAAGATTTTTTGAAAGTCAAAAAATGGCCTTAAAAAATGGTGGTAGGGCAATAAAAAATTACCATTTTTCGACGTTTCTCATCAAGCACTATCCATTGGCATCAAAAATTGCGAAAAAAACGAAAAAATTTTTCAAAATTGAATTTTGGGGGTATTTTGATTTCTGGGGGGTATTGGTTTCTGGGGTTGCATACCCCCCCAAACCCCCCCACGCCCAGGTGTGCTGACTACCTATGTGCTAAACGGTGCTACGGAGCGAGGGGATGGGTAAACCGAGCAGAGGGGCAACGGGTCTACCCATCAACGGGTAATCTGAACCACCGCAGCACTAGCTTAAGGGTCCACAACGGCTATTGATGGACATTATCAAGCGATATTGGGACGGTTTGGAGTGGGGTGGGTCAAACGCTTAAAGGGGCAACTGGCAACCGGCCAGGTGGTCATCCCAAGCACCCTGTGTAATGCTTAATGGGCCTGAATGTTTAGACAAATACGGGTGAAATCGAAGGTATCATGATTGTGGGCATGGGGTTTGAGGTATGCACCCCCGGAAACCAAAGTAACCCCCTCCCAAACAAAAAGAAACCAAAATACTTCCCTGAATTCAACTTTTGAGAATTATTTTTTGTTTTTTCCCGCACTTTTTTGATGCCAATGGATAGTGCTCGATGAGAAACGTTGAAGAATGGTGTTTTTTCGCCATACCACCATTTTTACGAGCATTTTTTGTCCTTTGAAAAATCTTGCACACTCCCCCCCCCCCCCCCAGAATTTCGGTGCTGCCAGCCAACCTATGTGTGCAAAGCGTAATTGAGTAGGGGGTGGCCGCCACTCTTCCAACCCGTCATCCCAAGCACTGGAGTCATCCCGAGCGCCCATTGGTCGACTGCGTAATCCTTAAGTACGTCAAGCTTCTAAAACGTGTAAAGGCGGCTGTGTGAAATTGTGAAAAAGAAGGTCGTGTAGCACTCTAGAATAAAATACGTTATGTTCAACAAGCGAAATCAGTAGTTACAACAGCTTAATAGCTTCCTCAATATTTTTTGGACTTTAAATTCGAAATCAATAAAATAATAATTACAAAGACACTCACATTTTTCTATTCCTTATCTCTTAAATGACAAAACTGTATAAATCTAAGAAATGATGACAAAGCCAAGTCACGCGCTGGTCCAAAGGCCCACAGTTAAAACTAAACTAAACAAAACAACAGAAACAGTCATGCAGCGGCAAACTGAGACGCTCGTTCATCTGAAATGAAACAAGAAGAAAAAACGCGGGGGCCAGCAGCCAAAATTGACCGACAATGAACACCACAGGAAGCGAAATAACGTTTGCTACGATTAAAATCTGCTTACCAGTCAACTACAATGAAAGCGGCTTGCACACTGATTGGCCTGAAGGCGAGCACCTGTTGAAGACGCCGTCTTACATATGGAATTCTGGGGCTGGCGTTATCGTTAATGAATAATGATAAAGTTATCGTTAGCGTTAACGAATATTTTATAAAAAAAGTTATCATTAATGAAATCACGACCAAAAAAAAATATTGTTAACGCGTTAACAATATTAATGTCGATAATGATATACTATTATAATATCGTCTATATGCTTACATCTTTTGCATTTAATCTTAAAAATCAATGATGGTAAGCATATAGTCAGTTTCAATTAAATTTGAGGTTTATGAAAAAATTTGAAGGGCCTACATAAGTGTTTGAACGGCATATAATTGTAATATTCCACAGCACGTGAATTTTCCGGGGATAAATTTGTCATTGTTATACAACATTACAGCATCAGAATTTGAAACAACTTTTGTAGTTCGCAGAAAAACTCGAAAGAAAACCACAAAAGTAAAATGAAGCAAATAGTTAATGATTTTTTCTTTTCAATTGTTCATTCAAGAGTGAATGTCATGCGTAAAAGGATTTATACATAATTTGCATTCTCTCCGCCAGCCATTTGTAGCAATTTGGAAATTGATACTTTGAAGTTAAACCCGTGAGGTAAATGTTATATTGTTTCTCAATTATATCGAATATTGGCGCAGAAAGTGAGCAAGAGCCCGAGTAGTCGGTTAGCACTACACGCGATACAGAGGAAGATCGGGAAACCGGTGCGGGTAAAACTTTGCTCACGTAACGGGAGGCATGCGGCGCCGCCCGTTACACATATATGCAAGGAGGTTGTGTGGTACTAATGACACCATATGGGCAGTGACAAATTGTGGGGGTTCTGGGTGGTAGAAAACTGACTGACCAAGAAGCATGCCAAAAATTTAATTCTGAAGTCTTTCGATTTCTGAGGGATATACCGAATTCTGGGGGAAATGCCCACTCCCCACCAAGTCCATGCTTGCTGGTAGAGTACCATGGATGGGCAGCTACAAAAATTCTGGTGTGTGTGTGTGTGTGTGTGTGCGCAAGATTTGTTAAAGGTCAAAAAATAGTCTTTTAAATACAGTACATGGCGAAAAACACCATTTGTGAACGTTTCGCATAGAGCACCATCCATTGGCATAGAAAAAATTGCGAAAAAAATCCAAAATTTTAAAAATTGAATTATGGAGTATTTGGTTTTTTGGGTATTCGCTCTTCTTGGGGGGCAGACCCCATGCCCACAAGTGCTGATAAACATATGTGGACTTTTTAGCCGAATTCTGGCTGGTGTAAAACCGACAAAAATGCCTGGCTAGAGGGTGGGGTAACAAATTCTCTATATGACCACACCTGGGCGTGGGGGGGGTTGCGGGGAGTATTTTAGGCAATACCCCCCCGAAAAATCAAACTACCCCCAGAATTCAATTTTTGAAAATTTTTTCGATTAAATAATTTTGTCATTCATTAGGCTTTCACAAAAGGTAATACAAATTATATGAGACCATGCAACTACAATTATAGCTGCAGGCCAAAAGCAAGTACATATATTTCCTTGCAAAATAAAAATGCTGTTTAGTGAAATGGCTATTTTTAGATCAACACAAGACTACTTGTTAGATTACAATAAAAATAAAGTGTTCTGGGTGGATAATTTTAAAATAGAACTATCTTGACAAAAAAAAGATTTAGCTAACTGGCCATAACCAGTATGCTCAGCTCTAGAAAATGGTCAAAGTTTGCATTGTCCTCTAGTAGTTCCGTTTTACTATTTGAAAGCTCTTCAAAATAGTTATAAAAAATGAAATATTTTGTGCTCTGAATTTTGTTTTCGTGTTCTTAAATAGTTCGTCCTAGAATTTAAAATTGATTTTCTCAATGTGTACGGCCCCTTCATAATGAATGCATTTTGCATAGCGCTATAATTTCATATTTACAATGTTTAAGCTCATTTTAGGAAGCCCAAAAAACTCTTCTGAATGATATATTACTCGTTTGATTTAGAAAAGAATCCTAGTTTTCAACTTGACAGCCGGAAGGCTGTCATGCTGTAACTCTGAATGTTTTCAGCTATTATTTTGTGAATTTTTGACGTATTTCAAAATTTTTTTCAAGAATAGCTGGAAAGGAGATTTGTGCTCTGTCTAATGAGCTATGTTTCATGTTTTTGGATGGCAGTATTACATTACTAGGTATCCTTAGGTATGTACAATCATCCTAAAGTGCTACTGTGGAATTGAACATCATTGCTGGTGGGAGGTTAAGCAGGAGGATCTTGTATCAAAGTGGCTTAAAAGTGTTCATTATATATTTTATCTATGTGACATATGTAGTATGTACAAAACATTATTTATCATAATCAAATGTATATAGAAGTACTACAATTTTAATAAATTAATGAGTGAATTTTTTTTTGACAAATAAAGAAATTCATTTTAATGAAAATTTCAAATATATAAATTTAAAATGTTAATTTCAAATTTAAAAATGAAAAGTCAAAAATGCAACAGTCAGTTTTAAAAAAGTACATAGGTACTACTTTAAATAATTAGCGAAATAATAAGAAGTCATCATTTCAAACGCAAAAAAACGGAAATTGGATAATTTAGGGAAAAAAAGATAATGATGAATAAGTAAATGAAAAGAAAAAAAAGACAGGTAAGTGCAATATGCTATCAGTGTGAAGAAATTTTAAGACACGAGAAAAAGCACAAATGCACCTAAAATTATATTATGATGTTTTACCAGACGCAAGACATACAGCGAGAAAAAATATCACGCGTTCATACTATCCAAATAATGAAAAATATTTTAAAATAATCTCTTTATAGCGAAAAATTTTACCAACAATTGCGCGCACTAATTTTTCTTTTTGCTACTTTTATATTTTTACAACATACCTACTTCCATTTACCCTACTTTTATTCAGCGCTGCTGTAGTATGAGAAATAATAATAGGGCTGACCGAGCAGGTTCACACATCCATGCAAATAAGCTCTATAGACAATTTACTGTTCTTTACTTAAGAGCTCTGCTAATGCTTGGCAGTGTTGTCAGATTGGTAGTTATAGATTTGACGATTATGAAGGAATAGTTTCGAAAATGAAGGCTTGCTAAGCGAGAGTTGTAAACTAGTGACTGCAACACTTTCTTTTTTATAGTTTGCTTACGCCCCAGCAAATTATAACGCAATATGAGTAACTGTACACAATTACATAATTTTTGGCGACACACGCATAAATTAGCCCCGTGTGCCCTTCAGCATGTGCCAAGTTCTTGCGATTTATCGGGAGAAATGAAACGAAACCTATCTCCCCGATTCTGCTCGCTGAATTCTGCCGATTCAAATCAGGAAAATGACGGCTATTTGCCGATTGTTGTTACGATTTTCGATTCTCCCGATTTTTCAAAATCAGGAGAAGTAACAGCAAAATCGGGAAAATCACAGCCAAAAATCGGCGATATCGCCGTTTTTCCGATTGTAATCCGGCGATTTTCCCGATTTGCGATCCGATAAATTCAAATCAACGGCAACGATCCTACGTTCTACACTTGTGAATCAGCTACGATTAATGGATTTCTGCGATGTCGCCGATTACTTCTGAATAGGGCTTTAGTGTTACAGATCCTAGTTTATTTTGTTCTCACTAACGACTGCGTTATTCGCACAGTGAAAAGTTTACACTGAGAAGCACTTTTCCGCCCAGAGCATTGGGTATCAAACAATTTGCGGAGCGCCGATTTTTTTAAATGTTACCCCTGAGTTGTAGATTATGAATCTGACCTTAAAATTTCTTTTCACTCAATGGTTGTTGCACAAAAATGTAAAGTATACGGGTTTTTTACTGTTAGCGTGTCCTAAAACTTATCTATTTCAATTTTGGTTTCTGTGCAGCCCAATTGGTTTTATGATGTAAAGGGCTAAAATATCTTAAAATGTAAATTTTTTTCTTTTTACGCAATATTTCTTAATCTGTGATCATTTTAGTGTTAACGGTTTTGAGACAAAAAAGAGATTCCTTCAGCTACTTGCACCCCCAGAATTTCGGCGCTGCCCACCTATGGATATATGGCCTGAATTATTAAATAAAAGAAGGGAACTAGCAAAGAAAAATGCTCCGATGGAACAAAAAAGGTTAAAATACTTGAATTTCTTCATTGCTAAGGATGTAGAAGGAGGTAACTAGGGAAAATTTCCCTATATGCGCAGAAGCCATGAATGTTCTAAACAGTAAGACTTCCCCTAAACAACACAAAAATCGAAGTATATTCTGCGGCCTGTGAAAAATGAGGGTGTAGTCACAAAGCGTATTTAAGTGTTTCGCGAAAGAGCATTGAAGACACTTTCATGACTATTAAATAATAAATGTATTACTTATTTGATGAAATCTTGACCTTTCACAATGCTCCGGAGTAAAAGATAATAGTGTAAACTTTACACCTACATGGCCTACTCAATATTTTGTGTAACGAACGGTTAGTGTTACATTTGCATGAAAAACCACAAAAAATTTCTTTAATTTTTTCCAAAATAAAGCAGTCAAAATACTCGCCATCGTAATCTAAATTACAACGGAAAATCTGTAGAAACGCACATAGGCCGCAGAATATACTTCGATTTTTGCGTTGTTTAGGGGAAGTCTAACTGTTTAGCACATTCCTATGGCTTCTGCGCATATAGGGAAATTTTCCCTAGTCCCCTCCATTTACATCCTTAGCAATAAAGAAATTCAAGTATATTAACCTTTTTTCTTCCGTCGGAGCATTTTTCTTTGCTAGTATTGATTTCCATGCACAAGGTTCCGTAAAATCGACTATAGTTCCTCTCTGATGACCTCTGTTTATATGTTTTTTGACGTGTTTTTTCTGTGTATTATTTTCTGCATATAATTCTGCTACACTTATTAACGTTTCGCTTATGTACCTACTCTTGCGCCTCGTAAAACAATGTAATTTCTCATAACATAATCAATTTTTATGTATGCTTGTGCTACTTCTCGCGTCTTTTTATTCCTTTTACACTAATTGCAAGCTTCACTTTCTTTCTTCCTATTCTGTTCATTCCTTTTTACATATTTTCACTAAATATATCTTTTTCGCCTTTTTGTGTTATGGATGACTTCCTGCTATTTAAAATAGTAAAAAATCTATTTCTAGCGTTTTTTTAAGTCGATATTACACACTTTGTAAAGAAAGTTTTCACTCAGTCAATTTTCGGCAATATCATAATCTTTTGCTAAAAATTTTTCCTTTTTCCTCGGGCAAAAGAAGATAAAGCTTTATATATACAGTACATACATACGTGAAATACTAACATTTGTGGTCAATTTGGGTGGATATGCTGATGTTAGACAATGGACTGTTGTGTATGACTGATATTATGTGGTGCACAATGGATACAGTATGATAATTAAAAAACGACGTCGTCGTTATATTCAATCAAAATAAAGACGTTCACAGCGATGGTTACGCTGGACAGCGTATAAATCTGTTAATTGGGCGTGAAGGAATGCAAGTTTGGGGACCGACCAGGGGCTGTTATACTTTTCTAATGCTCGGAGCTACAGCCTGTTTCCTTAGCAGGAGGGATCCATTCCCGGGCGAGCTAGTTGGCGTCGGCTGTTGATTTCTACGGTCAATTAGTATTATAAGAGCGGTACAATTTTCTTTTGTGTTATTCATTTAGTTACTAACTAAGACACGGCGTGTTCACGTGGACTGCAGTTTTCTGGATTTCGAAAAGGCATAGGGAGTGGGCGAGTGTAAGTGAGCCTTATTTTGAAATAAAGGGGCGCTAACCTGGCGCCAGTTTCTGTCAGCAGCTGCCGCTCAAAATAGTTTTTCTAGTTTCAAGAGCAAACAGTTTGTCGCTCAATGCTAATAAAACTGTGTTATAGCGGCAAATTGAATCAAACAGAGCTGACTGTATGTATGTATGTACCTACACATCTACCTACACGAACTTGATTTGACGTGTTGTGCCCACCTACTCACAAATGAACCTTTCAAGATGTCCCACCCTCCCCATTGAATGATCAACACGTATAAATTGTAATGCCCTCGTGTTTTTCCAACAGCTAAAATCCGTATGACTGCGCAGAACAGTAAAACGATCATAACAATCATGCAAGCGCTGGATTATGGATAACATTCAGCTAAAATATTAGCTATATGTACATAAGTACCTACAGCAAATAGAGCTTTATAATATCACGCGCCTAGAATCGTCGTTTTGACGAAATCGGAGATTGTAGGCTGTGTGTTTGAAGTGCATGGGCATCGAATCGCAGTAATCAGCGTCACACTTATGCATGACTTCGCATTACGTGCGAAATCATGCATAAGTGTGACGCTAAAATCAAAGGCTTATTTAACTTCGATCAAAGCAAACAACTTTTGTAAGTGAAAACATTGAATGTCATGCATATAAGCAGCAAGACCAGCAGAAATCATTTAATCGCTTATCCGGATCGAAGCATTATTTTTACAGTAATTCTAGTGGCTCACACCGACGATTCGAAAGATTTTGGCAAGGAGGTAATTTTTATGCTACCGTCTTCTTTCCGAATAAAGTATAGGCAATTCACAGATTAGTATTTTTCAAAATGTTGTCGCTTGAAACAAAGATAAATTGTCGGTGAAATTTGCAATTAAGTAACAGATGCATAAAATATCCATTATTTGACTCAAATTACTCCTATGTACATTACTTTCGAACGATTTATATTTGATGTAATGGACTTATATCCACATATATGTACATACGTGAAGAACATTGACCTTTAATACTTCCGAAATCAGTAAGAAGAAAAATCAAGTTATCTCCTTTTATATGGCCAATAGGCACGTATTAATGCCCAAATACTAATTAATTCGTTTTGTCGTGATTACTAGGATTTACGAAAGCAACATATATTCTGTTAGTGGCTTGCAGTCCTTCATCAGAATCTTTTAACATGACATTAAACAACCCATCACCGTCACCTGAACACTAAATTTGCACGAGCTTAAAATTTCACAGTATGACGCAATAAGGTTAGGCACAATGGCAGGCACACCATGACGGTCTGCGGGGGGAGGGTAAGTCAGGGGAACTTTTTTGGGTCAAAATCCTTTCAAAAGCTAGTGATTTACTAAAACAGAGTAAGAATTACGCTACTCTCTTTTTTTCAAGCACCTTTACGGAAAAGTTTTGATTTCATTCAGTTTTGGCCGTCATTTCGCATTGTCTTCCTCAAAACGTCTACCATTTTTTCCGTGTAGGTCTAGACCCCCATTTCTCCCTTCCCCACGTGCCTGGTAGTGATAGACGTTCGGCGTAGCCTTTTGGTCTCCGCAAAGATATTTTTCTGAGCATATTTTATCTCAACATATACGCTTGTTCTAGAATAGAAAAGTGAGGTTACGAAACACGTAAATCAAATCCTGACGCTAGAACTAAAAACATATTTTTAAATTGAGTTATTCATAATGAATTAAAGTATGGCTCGACCTCGTCTAGGACATTTTATGAAATCAATCAGCTATTTTTTCACCAAATAAAATATACGAATTAAATCGCTTTTGGAAATCGAAGCGATGTTCCTCCGATGCAATTTTTTCATTTTGAGAAAGAACTCTGTACTGTGTGCTAGATTATTGCTAATGCCTTATTTTATTCCATTGAATTACAAGGCACCACTTAATAAATGTCAATGATCTAAATTTCAATTATCTTTTAGAGGCACTACCCTTAACCGAAGCGTGCACAAGTCGTCCATCAAAGATGATTAACACCGTTTTCGTAATTTCACTGGTAAGTGATGCGACTGAGATGCACTATACTGTCCAATACAAAATATAAAATAGCCATTTCATCGATGGCGTACTGCCCACATTATCAGCCTTCGAGTCCCGGTAATTCAATAAACCCATTGAAGAAAAATATCTTACGATTCGTTGGTAAAAAAAATCTGGCCCGGTTTCTATATGCTGTGGCTTAGGCCTAGCTTAAGCCACACTTCAATGCTTTAAGGTACACGGTCAAGTTTAAACCCTAGCACTTCTAATGGGGGTAAAAATTTGCCGTGTAATAGATGTTCTTCATAGTTTAACCTATGAATAAATATAGTACGTACCAGAGCAAACAATGGTTTTACATCGAAACAGAAAAAAATTTGATATGGAGCCCAAAGACATGGAAATTTAAAAAATATGATGAATATGCCAAAAATCAATAATGGGGGTAAATTTTAAGCCCACACAAAATGACTGAAAAATCATTTCATTTTGTTTGTTTCGTGTCTTGCAGCTGATGGAAAAAATTGTAAAAAAATGTAAAAATTCTAGCTGTCATTTCCATAAAAAAATCCAATAAAACTCCACAAAAACCCAAAAACCCAAAATTCAATAATATTCAAATATGGGTTTTTCCATCCCTGACTACCACCTACATTAATCTAAGCCTGAGCCTAGTAAAAATAAGAAGTTTGACCAGGAAAGGTGACTTCCAGAAAAAAATTTAGAAAAAAATAATTTTTTGAACTTCCGTGAGCGCGCACACGCAAGCAAGCGCCATCAAATACCTGTCATGACGAATGCCTATCAGTTCAAATTTCAAGTATGATAGCTCTTTTTATAGATAAATGGACCTTGAATCTCATGAAATAAAGTATACGTAAGAGATACATGCAAAAATTTGCATCAAAACAGGCAGAAAACAACAAAAAAATTGGAAAAAATCGGCATTGGACTTCAAAGTGGTTTTTCACCGGCTATAGTATACCGTTGTATGGCCGCATTTTACGATGTCAGCAGCTGTATTCTACATGACCTCAGACCTCATTCAAAAACATGTATCTTCCGAATCAATCTCTAAAGAAACCCAGGCACGTAGCTCTCGTGGGAATAGAGGGTTCGGACCCTCCGAAATTCAGAAAAATCAGGCTTTTTAAACGTTATTTTGTGCTATTTTTGGCCTTTTCGGTGTTGGTCCCCCCAGAAGATTTGATGTTGGTGTTAAGCATTGATGTTGGTCCCCAAAATAGGACGGCCAGCTACGTGCCTGAAGAAACCAATTGATGATTAGCAAGACTTTTCAACCCAAGCTCATTAATAAATTATTAGCTAGAAAAATCGTCGTAAACGTATAAAAATAGAGCAAAATATTCAAGAAATAGGATCAAATGCCCATCTTATTCACGCGTGCAACTTTTACGAGAATTTATTAATTTTTCTCCTTTTTTATGTGCTCGGACGCGTCCCTATTGTGCCTGATTATAGTTCAAAAGATAGTTTATAACCGTTTTCTGCAACCAGACATCCTTGGGGTCTAGCCAAAAGACATGTATTTATTCTTTAGGGCCTAGCTAGAGACCCTATAATAGAAAAATTATCTGAGAAAATGAGACAAAATGAAAGCAAATAGACGAAAATCGAAACTTTACTTCAAAAAGTTTTAAATTGATTAGAAACTGTGGATTATCATGGTTTTGCGCTATTCCAGCATTCGTATCACTTTCTGAGGCTGCTCATCTCGATGCTGCTGACCATAGGTGAGCAGCACTAAAATTCTGGTGTGATGCAAGATTTTTCAAAGATCAAAAAATGGCTTAAAAATGGTGATATGGCAAAAAACACCATTTGTCAACGTTTCTCATCGAGCACTATCCGTTGGCATCACAAAATTGCGAAAAAAACAAAAAAGAATTCAAAAATTGAATTCTGGGGGTATTTTGATTTTTGGGAAGGTATTTTGCTTCTTGGGTGGTTGCATACACCCAAACCCTCCACGCCCAGGTGTGCTGCTGACCATTCAAACCAACATATATACCTACTGTATATGTGTATATGTATATATGCCTACATAGACTAAACCAGATGCACAGCATGGCGCTTAGCCGACGAGGGGCTATCCAAAGAGCTTTTTGATTTAACGGCTTCAAAAGCTGGTACGAATGCTAAAATAGCATAATAAACTACACGATGAGTTTCAAGCACTTAAAAATTTTGATTTTCGTCCATTTTAGGCCTAGATTTTGATTTTTTTTACAAAATTTCTATTTTCTATTTCCATTCACCACGTGCATGTCTGGAACTGAGACGCCCGAAATGCAGAAAATACCTAACTTAAATTTTAGAAATGTTTTTAATTTGTTCGCGATTTTTTGTCCATGCCAATGAATGCAGCCAGTGGAAAGCATCGAAAATTGACCGAAAGTTTTTTAGCACGTTTTTGATATGCAAAATTTTTTTGACTGTCCCCAGACTTCAGGCGCCGCTCATGTACACACATACGTATGCTCGCAAATAGAATTTTATACTATAGCATCGAACACGCAAAATCTGCTTTTTATGTAGGTTCTAATTAGCTCAAACGCATCGAAGCACGTATGGAAGCCACTAGAACTGACAGCTCCGCATTTCGCCGATGAAGCATTGCGTATGATCTGCCATCAGTCAAGAGTGCACTTCATTCATCAAAACGATGAAGGAATAGATGATACGATAACGTCGAACGAACTTTCTGGCAAATCATCTTGGACTACAAATTCTTTGAAAAAAGAGAAGATGGTCGAAAAATGCACCTGTTCGCAGCCGGATCGAGTGTCTCCGTTTTTGCCTATAATCCGCTTAATTCTAAGGACTCGATTGTTGAAGTCGACGGTAAACAATGGGAACTATCGTCGTGCTTTGAGGTATCTTAGCGATTTAGCACGCTTTCTTTTTTGTTTGCTAATTTATTAAAATGATTGTATATTATTAATTTCTCTTTCCTTATTTGTCATCTTTTTCCTTTTCGTTTTTGTTTTCTTATTATCTTTTCAATATCACCTAACAAAAAAGTTAGTCGAATTTATGTACATACGCAACTTTGATGTTGGCAAAAACTTTCCGTACAGATGGGCGACTGTACGTGTATTTGGACGCGCTGAAGTTTTGAGGGTTGATAATTGGAGCCCAAAAAATTTCAAAAGTCCAGGGGTTGGTTTCAATGTAGCGAATTAAGTCTGAAATCAGACTTAAGTTCAATCTGGCAGACCCCAAAAAAATCGATTGAACCCAGAATTGAATTTTCGGCATGTTTTTTGTGATTTTTGCAAGTTTAACACCATTTAGACCAAAAATGTTGCTGCAGTCCATATAAGACTACAACTGAATCTTAATATTTCGAAGTTGTTATAATTCTTAAATCGTTGTAAGATCGTTTTGGCATAAGACAGCATGAAAATGTCGTGATGACCGATATGATCTACGAGGGGGTATTCAAACCAACCTCAGTTTTTTGCCTCACCCCCAGAATTCGTAATTAAGCATAAAATTCCTAGAAAAGGCGCTGTTTTAAGCGTTTTTAGCTATTGTTAGGCTCAACTGTGCCTAATTTTCGGCGCTTCGCGCAGTATATGTATATTCATTATTCGATTATACGAGTATTTTGTGTAATTTATTCAAATTTTTCGATATTTTCCTGAAATTGTTTTTATGTTTTTTACGTTTTAGAAAGATAGAGCATCATCATGAACGCCAATATTGTTTTCAACCCGTGTCCACCGTTTTTGAGCTCAAAAAATTCTAGAAAAGCCTTGGCTCCACTCCCCTGCTTCTCCAGAATTCCCATGCTATGCATGTCTGGTAATGACCAATTTTTTGTGAACCAAAAATCCTGTGATATTTACGGTCAAATTATTAACCCAACGGTTTATAATCTGTTTCGGCATGTTTGGCTGCTCACATAGCGTACTTGCGACGCGCTTCGTAACTTCCGACTTTGTATTAAAGTCATACCCAAACTAGTTGTCGAGTTTTGATTGTTTTTAAACGGCCGTTTCCTATTTTCTACATTTCTGAATGCTCTTCTTTTTTTACTCCTTGAGCCCTGCTGAATATACCCTCTGTTGAGAGTCACTTTCTGTAAGATTCAGCCCGGCCATGTACTGAGCATGGACAAATCAAAAAATAACTACTTCTGATTTAAACAAAAATTATGCAGTTTTTGACGCTCAATTAAATGGCGTCCATCACGTTTCTTGAAAACGAATATTTTTTGTGTAAGTGAGTACAAAGTAACAAAAATGACCGATTTTGTCAAATTTGACAGCGTGTAGCATTTTTCAGCATAACTCAAGATCACCGCGATCAAATTAAATAATTTTTCTTCATTTAGAAGATGAATAATTTCTACATTTGGTAAAGTACATTTAAACTCACAGTATCTCTTCAATATTTTTGATATTATTAGAAACATAAAACATTAAGAATTTTGACTTCAACTTTTTCGACAATTTCCAATATAGCGCATAAACCATATGCGAGCCCTCATTCATATTATGACTAGCAAAGAAAAATGCTCCGATGGAACAAAAAAGATGAATATACTTGGAATTGTGGATTATTATGGATGTAAAAGGAGGGGACTAGGAAAAATCTACCTAAAGTCGGAAAATCTGCTAAAAATCACACTTTCTCTAAGCAACGCAAAAAAATCGATGTATATTCTGCGGCCAACAGATTAAAATAAATATTCAACCATAACAATGATTGAAACAGCAGCACGTTAGCTATGCAGTAGCTATGGGAAATGATATTAAGTAAACTAACAGTCTTCCAAGCCAATTGAATGAAATAGCAAACATCGAAGACAATTGAAGACATGGTTGGTTAAAAACAGTAGGAAACACGTAAGTTGACTTGAAACAGACTTAATGTAGATACACTAGCATGCCCGAAACGATTGTGTGCACTAATCAATCGGCTCCTGCTTTGCTTGCTATAATGCTCATAAAACAAAACAACTTTAAATACAATACCTCTTAGTTTTCTATCAATCAGGTGCCAGCAATTTAAAAAAGTAACCTTGATAGATTTCGTTTATACACTCTTATCTGAAACTTCGAACATTATTTAAAAAAGACACTTTTTTAGAGGCCGCAGAATATACATCGATTTTTTGCGTTGCTTAGAGAGAGTGTGATTTTTAGCAGATTTTCCGACTTTAGGTAGATTTTTCCTAGTCCCCTCCTTTTACATCTATAATAATCCACAATTCCAAGTATATTCATCTTTTTTGTTCCATCGGAGCATTTTTCTTTGCTAGTACACTACTTTTAATTAGCGTGATTTCAGTACATCAGTCAGTAAACACAATCAGTAACATGCCACAATAATGACAACAGTCCAAGAACGCGGAAAACAATATTGTTCTTAACATCAGCATTATCCTTTTTAAACAAGACAACCTTATTGACACCATCAATTTTCAAATTAAAACTGCATTAAGTAATTTCTTCTTAATGTGCAGTTCACTTATAATCAAGCACAAAAATTTAACCAACGAATTCACATTGCAAATCCTCACTCAATCAATACACAAGCACAATGTGTTGTGACTTTTGAAATTGAAAACACCTTTTCAATTTTCTGAAAATTGATCAATTTTCAAATTGAAAATTGGGTCAATTTTCAAATTGAAAATTGGGTGTTTGAATTTGCGATGAAGAAAATAATCAAAAGATAGTCACTTGGTTTATTTAAGCCGAGTAATAAAATAACGACCGTCCACCAATTCCAAACTAAACGCAAATAATCTGATCACTATGAAAAAGTTTTGAAAAATGAGCTTGCTAAGCGAGAGTTGTAAACCAAGAGAAACTTAAAGTTAAAACCTATCATTAAATTATGAGAGAATTATAAAAGATTTTAAACTTCAAGAAAATGGAAAAGGCGGGATGTTGGTAAATTAGAAGGCAAAGATTTTCGGCAAAAATTCAAAAACTTCACGCAAATATCAAATGTAAGGAACACTAACACTTTGATTTGGTAGTAAAATAAATTTGTAGTATAGACTACATATTAACAACAAATGAATAGTGCAAACTTTACACAACTACTAGGTGTAGAGAATACTAACAGTTTACGGCTTATTAATGTACATGATTACAATAAAGCTGTATATCTTTGTCGACTTCTGTGCACAGTAGTGTGATTGCTGGTTCATTTTAAACCACTTTTGCAGGCAATTTACATCAACTAAACGATAGCTCTCCATGTGCAAGATTTTGTGAAACATATTATAAACACGGCTAAGAAAGATTTAACTTTAATGCAACCCATTTAAGACAAAATTACATCTCTTCAATGATCTAAGGACACTTGAACATAATTTTTAAATCACTTTAGATTACTTTTGAGGGTAAACAAACTCACTTAATTGATGTCTCACATATGAATCCTTGAAAATTTCTTGACTTCAGTTACAAAGTCTTTGCAAGTCTATCGAATTAGGGTTAACACGTAACGTAAACTTTACACAAACACATAGCGTAAAGAATATTTTAGTCGGATTCGTAATTTTGATATTGCTCCGATATTTCTTTCAACATTTTTGGAAAAATGAGTCTCCATAATGTTTTAAAGACAATAAACATTAGGTTTAAACCACTTTGCAATACTGCTGAGTGTAAGCAAGCGCGCCCAATTGACGTATATATTTCATTCCCTGTAAATTTTTATATCTCAGGAAAAAATTTTGATTTTTGCAATGCTCTAGAACAAAGGCTAACATGCAGTGTAAAAAATTACTCGGATATTATGATCAACATTCATGAAAAAATTATGTCTCTACAATGGTCTGAGGACATATAAACAATGAATGTAAACTACTTTACATCACTGTTGGATGTAAACAAACGCGCCTACGTGACGTCTCACATTTGATCCTTTGAAAACTTCTAGGCTCCAAGAAAAAATTAGGTTTCAGGAATGCTCAAAAACGAAGATAAATATATATGTAGTGTAAACTTCATGTAAACACCTAGTGTAAAGAAGATTTTAGTCAGATTCGTAATTTTGATATTGTTCCGATATTACGATTAATATTTATGAAAAAATTAAGTCTACATAATGTTCTATGGGCAAACTAACAATTGGTGTAAACTACTTTACAACACCGTAGAGTGTAAACATATGTGCCAGACTGGCATATCAAATTTGATTCCTGGTCCATTTCTAGACTTGATAAACGTGTCCCTGACTCGTAACCGGAGAAGCAGGCAGAAAAAACAAGACAGAAACGCATTTAAAACTCCAAATTTTTGACTTTACACTCGCTAAATATTAATGTATAGACAATTTGCTTTGACATGCACCCGATATAAAGCACTTTATTTTTATTCTATTAGACTTATCCCGACTTCTGGACGGAGAAAGTGGCGAACAAAAAACGCAACAAAAACGTATTTTCCATCATTTAGAACACTGTAAACTTTAAAATTCCGTACCGAACTCCCCATTGAGTTTAAAGAAATTCGGTTTGGTACAATTTGTAGCTTTTAAATCGTAGTACATTCCTGTGTGCCAAAAATTCTGTTGCAAAAATTATTTGGCATGATTTATCAATCAAACTTCGGAAAAACGTGTTTTTTAGCCTATTTTTTACCTCTGATTTCGAACTTTACACCCCCATAAATAACTCAATATTGCGTTTTTTTAAATGCGGTTTGCTGCGATGTTTAGCCCCTGTGAGGCACTTTATTAATGCTGTCTTCGATTTGCACTGACTCATAAGCGGAAAAATTTGGCAGAGAAATCTTAGTTAAAATCCGTTTTTTTACACCATCCACTAGAGTGTAAACTTTAAACCCCAGGATTTAACTCACCATAGAGCATACAAGACTTTGCTTATATGCAGAATGTAGCCCTTGATCTGCTCTACATTTCTGTCAGAAAACATTTTAAAAACCTCATAACCGGAGTTAGTATCGGACATAGGAAGGTTGAAAACTCGACCAAAAAGTGCTTTTTCACCCCCAGATTTTCGCACTCTTTACAATGCCGTTCGATAAATAATGCGATTTTCAAAAAACAAAAAAAGTGTCATCTGTAGAATTCATCCCTCTATTATCCGATTCTGTTCAATCCTTCGAGTCATCAATACTCAGTTGTCCACATGCCGCAGTAAAAAGGTCCCAAAATTTGTCCTATGTTATAACGTTACACAAAAACTTTACACCTTCTTTACACAGTCAATTTTGAGTTTCAAGAAAAACACAAAAAACACGGGCAGCGAATTTTTTTATTATCTTTCTTTTAAAAAAAACCGCACCTTCCAGAAGTGTCCGGTTATAGCTGTAGGGGGTGCCCAGGTGTTGGGGGTACCCAAGTATATTATAGGTACGCGCTAACGCGCTACCTATGATATTTAATAGCTTATCACTCGAGGCTTTTTTGATAGAAAAAAGAAAAAAATTAAAAAGATCACTTTTTGAGCGATAGGTGTTTGAAAGGAACGTGGTATGCTAAGAAATGGTTGAAAATTGACGAATTGGCCTCAGTATGTCACACAATTTTACCCTAAGTAAATGTGGAAAATCTTTTGTATTGCATCGTGACGTTGACTGTTATTAGAGGCTTGCTTATTCGTGCAAAAATTAAAACTAGTTTAATGACCTCTTTAACAGACTTTTAACGAGAACGTGGTGTGCTTGAAAAAATTATGAAATTCGTAAGATTTTTGACTGGAAATGTCAACTTATTTTCTTATTACTTTTTTTAAAAAAATGTGGGCCGCAGTCCACGATATAATATGTTGTCAAAAATTATTATGGACTGTATACAAAAATTTTTTCAAAAATCAAAATACCACTTTTCAATTACACATAGTTTAAAAGAACACGGTGTGCTGAGGAATGATTAAACTAAGACAATCTTGAAAGTGTCAAGATATTTTCTTATTAAAATTCTTTGATATAAAATGGTTAGTTGGTTGCAATTTATACTCCAGCACCTTATTAGTTATCGGAGAATTCTTGAGGAAAAAAAGAGAAATATAATACCTACGTACTGTTTGAGCAACACATTTACGCTTTAATGGAACGTGGGAAAACTCTAGATTTATCATATTGAAAGAATTTTGAGTCAACACGTCAATCTGTTTTTTAGTAGCTTTATACATTTAGCTAATCGCTCGCACTAAGACCACACACGGGCGTAGAGGTCTAGACCATACGTGTTCTTGGGCCCTTGCGAAATGGCTGCAGACCCCGCAAAATAGCTTTGAAATCCAGAATTGTCGATTTTTCAAAAGAATTGTAATAAGTGTGGTTTTGTAATCGTTTTTAGCTCATTTTTGGCTCAGAAATCTCAAATTTTTGGCGCTGCGCGCCATTTACACATTTTTTACTGCACTTTTTCCAATTCCTTGATTTTGAAATCTTTTCCAAATTTTCTTCATTTTTTATGTTCTGGAAAGAAGTAGCATTCTCCGAAACGTCTGAAACAGTGTTTTTGAAGTATTCTTAAAGTCTTTTGGCTAAAAAAACACTTTTTGAACGTCTTTCGGGCCTCATTCTGCCCCGCCCCCCAGAGTTCCCATGCTGTACATGTAAGGTCTGGACTCCTCGAGATCTGGCGGACTCTCTAACTCAAAATCGATAGACCGCCTAGAATTAAATTTTTGGTGCTATTTTTCCGATTTTGCTTCATCAGACCCCAATAATTTTTTGGCTGCCCATGTATTACTTTGACATGTTATTAATGCATTTTAGTAAAATTTCAGAGAAAGATACGTTTAAGAGAAACGTAATGTACTGAGAAACTCTTAATTTGAACAGTTTTAAATAAAAATTGTTCAGTTTTTTTCGATAAAATCTGTTAGTTCTAGAGAAAACTGAAGAACTAAATTACTACATTGTGAGTAGCAAGTCAAAAATTCGATTGTCAATACAATGTTTTTTCAATGACTGAAATACATTCGTGCGTACTTTTTAAAGAAGATGAATACGAAAAAATTATCATTTTAAATCGAAATTATTTTGAATTCGACAATTTCAAGCAGATCAATATCATTTACGTCTATAGGTAACCATCAAATTTTTTCCGTCTTCCTTACTGAAGTCTGTTGCAATATCTACCTCAACAATAAGTCACATGATTTTCAAGTTACAACAATAAGTTACATGATTTTCAAGTAAAGATGTTATAACATTTTTATAAAGGTCCCTAATTCGTTGCTAAAAAGGTGGTCATCATATTTTTCATATTTACTCATGATGCTAGATGATAAGATCCAATAAATTAATTGTAGTGTTTGGCAACCATTTTTTATTCGAGAATTTTATTAGTAAAATATCCCGACATTCTAAGTCAAAATAGTCTAATTTTGATCATTACTCGGTACTTCCTCTTATAATACGTGTAACTCAAAAAGCGATCCTATGATTTTTTGAATTTTTTATAAAGGTCCCTAATAGTTTTTTACAACATGTTACAATGTGAATTGCGACCCACATTCTTAACAAAGTAAGAAAAACGCTTCTTGACATTACCTGTGAAAATCTCACAAATTTTTTTAATTTTCAAGCAAACTATGTTTAAGGTCTATTACTTAAAAAGTGATAATTTTTAAATATAAATTTTTCATGTAATGCATAAGCCCCTGATAAAAGATGCAGCATAAAAGATCGCCAAAATATGTTACTGATAAAATGTTGCGACATTCTGAGGCTAATTCGTCAAATTTCAGCCATTTCTTAGCGTACAATGTTCCATTCAAACATCTATTGCTCAAAAAGCGGTCTTTTTATCTTTTTTATTTTTTATCATAGAAGCTTCTACTGATAAGCTATAAGATGTTATAACATGAACGATGGACCGCATATAGTATACGCGCTATATTGAAAATTGTCGAAAAAATCGAAGTTAAAATTGTTAATGTTTTATGTTTCTAAGCATATCAAAAAATATTGAAGGTATACTGTTAATTAGAATTAATTTTACAGAATGTAAAAATTATTCATCTCTCAAATTAAAAAATTCAATTTGATCGTGTTGGTCCCGAGTTATGATGAAAAACGTTAGACCTGTAACATTTTGATAAAAGCAGTGATTTTTTATACTTCAGCTCATTTTACACGACGATTGTTCGTTTTCGAGAAAATTGCTTTGCGACTCAGCGTCAAAAACTACGTCTTTTATACCTACGTTAAAATCGAGGGAGATTAATTTTTGACTCGTCTAACCTCGAGTCGAGTCTTACAGAAAATGACACCTAATGTGAAATGAATTTTTAGTATGAATGGATTTGCTTGTGCGTAGCATGTAGTGATAATTATAGTCTGCTTCATATAAATTTAGGCATAAATTCCAAGAATTTTTTCGAAAGTAAGCCGACGGATTACGATAATTATATATCGAGTCAATGCTATAATCGCATTTTGTCGGCTTATTGTCGGACATAGTCTTTAAAATTTATGCCTAAACTTCTGTGAAACAGACTATAGTGTGCATGATTTTGGTTGGCTTGGTTTTGCCGCAGAGGTGTTGGACTTGGATTTTTTCGACTCCATGCGCACAAAGCATGTTTTTCATATATTTATTGTAATATTGTACGCACGTACTTAGCCAATGTGTTTGCTTTAGCCCGACTTCAATATTACGTTCCATTTCCAAGAAACCACCGACGGCTTTTATGTACTCCTAGATGGAACGGATGCTATTCAAGTTTCACGAATTGAGATAATGTTGAAAACCGCAACAAAGGTGCCCTACGAAGTAAAGTGCTGGCCTGCTGACGGATTATGGATGAAGAAAGGATTTGACAATGAACCTTTTGACCAAGTCAAGCATTTCAGCTACAACCTTGACAACCATTTTTACATATGGCAGGGAAATAACAGCGCCTGGCGTACCGGCTATCTTAGAGACATTACCGAAGCGAAAACTTATTTTGACATTACCGGATTGAAAAGTTATCAGGACGTAACGAAAATGTGGAATGTCGCTACGTATGGTAATAGTCTCGCATATATGCAATGGGCGTTCCTGATATCGGAAACTTTCACATACTCTTGTAATTTAATTTTTGAAACCTTTTCCACCTTAACTCAGGATCTTTTGTGCCAGTAGGTAGAGCTCGATAAAAAGCGTTAAAAAATGCTTTTTTGGCCGCTAGCGTATACCTTTTTGGCTCATTTGATTGTCAAAAAATTTTCGGCCCTCCTCTTGATACCCCGGAATATGAGCAAAGTGCATGCGGAATACATTATCAAAAGCAATTTACGGTCATAGTGGAATCATTCTGTATCATAAGTAAACTTGGTTATTGCGAACAATGTGCTTTTTTTGACACCTTTAATAAGTGCATTACTTGAATTTAGCTCATATTTTCACACTACTGCTCGTTAGATATGTATTTCCACCTCAGATTTATTTTGGTTTATATTTATAGAGAGAGTCAGGTATTATGCAATACTTGTGGTGCTCTCAAGCCCATATCTACAATCCGATTTCCATCGGAGATTAAGAGTTTTGTAAAAGTGGCTCTGAGTGCAGCCCATTTTTTCAAAATAACAGTCGAGTATAAGATTTGCTGCAGGTTTCTATTTCCAATCAATCTTTGGATGACTTTTTAAAAGCTTCGTAAATTTTGTGGTGGTCTTACTGATGCCAGCAGAAGCATTTTTTGATTTCTAAAATATCATAAAATAATAATTCCAAGCATAATCAAATAATGGAAAATTAAAATTCACAGGGCGAAAATGTTTTCTTTCGAATAATGCCTCTAATGGACATCAAGGTAAACAATATGACTCTAAAACTCATCCCTGCATATCCTTTTTGCTTGAGCCTTATTTTGACTAAAAATTACGAAAAGATAAAACATATCACCACATCTGAAACCTAGACCTAGGGGCGGACAGATACATACATATGTATAAGCAATTTTTTTATTTCAAGTCACAATATCTGAGAAAGTCGACCATTAATTGAGCAAGTCAAAAATTAATCACAACTGAAAAAAAACATTTGGTGTAATTTTGCTCGATGAGAACGAATCGGACATTCACTTTGATTTCTAAAATTCGTGGAGCTATAGTGACCTGAACTTCCGGTTTTTGTTTTTTTTGACAAATATTTAATGCTTTAACTTCTTCGTATTCTGATTATCGTATTCTTAAACTATGCTAATAAGACTTCGCAGAATAAAAGCCCGTTCAATTTTTAATATAGCGGGCAAACACATGTAGTTAACGAATCAACAGGCAATGAGATTTAAAAAATCAGCTCAAAACATGCATGTGCGCGATCAAATTGTTTGAAGCGGAGGATTAGGGTCTAAAATATTTTAAAATTTAGAATAGTAAGGAATTTATCTATGTAGAATTTACATAACTTATCATTGTAGAATTTACATAACTACTGGGTGTAAAGAAAACAAACGGTCTTCAGATTCGTAATCCTGACCTAATGGAAGATATTTTGAAAAAAATCTTCCATTGCAACGCTCTGGAAGTAAGAAAGTTGTAGTGTAAACTACACATTAACAACAAATGCATAGTGCAAACTTTACACAACTACTGTGTGTAGAGAAAAGTAAGAGTCGAATTTGTAATTTTGACGTCACGAAGAACATTTTTAAAAATAAAGATTCCGCAAGGCTCTAAAACTAAAATCAATTTGCAGTGCAAAGTTTACACAACTACAGAATGTAAAGGAAATTTTAGTCGTATTCGTGATTCTAACATTACTCTGATATTACGATCAACATGTATGAAAAAAATAAGTCCTGACAATGGCCTGAAGACATATAAATATTAGATGTAAAGCACTTCGCACCACTGCTGAATGTTAACAAACGCGCCCAAGTGGCATATCATGTTTGATTCCTGGTACATTTTTTGACTTGAGATAATGTGCAGACTCATAACCAGAGATGTTGGCAGACACGTTTAACACAACCAATTTTTGACTTTACACCTCCCGAAAAATCTACATATTGATGTAAATAAATGCAATTTGCTATGACCTGTACCGTTAGAAAGTATTTTATTCTTATTCTATTAGACCTATCCCGACTTCTAAACAGAGGAAGTTGCGAACAAAAAAGGGACAAAAACGTATTTTCCACCAACCATACATTGTAAACATTAAAAATCTAAACCTACCTCCCCTTTGAGAGCAAAGAAATTCGGCTTAAGCCAGTTTGTAGCCTTTGAATCGTTGTATGTTTGTGTGAGGAAAACTTCTTTTCCGCAAAATATTTGAGATATTACCAATCAAAATATAGGAAAAACGTGTTTTTCAACCTATTTTACTCAACCTGATTTCGTAATTTACACCCCATAAATAACGCAATATTACGTTTGTTAAACGCGGTTTGCTGACATATGTGGCCCTTTCAAGGTGCTTTATTTCTATTTGATTTAATTTATTCCGACTGATAAAAGGGAAATTCGGCAGAGAAATCTTAGACAAAATCTCTTTTTTACACCATCCACTGGAGTGTAAAGTTTAAACCCGTAGATCTAACTCCATATTAAGTGTGCAAACGTTTGCTGGTAAGCAGAAAGTAGCCCATAAGCCAGAGTTCATTTCTATTAAAAGAAATTCCATGGACACATAATCGGAGTTGTTGGCATACATGAACGAGTCGAAAATCGACCAAAACGTGTTTTCCCCCTCTTTACACTCCCATTCAAGCACTAATGCTAAATTCGAAAACAAAAAAAGCGTCATCTAGAGTATTCCTTCCTCTATTATTCAAAACCATTATATAGTTTAAGGCGGGAAAAAAGGGAAAAAACTATCAAAATTCGCTATGTTATAACGTTACGCCAGAACTTTACACGCTCCTTACAAACTCATCATTGAGTGTAAAGAAAAAAGCTCCATCGAGCGTTTTACCTATCTTTTAAAAAATCACACATCCCAGATGTGTCCCCGTTATAGCTGCGAGGGGGGCATATGTCGGGGTACCCAAGTACATTATAGGTAGTATTTTTTTGAGATTTTCGGAGATAGTGTGAAGCGTCTAATCTGCAAAGTTTAGAAAATCGCCGTTTTGAACAAGTATACTGCAATGCCTGTCTAAAGAGCCTGGTCCCTTAATTTTCCTTATGTTTTCCAGAAAGTGATCGGATATGTGCATAGGCACCTGCGTGTGAAAAATCTTTTGTAGGGTATTAACGCAAAATTTTGAAACTTTTTTCTCAGAAACAACATGTTTATATTCCTGTTTAAATCGTAATACTGCTACAGTATCAATATTTTTAACGTGCTTTTATAGAAACTTGAATGGCTTTCATATTTCAAGAATTATGGAGTCAGCAGAGAAAAAGTAATAGTACGAAAAAATGTCAAAAAAGGACAAAAACCGGAAATTTAGGCTATCGTAGCTCCATGGATTTAAGTTTTTGATTAAAATATATGTCAGATTCGTTCTCAGCGCGAAAAAGTACGCCATATATATTTTTTCAGGCATTCAAAGGTAAATCTTCCCAGAAATTGTGTCTTATGAATTATAGTCTTTTTTCAAGACATATGATTTCTGCTCCTGTTGCAATAAACTTATGTGCCAGTTAGATACATAGTTGGTATTTTATTCAGCAGGTGAATAGGGACCTATAGAAGTCTTCATATGACAAGTAAATATTACAACTGTAGAAGAAAATGTTTTCCGGCCGCTATTCATAGCGGGCAGTTTGGGATATGGATAAGTCGCCCCACCCCCACATTTCGCCCCCACACAATCGCTCCTCCCCACAACTTAACCTCAACAACTCGCCCCCAACCACAACTCGCCCCCACACAACGCCCTTCCACAACTTGCCCCCACACAGATCGTCCTCATACATCTCGCCCCCACAACTCGCCCCCACAAAACTCGCCTAGCTTACAACTCGCCAGTCGCCCCCACACAAATCGCCCCTCCCACAACACGTCCTTGACCAATCGCCCCTCTCCTCACTCGCAACTCGCACTTGGAGCCTCAAGTCGAGAGTTTATGATTGCTAATGCAATTATATATTTCAAAGTCTATATAGGAGCTTCACGATAAATCCTATTTATGGTGAAAGTTGTACATGACAAGTTTTCGCGGTGTTTTTACACTGCTGCTACAGCACAGTCTCTCATTTTTGAGTCAATTGGTGGGCGTATATCCAGTGCAAACAGCTGGTCTGCGGGGGTAAAACATTGAATTTTTTGGGCAAAACTCTCTTCAAAAACTAGCATACTCGTTAATCCTAAAATAGCTTAAAAGTGGTCAATCTACAGTTAGTAATCAATTTCTAGCATTTTTAAAACAATTTTTTCTCGTTTTCATTGGTTTTCGCCTTTACGTTGCCTCATTTTTCTCAAAACTTCCTATTTATCTATCCTGAGAATCTAGAGACCCCACAACCACATATGGGCGTGGAAGTTTACACAGCCCCAAGTCTCCGATATATCCCCTAAATCGATCAACGATCTGATCCCACCCACAGAGTTTGGCACCCCTGCTGGGTAGTGGGGAGCAATCAAGCATTAGATCATACATAAGAATACGCATATGTATGCTGGTATAGGGTTTGAATTGATTTGTCAATTGTCAAACATTTGGGATTGGATTCAGGCGGCTGTCCATCGCAGGCTAGACAAAAAAGGCTAAGAAAGACAAAATTGTTTTCTGGGCAATAATGCTCTATTGTTAGCTTTATCCATTAGCATCGAACAATTACAAAAAAAATTCAAAAAATTGAACCTGTGAGATTTTTAGTTTCTGTGAGTCCGACGAAAGCCTCCATCGTAGAATTGTAATTTTGTTGTGCAGGGGCGTGCTTTTTTGAGAGGGGCGAGTTGTGGTGGTGATGGGGGACGAGTTGCGTGGGGGAGAGTTGTGTGGGGCGAGTTGTGTGGGGGCGAGTTGTGTGAGGGCAAATTGCGGGGGGGGGGGGACGAATTGTGGGGGGGGGGGGCGAATCATCCGCAAACCGGCTCTTTTTGTACATATACATATATACGTATATGTACATATTTATATCTATTCTGTTGCTGTATAAATAGTCTGTTCAATTCCAGATGGCTTATTTTCACTAGAATCCCTGAAAATTTTACTGGCTGCAAAAATCATTAAATTGTAGCTGCGTTATTACAATCACACATATATTGTGCGTGATTACTGTATTTACACCAATTTTTGAGACCGATTCTGAAAAATAAAGGTTTATAACAGATTGACTGACCCCCCAGGACCAGCTGACTCCCTGGACTGATAACACTAAGCATTTATGCATTTATGGAGATGGCTGTTCCACCATCCTAGCATTGCTTTCATTTAATATTCTAAAGATGAACAATTTTCCAGATGTGATGCTTACAATTCAAGTGGAGAGATATCTGGTGATGTTCAGAAGCAATACGAGTGATACATTGGAATTCTTCGATACTAGCGATATGAAATTACTATCAATGAGCTTTGAATGGCCAAAATGGACTCAAGCCAAGCGTACATTTTTCGCCTATGATGTTCAGACTGACACATTATTTGCAGCCGCTGATCAAGAGAAAATTCACCGTTTTAAGAAATTCAGCCATTTCTTAGCCAAACAGACAGACATTGGTGGGCAAAAAATTCGTAGATTCGTTAATATCAACGATTACTTTCCTTCGAAATAGAAATGAGAAAATCTTGAAATCGCTCGGCTCTATATTTCAGGATTGAAGTTATAAATGAGAGAAGTTATAAGGCAATAAGTAATTAATTGAAGCGCTATTATTTAATTAAGACGCTATCGACCACTTTCAACAACAAAACTGAAAGCATTGAGGTTTTCCGGATTTCAGCTAACATTAGATATGTGGCAGATAAGGAGGCATGACTAAAATTAAGCTTATTTTTAAAGATTTTTAAGTTTGTGTGCAAACGCGTTTTTGCAATGGTTATGGTTTCGTTTTATTTAGCATTGGTTACACTTTCCGTTATATTTAGCATCGCGCCTTATAAATTATTAGATTTTTTATCGGTATCATTTTTAAAAGTACCTATCTAAGCTTATTTTTGAAGATTTTTAAGTTTGTGTGCAAACGCGTTTTTGCAATGGTTATGGTTTCGTTTTATTTAGCATTGGTTACACTTGTCGTTATATTTAGCATCGCGCCTCACAACATTTTAGATCTTTAATCGGTATTACTTTCAAAAGTAACTATCTGCAATGTGTTGCCATGCATATTTTCTGTTGGAAAAGTAGCCCATCAGAATACAAGTTATAACGGCGATTGACAAACGATTTAAAAACTAAAATATAGGCAACGCCTTTTATGTTCCTATTTATTTGTAGTTTATCTCTCACCGATGGGACGAACCGTTCACCACTGACAATAAGCTGAACACAGATTATTATGATTGCATTAATCTGATACCTACTTTTTAATTATAATGATTTGTCTTACTGATCTAGATATGGATTGTTCAAAATTTATGCTGAGCTTATGTGAAAAATATCATAGTCTTCTAAAGGCATTTCTAGGATACTTGGCCTCCTGATAAAACCTCGCATTTGCACTTGTAGTCTATATGCGTGACAAGCCTTCAAACACTCATGATTGACTGACTACCATACGTGGGCAGCAAAAAAATTCTGGGGTGCAAGATTTTTTGAAAGTCAAAAAATGGCCTTAAAAATGGTGGTAGGGCAATAAAAAACACCATTTTTCGACGTTTCTCATCAAGCACTATCCATTGGCATCAAAAAATTGCGAAAAAAACGAAAAAAATTTTTCAAAAATTGAATTTTGGGGGGTATTTTGATTTCTGGGGGGGGTATTTGGTTTCTGGGGGTTGCATACCCCCCCAAACCCCCCACGCCCAGGTGTGCTGACTACCTATGTGCTAAACGGTGCTACGGAGCGAGGGGATAGTAAACCGAGCAGTGGGGCAACGGGTCATCTCGAACCACCGCAGCACTAGCTTAAGGGTTCACAACGCCTATTGATGGACATTATTAAGCGATATGGGACGATTTGGAGTGGGGTGGGTCAAACGTTTAAAGGGGCAACTGGCAACCGGCCAGGTGGTCATCCCAAGCACCCTATGTAATGCTTAATGGGCCTGGAAAGTATCATATCTGATTGTGGGGGGTTTGAGGTATGCACCCCCGGAAACCAAAATAACCCCCCCCCAAACAAAAAAAACCAAAACACTCCCTTGAATTCAATTTTTGAGAATTATTTTTTTATTTTTTCGCACTTTTTTGATGCCAATGGATAGTGCTCGATGAGAAACGTTGAAAAATGGTGTTTTTTCACCATATCACAATTTTTAAAAGCATTTTTTGACCTTTGAAAAATCTTGCACACCCCCCCCCCCCCCCCCAGAATTTCGATGCTGCCAGCCAACCTATGTGTGCAAAGCGTTATTGAGTAGGGGATGGCCGCCACTTCTTCCAACCCGTCATCCCAAGCACTGGATTCATCCCGAGCGCCCATTGGTCGACTGCGTAATCCTTAAGTACATCATGCTTCTGAAACGTGTAAAGGCGGCTGTGTGAAATTATGAAAAAGAAGGTCGTGTAGCACTCTAGAATAAAATACGTATTAAGCTGGACCTTCAAATGTACAACAATCGAAATTAGTAGTTACAACAGCTAAATAGCTTCCTCAATATTTTTTGGACTTTTAATTCGAAAATTAATGAAATAATAATTACAAAGACACTCACATTTTTCTATTCTTTATCTCTTAAATGACAAAACTGTATAAATCTAAGAAATGATGACAAAGCCAAGTCGCCATGGTTAAGGCCCACAGTTAAAACAATAGTTTGTTTCAATTATCCGAGTGCTTTTTTCAGCAAATGTTTTCGGAGGTTACAGTAACCCTTTCTTTCTTATTTACTGTAGGTCGCTAGATATCACTATAGCTATGTAGTAGAGACGGGTTTTTCAACAACTTTTTTGCGGCATAATTTATTCTCGTCTTCCAGCAGATCAATTAACTTACTGATAAAAATCGCGCATTCATTATATCCTGAGCAGACACTTTAGACACAATCGACTAAGATGTTAAGAAACACCGCAAACTCCCGCATAGCTCAGTGGTAAAACCTCTTGCTTGTAGTCGAAGCAACCCGGGTTCGATTCCAGCCGATAGCTTTTTGTTTAGCGCACTTACTGTAGTTTGTCCTCCCTAGCACTGATTAAATGCCTAAATCATATTTATTTGGGCGCATTAGTGCATTAAAAATGGAAGAATTCTAGCCACTCGCCCTCACTGAGCTGATCTGCCGGAGTACAGTAATTCGTCTTGTTTAGCTTACTGTAGCCCTTAAAAGAATTGACTGAAAAGCTCTCGAATAAATGAAACAGACTATAAACTAAACAAAACAACGGAAACAATCGTGCTGCGGCAAACTGGGGCGCTCGTTCAACAGTGAAATGAAACAAGAAGGAAGACGCGAGGGCCAGCAGCAAAAATTGACCGACAATGAACACCACTGGAAGCGAAATAACATTTGCTACGGTTAAAATATGCTTACCAGTCAACTAAAGTAAGCTGCTTGCACACAGTTGGCCTGAAGGCGAACACCTGTTGAAGACGCCGTCTTACATTTGGAATTCTGGGGAAGGAATGGGGTCCGGCGTTGCCATCGTTAGTGAAAAATGATAGTTATTGTTAGCGTTAACGAATATTTTATCAAATAGTTATCATTATTGATAATCACGATTCACGACCAAAAAATATTGCGAACGCGTAAACGATAATATTATCGATAATGATATACTATCATAATATCGTCAATCAACTAATATATGCTTACATCTTTTGCATTATAATCTTGAAAATTAATGATGGTAAGCATAGTCAGTTTCAATTAAATTTGAGGTTTATGAAAAAATTTGAAGGGCCTACAAAAGTGTTTTGAAGTGACATCATCATAGGTAGCGCGTTAGCGCGTACCTATAATATACTTGGGTACCCCCAACACCTGGGCACCCCCCCCCCTACAGCTATAACGGGACACTTCTGGAAGGTGCGGTTTTTTTTAAAAGAAAGATAATAAAAAAATTCGCTGCCCGTGTTTTTTTGTTTTTCTTGAAACTCAAAATTGACTGTGTAAAGAAGGTGTAAAGTTTTTGTGTAACGTTATAACATAGGACAAATTTTGGGACCTTTTTACTGCGGCATGTGGACAACTGAGTATTGATGACTCGAAGGATTGAACAGAATAGGATAATAGAGGGATGAATTCTACAGATGACACTTTTTTTGTTTTTTGAAATTCGCATTATTTATCGGACGGCAGTGTAAAGAGTGCGAAAATCTGGGGGTGAAAAAGCACTTTTTGGTCGAGTTTTCAACCTTCCTATGTCCGATACTAACTCCGGTTATGAGGTTTTTAAAATGTTTTCTGACAGAAATGTAGAGCGGATCAAGGGCTACATTCTGCATATAAGCAAAGTCTTCTATGCTCTATGGTGAGTTAGATCCTTGGGTTTAAAGTTTACACTCTAGTGGATGGTGTAAAAAAACGGATTTTAACTAAGATTTCTCTGCCAAATTTTTCCGCTTATGAGTCAGTGCAAATCGAAGACAGCATTAATAAAGTGCCTTACAGGGGCTAAACATCGCAGCAAACCGCATTTAAAAAAACGCAATATTGAGTTATTTATGGGGGTGTAAAGTTTGAAATCAGAGGTAAAAAATGGGCTAAAAACACGTTTTTTCCGAAGTTTGATTGATAAATCATGCCAAATAATTTTTGCAACAGAATTTTGGCACACAGGAATGTACTACGATTTAAAAGCTACAAATTGTACCCAACCGAATTTCTTTAAACTCAATGGGGAGTTCGGTACGGAATTTTAAAGTTTACAGTGTTCTAAATGATGGAAAATACGTTTTTGTTGCGTTTTTTGTTCGCCACTTTCTCCGTCCAGAAGTCGGGATAAGTCTAATAGAATAAAAATAAAGTGCTTTATATCGGATGCATGTCAAAGCAAATTGTCTATACATTAATATTTAGCGAGTGTAAAGTCAAAAATTTGGAGTCTAAAATGCGTTTCTGTCTTGTTTTTTCTGCCTGCTTCTCCGGATACGAGTCAGAGACACGTTTATCAAGTCTAGAAATGGACCAGGAACCAAATTTGATATGCCAGTCTGGCACATATGTTTACACTCTACGGTGTTGTAAAGTAGTTTACACCAATTGTTAGTTTGCCCATAGAACAATATGTAGACTTAATTTTTTCATAAATATTAATCGTAATATCGGAACAATATCAAAATTACGAATCTGACTAAAATCTTCTTTACACTAGGTGTTTACATGAAGTTTACACTACATATGTATTTATCTTCGTTTTTGAGCATTCCAGAAACCTAATTTTTTCCTGGAGTCTAGAAGTTTTCAAAGGATCATATGTGAGACGCCACGTAGGTGCGTTTGTTTACATCCGAAAGTGATGTAAAGTAGTTTACACTCATTGTTTATATGTCCTCAGACCATTGTAGAGACATAGTTTTTTCATGAATGTTGATCATAATATCCGAGTAATTTTTTACACTGCATGTTAGCCTTTGTTCTAGAGCATTGCAAAAATCCGAAATTTTTTCCTGAGATATAAAAATTTACAGGGAATGAAATATATACGTCAGTTGGGCGCGCTTGCTTACACTCAGCAGTATTGCAAAGTGGTTTAAACCTAATGTTTATTGTCTTTAAAACATTGTGGACTCATTTTTAAATAAATGTTGAAAGTAATATGAGAGCAATATCAAAATTACGAATCCGACTAAAATATTCTTTACGCTATGTGTTTGTGTAAAGTTTACATTACGTGTTAACCTTAATTCGATAGACTTGCAGAGACTTTGTAATTGAAGTCAAGAAATTTTCAAGGATTCATATGTGAGACATCAATTAAGTGAGTTTGTTTACCCTCAAAAGTAATCTAAAGTGATTTAAAAATTATGTTCAAGTGTCCTTAGATCATTGAAGAGATGTAATTTTGTCTTAAATGGGTTGCATTAAAGTTAAATCCTTCTTAGCCGTGTTTATAATATGTTTCACAAAATCTTGCACATGGAGAGCTATCGTTTTAATTGATGTAAATTGCCTGCAAAAGTGGTTTAAAATGAACCAGCAATCATACTACTGTGCACAGAAGTCGACAAAGATATGCAGCTTTATTGTAATCATGTACATTAATAAGCCGTAAACTGTTAGTATTCTCTACACCTAGTAGTTGTGTAAAGTTTGCACTATTCATTTGTTGTTAATATGTAGTCTATACTACAAATTTATTTTACTACCAAATCGAAGCGTTAGTGTTCCTTACATTTGATATTTGCGTGAAGTTTTTGAATTTTTGCCGAAAAACTTTGCCTTCTAATTTACCAACATCCCGCCTTTTCCATTTTCTTAAAGTTTAAAATCTTTTATAAGTCTCTTAATAATTTAATAGTAGGTTTTAACTTTAAGTTTCTCTTGGTTTTACAACTCTCGCTTAGCAAGCTCATTTTTCAAAACTTTTTCATAGTGATCAGATTAGTCGCGTTTAGTTTGGAATTGGTGGACGGTCGTTATTTTATTACTCGGCTTAAATAAACCAAGTGACTATCTTTTGATTATTTTCTTTATCGCAAATTCAAACACCCAATTTTCAATTTGAAAATTGATCCAATTTTCAATTTGAAAATTGATCAATTTCAATTTGAAAATTGAAAATTGGGTGTTTTCAATTTCAAAAGTCACAACACATTGTGCTTGTGTATTGATTGAGTGAGGATTTGCAATGTGAATTCGTTGGTTAAATATTTGTGCTTGATTATAAGTGAATCTGCACATTAAGAAGAAATAACTTAATGGAGTTTTAATTTGAAAATGGATGGTGTCAATAAGGTTGTCTTGTTTAAAAAGGATAATGCTGATGTTAAGAACAATATTGTTTTCCGCGTTCCTGGACTGTTGTCATTATTGTGGCATATTACTGATTGTGTTTACTGACTGATGTACTGAAATCACGCTAATTAAAAGTAGTGTACTAGCAAAGAAAAATGCTCCGATGGAACAAAAAAGATGAATATACTTGGAATTGTGGATTATTATGGATGTAAAAGGAGGGGACTAGGAAAAATCTACCTAAAGTCGGAAAATCTGCTAAAAATCACACTTTCTCTAAGCAACGCAAAAAATCGATGTATATTCTGCGGCCAACAGATTAAAATAAATATTCAACCACAACAATGATTGAAACAGCAGCACGTTAGCTATGCAGTAGCTATGGGAAATGATATTAAGTAAACTAACAGTCTTCCAAGCCAATTGAATGAAATAGCAAACATCGAAGACAATTGAAGACATGGTTGGTTTAAAACAGTAGGAAACGCGTAAGTTGACTTGAAACAGACTAAATGTAGATACACTAGCATGCCCGAAACGATTGTATGCACTAATCAATCGGCTCCTGCTTTGCTTGCTATAATGCTCATAACGAAATAAAAGAACTTTAAATACAATACCTCTTAGTTTTCTATCAATCAGGTGCCAGCAATTTAAAAAAGTAACCTTGATAGATTACGTTTATACACTCTTATCTGAAACTTCGAACATTATTTAAAAAAGACACTTTTTTAGAGGCCGCAGAATATACATCGATTTTTTGCGTTGCTTAGAGAAAGTGTGATTTTCAGCAGATTTCCGACTTTAGGTAGATTTTTCCTAGTCCCCTCCTTTTACATCCATAATAATCCACAATTCCAAGTATATTCATCTTTTTTGTTCCATCGGAGCATTTTTCTTTGCTAGTAATTATGATATTCTACAGCACATCGAATTTTTCGGGGATAAATTTGTCATTGTTATACAACATTACAGCATCGGAATTCAAAATAACTTTTGTAGCTCGCACAAAAACTCAAAAGAAAACCACAAAGTAAAATGAAGCAAATAGTTAATGGTTTTTCTTCTCAACTCTTCATTCAAGTGAATGTCAGTGTAAAAGGATTGATACATAATTTGCGTTCTCTCCGCTCAGCCATTTATGCGGGAGGTTGTGGTACTGGTAACCTTATATGGGCAGTGACCAAATTGTGGGGGTTCAGGGTGGTGAAAAACTGACAAAAATCTAAAAAAGTATGCCAAAAATTTAATTCTGAAGTCTTTCGATTTCTGAGGGATACACCGAATTCTGGGGGAAACAAACCCCTCCCGCCAAGTCCATGCTTGCTAACCATGCGTGGGCAGCTACAAAATTCTGGTATGTGTGTGTGGGTGTGTGTGCAAGATCTTTAAAGGTCAAAAAATAGTCTTTTAAATGTGGTATGGCGAAAAACACCATTTGTGAACGTTTCGCATAGAGCACCATCCATTTGCATAGAAAAAATTGCGAAAAAAAATCAAAAAATTTTAAAAATTATATGGTTTTTGTATCAAATGGCTTAAAAAGGATGTTCATTATATATTTTATCTATGTGACATATGTACAAAACATTAATTACTATTTATAATCGATAACATATAGAGGTACTACAATTTAAATAAATTATTGAAAGAATTTTTGACAAATGAAGAAATTGATTTTAATGAAAAATTTCAAATATAAATTTAAAATGTTAATTTCAAATTTGAAAATAAGAAAGGCCAAAATCGCTTAGTCAGTTTAAAAAAAGTACATAGGTACTTTAAATAATTAGCGAAATAATAGGAAGTCATCACTTCGACATAAAAACGGAAAACGGATAATTTAGGGAAAAAAGATATTGATGAATAAAGTATAAATAAAAAAGAAGTGCAATTGCTATTAATATGAAAGAAACTTTAAGACACGAGAAAAAGCACAAATGCACCTAAAAAAATTATATTATGATGTTTTACAAGACGCAAGACATACAGCGAGAAAAAATATCACGCGTTCATACTATCAAATAATGAGAAAAATATTTTAGATCATCTCTTTATGTAGAAAAATTTTTTACCAACAATTGTGCTCACTAATTTTTTCTTTTGCTACTTTTATATTTATACAACATACTTCCATTTACCCTACTTTTCTATTCAGCGCTGCTGCAAGTGTAAAAATTGATCCTGGAATCGAATGGAAAAATTGACCGTAATTACTGGTTTGAGAAATAATAATAGGGCTGACAGAGCAGGTTCACACATTCATGCAAATAAGCTCTATAGACAATTTACTGTTCCTTATAAGAGCTCTGCTCTGCTAATGCTTGGCATGGCAGTGTTGGTTTGGTTGTTGTCAGGTTGGTAGTTATACTACCATTTTGGTAGTTTTTGAAGGCATTTGGTAGTTTTGGGTCCCTATGCTTAACCACAGAATGATAGTTTTTCTGAACACCCAAAACAGTTTTTTGGCGTTTTTGAATAGTTTTGGTAGTTTTTGAAATTTTGACCTTGCTACCCTGATGCTGGGATCGCCTCTCACCGGGTGCGCTGGGTTGAGACCTGGCATGCCAACACGCTATATCATGTGTCGTATGACTTCCCATGCTGACATTCGTCATGTAATATCTGTACCTAGCTCTTATTTGTCCCATAAAAATAGTGATATAGAATAGTTATAAAATAGTAATAATAATGAAAAAAAATAATTACGACGCTTAGCTTCTTTGCTCAAGACAAGGAAGCTACCTTAACATGCTGAGAATGCTTGGGATAACTCTCTTCTGTGGCTGCGGGTCTGGATGGCGCGCTCAAGCGCCCCCAGGTGGGTCCGAGGCAGAACCAGGAAAATTTTGTTAAAAGAGCACCTTAAAGCTTAATTGTAACTTTGAAATATTCATAAAACAAACCGAATTTTTGTTCTGAAATCAGCCTTCTGAATTCTCAGAGTTCAACGCCAAAATTTAATATCATCACTGAAAAATTAATGTCATTCTCACTTCTTGCTCGGATCTCATTTTCTGCGCAAAACCTGTGAAAAATAAGAAAGATGCAAATATGCTTTAGGTTGTATACTGAGTGAATGTTGAGCGTTTCAACTAAGCGGTTGGGGCTAAACAGATTTCCATTCGGCGCCCGAAAGTTTCTTTACCATACATATGGTGAGAATCCAAGGGATAACTTCTCTTCTGGGACTGGTGAGTCGGGGATGGTCGCTCAAGCGCCCTCAGCGGTGTCCGGGGCAGAATTGCGGGAAATTTTGTAAACAGAGCATCTTAAAGTTAGAATCAACGTTAAAATTTTAACAAAATCTGCCTAATTTTGGTTCTGAAATCAGTCCAAAAATAATTAGATTTCATTCCTAAAATACTTAATCGTTTCTTGCACTGATCCCATTTTCTGCGTAAAATCTGCACAAATGAAGACTTAGATGCAAAATCTGCTTCAGGCTATATGATCATTGAATATGGAGTGTTTTAACCGCGCATTTGGAACTAAATATATAGCAATCAATAATTGCGAAAATTTTAGTAATTATTTGTTAAACAAAAGCAAGGGGGCGTTAGAGGAAAACATCATTTCAATAATTTTATTTCGGGGGCCAGTATCCCTCTGGATACGGGTCTGATCATAATCATTGTTAAAGACGTCATAATCTATTGTGTGGAAGTACCGGTATTTTTTAAAGCTGCGTAGCGTGACAACAATTTACAAAAGATTGACAGCTGATTGTGAAAATATCAGAAAGTTTTTGCGCTTTGATTGAAATTTTGTTATCTCAAACTAAGCCTGCGTC
Organism: Mermis nigrescens; assembly: GCA_036768485.1. Taxonomy (NCBI): domain Eukaryota; kingdom Metazoa; phylum Nematoda; class Enoplea; order Mermithida; family Mermithidae; genus Mermis; species Mermis nigrescens. The sequence continues at coordinate 9,226,562 of JAVLUZ010000161.1, forward strand.
GAAGTTAATAGGAAAAACTGACTTGAAGTAGTTTCCAAAATTTTTAGTTTGGATATTCGTTGAAATTATTTCTTCGCCTATTTACATGTTCTCGCATTTAGCTGAAAATTCGTATTAAAACCTTTCTAACTATTTTTGAATGTGACTTAACTTTAGCGCAAAAAGTTAGGAATATCAGCGGAGCAAAGATCGCAAGATTTTTTCATTAAGTATTATAAATTTTGCGGAAGATTTCGCTAAGTCTACCGCTTCATGTTTTGGCCGATAGGTTATAAAATGATGAATAGACAAAAAGGAAGCATTAATTGTCAAGAAAACACGATAAATCCAGTAGAAGAAGAAAGAAGAAATAAATTTTATTACTAATAAATCAAACTGATAAAATATAGAATGACAAGTTACATAATAGATAGTGTTAGTCAGTGTGTTAGTTAGTGTTAGTAAGTTAGTGTTAGTTAGAGCTGCACGCGGGTACCCGAACGGGTACTCGAGTACTCAGATATGCCCGGGTACCCGGGTAGAAAATAATTTTACTACCCGGGTCCGGTCCCGAATCCCTAATACAAAATGGAAAATTAGCACTGCAATTATGCAATATGTGTTAAGAATTGAATTAGAAACCTAGAAACATATTGCTTCTAAAGTGCGACTGAATCACAATGTAAATGTGATTTGATATTATCAACCGTAAAATGTTAAATAAGCGAGTCTGTTAATATTTCCTATTAAAACAATATATCGCGCATACGGTCTAGGCATATTCCATTATTCAGCTCTTTAGTATATTATTTTATTTGTGCCGAATTCTTCTTATTCTTCATTGTAAACAAATTTAAACAAGTAATTATCTCTCAGCGACACTTTTTTTTATAATGCATTCACTTCTGTGACCATTATATAAGTTTAAACTGCAACTTATATTCACATCGTGCGCGCAACTGTTTTAATTAGACCTGGTTCAAAGCCTATCGATGTTCCAAATGCAGTCAGCCATAGGTGTAGCCAAGGGGGCATTGGGGGTACCTGCCCACCGAAATTTTTCAGAAAATATTGTTAATTTTTTTGTTGCAATGATGTATGTCCAGGAAACTGAGTTCAAAAAGGCAAAAACGTCAGAATTTTCCGCGCCGAGTCATTATTATTTATTGCTATATAGATCCAACGAATTTAAAAGCTTGAATCAATTGAAATAATCCAGCACTCCACATCACTTTAGTAATTTAATGCACTATTTGTTCGTTGAATGAAACTGCGCATACTTGTTGAGCATGATAGTAAAAGTGCGAAAATGATTGCGAAGCAGTTTGTCTATTCTCTGCTTTGTTTGTCTTTTGTGTACCAGTTTGTCTATTCTTTGTTTCGTTTATCTTTCTTTACAAGGAGACATAATCCTATTTTAGTTGGAAAAAATAGCCAAATTTTCTTATGCTTTTGCGCATTTCTTGTTCTATGAACTGCATTTTGTTAATTAGAAGGCCACAAATGGGCCTGAAAACGGTAAGAACAAAATTTTCATGGATACATCTTTCTATATCTTATTTGCAGCGATCCGTTGCTGCGCTGTGTACCTAGCAGAGGTCGAAATACGCATTTCAGATCAGTTTGTGCAATGTAGGAGTTCATCAATTTTAAGTGTTTTTGGGCTTGTTTCCGAACCGAGATTTGGCCGATTTTGCGAAAATTTTAACGTCACTATTTAACATTTGAATGTTTTTTTGCAAAATTTTTTCGGGACTCTGCACCGGATCCCGCTCGCCACCTCAGACGTCCCGGCAGCCATAAAATCTTGTTTTACATGTGCAACGAGATTTTAGGGAGAACAAGCCAGGTAAAAGGGTTAGGAATTTCTAAAAATTTCCCGGCGTTTCGCGCCGGCATTAATTTGTCTCGTTTTGTATGATTTAAGCGGTATAAATTTAGTTTGAAGTGCAAAAAAGTCAAAATTTTCCGACGCATAGCGCCGCCAGTTACTCTTCTTTCTTTATGTAAAGCTCCAGCATTACGTTTAAAAGCCTGAATCACTCAAAATATCTTCAGTCAAAGTTAATAATTCGCAGTTTTCTTGTTGGAAGCTTGAATTATCAAAACTGTTTCGTACAAATTTGATAATTTTCTGCTCTATCAGATTATTAATATTCACAGAGCTACAAACTGTTAAGGGTGTAAAAAATGACTAAATTTCTTGGCACTTTGCGCCACTTATGAATTCCGAACTGTTTGTCAATAGGAAGGCCGTAAATTCTACACGAAAACGTTTAAGGCCCCCGAACCAAAATTCTGACTACGTCTCTGCAGTCAGCTCCAGATAGACTTAGACTTGTTTTTGAATAAATTTTCATTTCCGGTTGATTACAAAATTGCTTTTCGTCAATGTGTTTTCCTGCTTCAAATGTTTTAATGACGCTATGAAGATACAAAACCTGCTTCACAATTTTTTGCTTTGAATTATGAAAATGACTTAAATTTCATTAAATGCATACGAATTCTTCAGATTAAAGCCTTGATTCTATTTAATCTTGCATTAATTTTTCAATAATTTCACTGCTTAAATATCACTTTGCCCTATACCTCACTGTCAACCGTAAATAAACGATGTTCACTGCATTCTCTTTTATCTGAGGTCCTACCCGGGTATACCCGGGTGCCCGGGTACCCGAATTACCCGGGTACCCGGGTAATGAAATAGCCGGGTACCCGGGTAGTAAAATTTGCAAAGTGTGCAGCTCTAATAGTGTTATTAGTTAGTGTATTATTATTATCACACTTTCCCATAAGGGGTGAGGGGGGTATTACCCCCACCTCAGGGTACGAGACTTGAATCACTGTCGGACGATTTTGAGCTATCAAACATTTTCTGCATGATTTTTGGGTACAAAAGCAGAGAAGATATTAAAATTTTTTCGGCGCTTCGCACCGACTCATACATTTTTGTTTTGTTTACCCAGAAAATACCTAGAATGAACTTAAAATGATCTTAAAGTCAAAATTTTCGTTGAATTCTTATATTTTTTACTTACAAGAGTGTCGAAAATAGTCAGAATGAGACAAAAGTAGTTAAAAATGCAGTTTTTCACATTAAAACATGCTATATGTATATATGATGTTTTGGCCATTTTTCATATTTGACCGGCAAAAAAAGGCTAGACTCCTGATTAAGTGGTCCTAAATTTTGGGTTTTCACCCCCTCTGAACTTTCGACCTTGGGAAATTATGATTATTATTTTATTTTATTTTATTTTATTATTAGTTGGTGTTTATTTATTACTTATTTTTAATCTTCCTATTATTATTGTGTTATTATTGTAAGTTATAATTGTGTCTCTGTGAAAAATAACTTCCTAACATTTACACAATGTTAAACGGTTGGCCGGTATGAAAAGTTTAAACGGATTTAAAAAGCACGCTTGAGCTTGAGATATTAATTAATCAGTTACCTGGGCAACGAATTTTAGAATCTGTCGGATGGGCTTCTTTTACGTTAACCGACTTATTTGATGTTAAGTGAAACGACTAAAGGAAAAGTCAACAAAAAAAATGATTTTTTTAATCAAAAAACCCGCAAAAAGTCTAAAAACGCATACCGGAAATTCAAGCCGTTTAAATCCTGATTTTCTATATATTTTTACAAGAATTTGCGTTAATTTGCAGCTTTTCAATACTTTCATTTGTTTTGTTTAGCTTTTCGAATATGTAGGCATCCTTCAAAAACCTACTTAGATAGTTTTCAGTAAGAAAAGCATTTGTTACAAAGGTGCCGAAAGCCGGACATTTTCAGAAAAGTCGTTAATGTTTCGAGGAATAATGGATAGATCCCATTTTCTAGCTAGGCCTCGCGCGCGGATTGTCGGAACTTTAAATTTGGACCATTGTGTTTAGAAAGATTTTTGATTCGCCACATTGCGTCTATTTATCATGATTGCCTTGATCAGGCAGAAATAAACGCCAGCATGGCTGTTTTTCCTTCACTGCACAGCTCGTCATTCAGACGGCTCCTGTAAAAATGGATGCCGCGTTCTACGATCTGATCCACGAGAATATAAGCGACGATAAGTCGTCGCACGTCAGTTTAAAAGCTGATCGGGAATGCGGCATTGAACGAATTGTTTGGTCAATTTGGGACTACGTTGTGGGGCCAGAATCGAAATTTATTTGGGACGTTAAGGAAGAGTCGCATTCTGATCACCAATCTGATAAGCGTGATTCATCGATCGACTCTCCTTCCTCCTCTTCGTTTCGTTCTCAGGCTGTAGAGAACAGCACAACGAGGTACGGAACAACGTGGTGAAATTCTGGACGCTAAAAAAATTGAAGGTCAACAAGTGCCGAAAAACTTATGATAGGAGCAACAAACAATTTTTTCATGTTAATCCGGCTTTATGTATTGGCATCGGAAAATAGCGAAAAAACAACAAATTTTCTGAAATTCATTTCGGTAGTCTTTCGGATTTGGATTTTTTTCGTAGTTAAACCAAACCCAAGATGGGTTGTGATTCCCGAAAATTGAGCTTTTGTACTTCTCTGTTGCTTGACGGAAAAACTTTCGCCTTTATAGGTAATTTTTTTTTGATGGGCTTTGCAATTTTGATCAGAAGTATAAGGCCATTCACCCCGCCATCCCGAAAAAGCTTTTTTAATGCCTTTAGAACGAGAAATGCAGAGCATGAGGATTCTGGGGGGGGGTAAAATTTGAAATTGCATTTTTATGGGCTCAAAAATGGTGGGTACGTCGTGTCAAAAACATTGTTTTCGGCGTTTCTGACGATGCGCTATCTTTTTAGCACATAAAAATAAAAAAGTTCGAAAAACGAAAAGTTGAATAAATTGAAAAAATTTAGTCAAAACATGAGGATATTACTGGAAGTGCAGAAAATTGACTTTTTTTAGCAAATAGATAGCTGAAAACGCTTTGTAAAAGTACTTTTTCTACGAATTTTTCAGCAAATTTTTGGAAACTTTCAAAAAATCACGGATTTTCTTCGGTGGGGGGGGGGGGGTAGGGGAGGTGAACCCCTAAACCCCCATGATCATGTATGTTTAGCACTAATTGTAAGGCTAAAAATTTTTTCAGTCTGACGCGTATCATTTTTGTATTTTGACAGTTCGTTCGTCGAACATTCTTTGGAGTGTGTAATTTACGTTCAATTTTCGGCCAAAATAACAAAGCGCAAAAATGGTCTGAAAACTCAAGTTTTTGCCAAAGGCGGGGGGGGTGTTAAAATATCAATCGTTGTGATAAAGGGGACGACCTACTTCTGGATAGGGATCCCCACTTCACTGTCACTTGTACAGTGTTTGGTTGATTCTTTGTTTATTTAACGAGAAGCGTTTTCTTATTTTATTCCTGTTTTTGTACCTTTCATCTATATTAGATATTGCGCTGGCACCAGCACCGGGCCGGTGCCAAAAAAATGGACAAAAAGCGACGCCAATTGAAGACATGCGATGCATTAGTTCTTTTTTGCTTATCTAACACTCAAACAAGGTTTATTTTTCATCAGTTTATGAGAATGCAGTAAATAAAAACGGCTTTTACAAATTTCACGCTTTCATTCACAATCTATGATGACTACAGGCAATTTTTTTGCCAAAAAACTAGCATTTCAAGGCGTTCAGGCAAAAGACGACTACGTTTTTCGGAACATATGTCCCCGCTTGTATTAAATAGTCGTTCACGTGGGACTGAAGTTGTTGGTGCACATAAATACTGGCGAGCTATAGTCTATTTCATTTATTCGAGAGCTTTTTGGTCAAATTTTCTAAGGGCTACAGTAAGAGAAATAAGACGAATTACCGTAATTCATCAGATCAGCTCAGTGAGGGCGAGTGGCTGGAATTCTTCCATTTTTAATGCATTAATCCGCCCATATTAATTTAATTTGGGCATTTAATAAGTACTGGGATGTACTACAGTAAGTGCGCTTAACAAAACGCTACCGGCTGGAATCAAACCCGGGTTGCTTCGAGTTATTTTGATCTGCTGGAAGACGAGAATAAATTATGCCGCAAAAATGTTAGTGAAAAACACTTCTTTACTACGTAGCTATAGTGAGATCTAGAGACCTACAGTAGATAAGAAAGAAGGGGATACTGTTACCTCCGAAAACATCGGTACTGAAAAAGTTCTCGGATAAATGAAACAGACTATAGTGTTGCCAGTCTAGGATAGTCCTCCCGACCACACATAGGCGTGGGGGTCGGGGGGGGGTACGCACCCCCAGAAGTTAAAGTACCCCCCCCCCCGCAGAAATCAAAATACCCCTCCCCAGAATTCAAATTTTGAACTTTTTTCTGCTTTTTTAGCGATTTTTTGATGCCATCGGATAGTGCTCGATGAGAAACGTCGAAAAATGGTGTTTTTTTTCGCCATACGACCACTTTAAAGACCATTTTTTTAACCTTTGAAAATTTTTTCACCCCCCCCCAGAATTTCGCTGCTGCCCACCTATGGTCCCGACGTCTGGCACGCCAAAAGTCCAGTGGATCGTCGTATTTGCAATTTTTATCGTCTCAAGAAATAATAGTTATTCAGTTTTTAAAGATGAAATTTTGCCTTTTCCTTCTAAACACCTGTATATTAGATATTTGTTGTTAATTTTCAATTTTATATTTTGGAGCTTAAAATTCAGTTGTGCTCAATTTTCTTTAATTTTTGTGCTACAAAATATTAAAAAAATTTCCATAAATTTCGAATATAGAAAATGCTACTACACAGGTACTGTTTCCAAATGGGTCATTATTTTCTTTAAAAGCGGAAAATAAGCGAAGTATGTAGTGTGCAGTTACTTGCTTAAGTTAGGAATAAGAAAGTAGTAGTGCATATTTTCTTTATGAAGAGCGGTTAATGAATAAAATTGAATTACTTTTTGGGCGTCACATTAATCTTTTTGAATAGAAACGAGCGGTACTACTTAATAAATAATAATCTGTATTCTTTGCAGATGGTTAGGCCTGTGTTCATGGCATATATTGTAAAGAATGTCGTCAGTCGACACGACAGCCTGCCTGAAATATTTATAGCATTTGATATATGAGTTAGCCACCGGCACTGGGCCATCCCTGATTTATATTAAAGAATAAGATGTGACGGCTGATTGTTTTTCGGCTTTTTTATATTTTGTCAAATGAGAAGAATATGCTTTCACATTTTATACTGTTTTTTCCGGAAAAATGCTTGAATTTCAGTGCCGAGGATGAAACTCGGCTTACGACAACGTCCGAAAACAGCAGCGTTTACTCCAAAGTGCCGATGACGCCATCGCTGTCGTCGGGCACCGACAAGATGACGTCATCGTCGGCAAATACCGACACAAATGATGCCCCGGTTGATGATGACGTTGATTCGGACGATGATGACGTCATCGATGGTTCATCGATGTCCGAAATGAACACGAGATACGCAGCCGTTTACTCGCTGAGCAGCGAGATTTTTAAGTTCGTTACTGGAGAAATTCGCTAAATAAAATTCTTTGAATTTCTCAAGCAATTTCTAAATTCACGTAAATCCACTGATATTCACAAAACTTTTAAATTCAAGAAATTCTCCAAGTTTGCATTCTGTTTCAAGAATTCAATAAACTCAAAAATTTACTGAATTCAGCGATAAAGTCACTAAAATTCACTAAATTTACTGGACTAAAATATATTCACTAGATTCATGATAGTCACATGGATTCACTAAAATTCGCTAAACCTTCGAATACACCAAATTTATCAAATTCACATTCAATTTTGAGAACTCGCAAAAACTCATTAAAATTCACTATAGTAGTCAATTCACTAGAACTCTTTAATTTACTGATTCAATTCATCAAATTCACTAAACTAACATACATAAATTCACTAGATTTGTGCGGAAATTCACCAAGATTCACTAAACCTTCAAATTTACGAAACTCACTTAAGTCTCATTTAATTTCAAGAATTTGCTAAATTCACCAAAATTCACTAAACTGAAACGAATTCACTAGGTGCACTAAATTTACATACAAATATTCTTTGTAATTCACTTGTAAATTCACTGATTTAATTCATTGAATTCACCAAACTCAGAGAAATTCACTAGATTCACTGAATTTACTGAAATTCGCCAATTCAGATCTATTGAAACTAACTTGAGACTTTTTTGAATTTCTATCAGTTGCATTAACCAAATTTACATTCAATTTTTCAATCTCTGGAATTAGCCAACGTCACCACAAATCACAACAATTGACTTTATTAAAAGAAATTCATTAGATTCACCAAATTCACTGAGATTCGCTAATTCAGACCGCTGACAGATTTTGTGATCAAAAAGTAAAGATGAGTAAGGAGATGTCTAAAATCAACGTTTGGTCACTCTAAAACATGCACGTATCTCTCGGGGGATGTGGTATGGGATGGTTCAGATCCCCCAAAATTCTGAAGAATCGGAAATATATGAATTTCTAAACGTTGTTTTGTGCTATTTTTGGCCTTTTTGAGTTTTTTCTAGCGGGCTTTGATTTTAACATGATTAAAAATTGTAAATAACGCTATTTTTTCAATGTTTGAATGGCAAAGGGTTGCATTCTGTAGCACATTGGCCGTCGTAAATTACAAAGAAAAATCAGATAGACAGCGTCGTGTTGAGAAAGTAGTAGGTCAAAGCATTGAGTGCTGCTAATCCACTACTCATCCAGCGATTTTTTTGATTTTGTTGCCTGCTTTGGTTTATCGATTGGTTGGCTGGTTGAGGTTGATTGATTTGGTTGATTGGTTTTGGTTGACCTTTGCTTGATTTGGTTGATCGCTGATATTTTTTTTGTTGATTTATTAATCATTAGATAACAACAAAAAATGCTCTGATGGAGCAAAAAAGGTGAATATACTCGGATTTCTCTTTTTTTATTCTTAAGGATGTTAAAGGAGTGGACTAGGGAAAATTTCCCTATAAGCGCAAAAGCCGTAAGAATGTGCTAAACGGTTGGACTTCCCTAAACAACGCAAAAAATTGGAAGTATGTATATTCTGAGGCCTATGAAAAATCAAGTTTTAGTCATAAAACATCTTTCACTGTTTCGCAAAAAATAATTAAAAAGCCTTCATGTTTGTTAAACAATTGATTTATAATTTATTTCACGAAATCTTACCTTTCACAAAGCTCTGATGGAGAACAAGATTATCGGAGTAAACTTTACACCTCCAGGCCAACTCAATTTACTCTAGAGAAACAGGCATGAGCCGCAGACTATACCTCGATTTTTGCGTTATTTAGACGAAGTGTAACTGTTTAGCACACTCTTTACGGCTTCTGTGCGTAAAGGGAAATTTTTCCTAGTCAACCACCTCTTACTTTCTTAAGAATAAAGAAAGTCATGTATATTCAGCTTTTTTGCCCCATCGGAGCATTTTATCTTGCTAGTATTCTACTTTTTTTAGCATGATTTTGTTCTTAAACACTGCGTTCTCATTGTCAAAAAAGGCAATATACATATAATTAGCCTTAATCAGAGAGGGAAAAGCCTACGTAAAAGTGCCCGTTAAAAATAAGCGTGAATATTTTCTTAATGTATTCAAATCAAAAATGTCGGAGGAAAGTTAAATCCAGAGCGTGCATAAGCAAAGATAAAGGGCAACAGTTTTTTTGCTTTTTCTTCAACAGTTTTTAGCTACAATATCGAGTGTTGACATTCAAAGAAAGATAACAACGGTAGTCATGCTTGGGTTTTCTGTTTCTGTATGCTGGAATTCCATATATGCAAACAGTGGCGGATCCAGGATTTTCCTAAGGGGGGGGCGGTACCCCCAAAGGGGGGCGGTACCCTGACTTGGGCAGAAAAATTAGCCGTTTTAACCTAAAAAATCGCTCAAAAATCCTTAATTTTGCGCACTATTTTGGGCCAATCCGCTCCCCGCCCCCCACCCTAAATCCGCCTCTGTATGCAAATGATATTACAGTACTGTTGTAGTGTATGGAACCCCCTCTTATATTAGTTATATAAACTCGACTGGAAGCTGTTCAACGTAGATTCAATAAATATATTTTTGGTCATTATAATATTCTTTGTTAAGCACGAGGATCGTTCAGTACAACTTCTTTAAATTCATGCAGACTTGAATTAAGACGCTTACAGATTTGCCTGTGCACGATGTATCAAATTATTTGTCATAAATCATGTTTAGAAGCTGATGATTTTTTCGTATTTAATTTAAATATTACCCGCAGCATTAAACGATTTAAACTATGTAGATACCTGTTGTTCATTCTAATTTAGAAAACTTTGATTCATTTTACAAATGAATTGCAGTTTTGAAAGATCTTCCTGACTTTATTGTTTTCTCCCTAACCTAAATAACCTAAACATATTTAAATCTAGGTTAGCAAACTTTGATTTATCTAGATATCTTGTAAGGCGCACGTAAAATTTGTCATCCTATTGACTCGCATGTCCCTTTGCTGACTCGTAATCTATCTTTTATAGTGCTGGCTCTCTAAAAAAAGCAGTCGATTTGTAACCTAAAAAACACCCTCTTTTCCATAATCAAAAGGAGATGATTTATGATATTACACTGGCGAACAAGCTATGCCGTGAGGATTACAACTAACCCCTGATCGCTTTCCGGATCATTCAGAAACTTGAGATATAAATTTGTCGAAAAGCTCCTAAAAATTGCCGTTTTTATGATTTTTTTAAGTATTTTTTGAGGGTCAGTATCTCTACCCATATTCATATTTGCTGGAATGATGTCATAAAAAATTTAGTTGTCCTATGTCATCCACATAGCTACTGTACAAACCTAAAAAAATCAGTTGTAACCTAAAAAAACCAGCGCCAATTTTTACAAAACTTAGCAGGAATGTGCCTCGTAGCACCTTACGTGATGCCTGATATTTATTTTTCACAAAAATGAGAATCACCCCAAAAACTACCAAAAAAGTTCGATTGTAGGTACCTAAAAAACCACTGTAACCTAAAAAAAGACCAATGCTAAGTATACGTTGCCATGGCAACGAAATTATTTTCTATCAAGTTGCATAATTTTGCACTGACTTCTTGCAGAGGATGTAGAAGAGACTTACCTAGACTTGTTTTTATCACTTGAAGACTTTATTTGTGAAATTTATAGAACTTTTAATAAAATACAGAAAAAATAATTGATTTTTATATAAATGTGATAAAGTGAACGGAAATATCGTAAAAAATGATTTTTTTTTCAAAAAATATGATCATGTAAAGTCAACTAACTATTTTACGCTGCAAACCATGCACTTCGCATAAGATTTTGGGGGTGGTTTTTTATTTCCTATGGTTTTTTTACTTCCCAAATGGAATTTGCTGGGGGTGCTTGCACAATGAATATCTGCAAAAAACATGAAACGTGGTTTTTCTAGAGGCTCATGCCTATACATGATTTCGAGGAAGTTGGGGAAGGGGATAAAAAAATTTCAGCTTCTCCCGCGGGTTGGCGATTTTTTGAAAGTTTCTAAAAGAAGATTTGTCAAAAAGATGCCTTTTTAAGCGTTTTTAGCTATCCCTTTGCTTCAATGTGCGAAATTTTCAGCACTTCGCGCCATTATACTCATGTTTGACTATATTTTGTTTAATTTGTTCCGACTTTTTAAAATTTTTCTCGAAATTTTTTTGTTTTTATGCTCTAGAAAGATAGAGCATCGTCAGAAACGCTGAAAAACGATGTTTTTGACGCGTACCCACCATTTTTTGGACCCGAAAAAGGTCACTTTATAAGTTACCTCTCCAGAATTTCTCATGCTGTGCAATGCATACATGGTTTCACCCCTTAGAAAAATAATTAAAAAATGTCAAAACAAAAAATTAATAAAATAGGATGAAATAAAAATAAATTTATGAAATGAACAAATTTAAAAAGCGGAATAAAATGCTAAGTATTGGGTTGCTTATTATACATTAGCTGTGTAGGTTCTAAATTATCTTTTAAACTTTTCAAATTTTAAATATTAAAGGTTAAAATAAAGTCTTCAAATTTATTGAACAAAAACTTTATAGACTCGATGGAATTTACAAAAGAATTAATATTTATTTTTATCTTTTATTTCTTGTTTCATTTATATTATTATAATATCTACTAATTATTAATACCTACTTGAGTTTTTATTTTTTATTTTATTTTATTTTGTTTTCTTTGTTTATCGTCCTTCTAGACATTAACTTTTACGTCTTAATCGGCATTTTTATATATTAAGTCGTGCATTGGGAATTCGTCCGAATTTAAATTAATTTCGGCACCAGGACGCAATATGTCGTTGGCGGCCTACGTTTACACTGCAAAATATGGGGGTCAAAATTCACGCTTTTCCATTTGCTTATTATTCGACGATAAAAATTTGGCCCAATTTCTCGCGTTGAAAACGTTCACCGACCAGTTCTTCAACGATTTTATCATTCGGTTGAAGGCGGCCTCGCTCACAGTAAATAAACGGCGTAAACTTACTATCACATGGCGATTGAAAAACGTAAAGTGTAAAGTGCACATTTGAATAAAATTCAAAGGGCCTGTGTGCAGTGGCGGATCCAGGATTTTCCTAAGGGGGAGCGGTACCCCTATGGGGGGCGGAACCCTGACTTGGGCGGAAAAATTAGCTGTTTCAACCCAAAAATCGCTAAAAATCGCTCAAAAATCCTCAATTTTGTGCACTATTTTGGGCCAATGGGAGGGGCGGCCGCCCCCCCCCCCGCAAAACTGCATTGAAAGATATTTTCCTGTGTAAAGCGCCATATAGTCAGCGCAAAGCGTAATATCGTTAGTTAGATGGGTTATTTTAACGCGTTAGCCTAAAACGGCTGTTTAAAGTGCTTAAATTATCTGTGTACTTTTAAATACGTCGTTGAAGCGATTTCGTCAAACAGTCAGTAGGTCTTTGAAGTTTTGTAAGCTAGCGTCTTTGCGCACAGACTCTTGACTAAGAATATTAAAATGGTGTAAATTACTCAGCAAGAGGACTTGCGATGCCAATGTAAACTAAAAATACAGTATAAAGTGCATCGTAAAAAGGTTGGCAAATTGATGTAGGTGATGAGTTCATTACGTGCGCAAATTGTTGTGTAGTTTTAGTGTAAAGTTCTTTACATAAAATTTTTACGTCTTTCGGGCACCTATAAGCGGGCTACTTTTTGTGTAAAGTGCATTACGCCTTATTCAACTTTTCCAGTTTAAAACACTTTCCTGTTTACACTGTTTTTCGTTTTCAGGAAAACGACGAAGAATTGCTGACGAGAATGTCGAATAGCTTGACTGAATTTCTCGGCATTCTATGCAGATTAAATTCGCCGGATGCTTATTCGAGTAGTGCCTTAAAGGTAAAACAAATGCTGACAAAATTTTCTGCATTACATGTATTTGCACGCTTGATGTTTCTGTTTCATTTTTTAAATTTTTTGATTTTCATTTGTTTTTATTCGTTTTCTATTTGCGTTTTATTAATTTTTATTATTTGATTGATTTTACGTTGTTTATGTTTTTTACTCATACCCATTTTCCTTAACTTATTATTAGTTTGTGTATTTATTTTATTTGTTTATTAATTAATTTCTTTGTTTATCTATTTACCATTTGCTGCAATTTATAATAGATTTCCGAAACATTATTATCCAAAGCCGACTTGGGCCAAAATAGTTTTTTGCACCAGTCTATTTCGACTCACTTGCAATGTCAGGGTCGTACTGTAGTTTTCGGCAATGATATTCGGAAAGTTAACAAGGTATTTTTACTTTTTTAAAATATATTGCAGTTTTTCATTATTTTGTTCCAAGTAATGTTTTAATTTTCTCAAAAATTTTCAACAAAACTTGAACATATTTTTTTATTTTAGGATTTCATCAATTTTATTTTTTTATACCCATCGTAGGCCGAATACGCGTATTTTTTGAGTTTGATTATTATCCGTATTTTTCTATATTTTTGCTCAATTTTTGAATTTCCTAAAATTTTTTAAAAATTTTGTTATCCTTTTCAGCTGGTAAAAACGCTGGCCATGTTTTTACCGGCAAAGTACAAGAAGCTGTGCCTTTTGATGTCGCCGCTCGACCAAAAGAACGTTTATTGCCCTTATTTGATGGTCCAAGGACTGCCAAAGGTTAATTTTTTTCTAATTTTTTAATAAGCTAGCGATACGACAAACAATAATTTGTTCAATTATAATTAATCGTCAATAATTAACGAGAAATGCAAATAAAGAAATACATATGATAACTTTCTAATACGCAAATGTTTGGCATTAAAATGTACAAAAATAAAGATACTTCAAAGTGTATTTTAATTACAGTGCTCGCCATGAAACATGACGCACCATAATCGTCAGATTTATATTAGATGATGCGTCGCGAGCGCCGCGTTTCGTCTATAATGCGCTATCATCTCTTTTTATTTATTATAGGATATTTATCTGTATAATGCCGTTAATCTGGCGATGCGGACGGCGCAATTTAGCTATGAATAGCGCCAACGAGAGGGAAGCGCGCACGTGAATACCAGGAGCGCGCACGTGAATGCCGTTCTGTATTCAGGCGAGTGCGCGCACGTGAATGCCGTTCTATATTCAGGCACGTGCGCGCTTCCGGCATTCACATGCGCGCTTCCTTCTTGTTGGCGCTATTAATAGCTAAATTGCACTTTCCGCATCGCCAGATTAACGGCATGATACAGATAAATATCCTATAATAATAAAAAAGAGATGATAGCGCATTATAGACGAAATGCGGCGCTCGCGACGCACCATCTAATATAAATCTGACGATTATAGTGCGTCATGTTTCATGGCGAGCACTGTATCAGTCATTAACGAATTACGTTGATTTGCCACCAGTGCGTGTTACTATACTAATTAATTTATTTGAAGATGAAATCTGTGTATGTACAAATTCAATATATTTTTATTCGGAAACTTAATCCTAAGCTCAAGTCTGAACCGAAATTTACTGAAATGTTACAACCTAAGCTTAGCCCAAATTAATTTTTTACAAAGCTCATGCGTAAGCCTCGGCTAAAAATTAATTTATTGTATAGATTAGCCTAAGGTTAAGCCTAAGCGAAAATTTATTTTATTAAAAAGTTACTACCCTTATTCTTGATTTATCTTGATTTATTTATAATTGATGAATAAAATAGGATTTTCACCACACCTGGGACTGGGGGTCTCGGGGGTATGCACCCCCAATTTTCTTCTGTTTTTTTCGCAATTTTTCGATGCCAAAGGATAGTGCTCGATGAGAAACGTTGAAAAATTGTGTTTTTCCGCCATACTAACATTTTTAAGGCCATTTTTTGACGTTTGAAAAATCTTGAACCCCTCACACCCCCGAAAGAATTTTGGTGCCGCCCACCTATGGTTTTCACTCCTTTGATTTTTGTACGGATTTTAGCGCCAAAATCTCTTCTTCGCCCAGCAATGCGTCTACAGTACATGGCCCGTTTGCGTTGTCGATTCGGATCAAAATACAGTACACCACAGTATGCCTTTGAGGACTCATTTAGGCACGAGGCTGAAGGCGATAAAACGCGATCTTACCTTGATCCTGTCTGATGTCGAGGTTCAAAATGACCAGCCTATTTTGGGGTACCTTGTACGTATGTCCAAATTAATTTTTAATCATGAATTATACATTGTGTGCAATTTTGATTGAAATTTGAGATATACGTATGTACTCGTGAATTGGCTTAATCATTGCATAATCATAGTGTGCTTAGGGATGTTCCGGTTCCAGGTGTTTCAAAAAATTCGGTTCCGGTTCCGGTTCCGGTTCTTGAAAAACAAGAACTTCGGTTCCGGTTGCGCTTCTTGTGTAAGTTGGAACCGCCGGTTCCGGTTCTCCAACTAGAGAACCGTCGGTTCCGGTTCCGGTTCTCGGTTCCTGTGTTAAAGTATGTATTTACGCTCTTGATAGCCCGACTTCACGGGAACATATGACGATATAATCGAAAGATAAATTATTCAGGAAGTCGTTTCAATCTGGCAGTTGCACGTACAAACAAGTTTTACGTCTAGTTGACAATTTACTTATGTAAAAATCATTGAATATTACCTATGTGTTTCTTGGATAAAATATTGTATCATGTCTGGCTTTATCTGTACAATCTTTCACCTACTTGAACACTATGTAGGTTCCACTGTTCTTTGCTTATTAGAATTCGTAAATTGGTGTAATTTTTTTATCCTAAAACCATCTGCCGTCGTCATTTGATTTGATAACTGCGATATTTATATGTTATTAACTCTTTCATATTTTTTGGCGAAAAAAGCAGAACGATTTGGTAATAAAAGATTGAATCGCTGCTTCATGTCTTCACTAAATATAATGAAGTTCGATTTTTAACTCTACTTTTAAAAAACCGATAAACGACTACGAAAAAGATCGGTCCCGGTTCTTAGAAAATCAAGAAATCGGTTCCGGTTCCGGCTCTTAGAAAATCAAAAAATCGGTTCTCGGTTCCGGTTCCGGTTCCAAAAAATGGTCGGTTCCAGCCGGTTCCGGTTCCGGTTAACCGGCACATCCCTAGTGTGCATACAGTCAACCAACTCTAATGAAAATAGGTGAGGATTTGAGATTCAATTCAAGGTTGAGCCGAGCTTAATTGCAATTAAGGTAGGTTCTTTACTATTTTTGGGCTTTATTCGTCAGTTTTTTCAAACCTCTTTGGAAAGCGGGCGATGATCTCTCATTTAATTCAAGGTTAAGCCGTCTTAAAATTCGATTTTAGTCTGGCTGTGTTTGGAACTTTATGTTATTTTTGTTCTCTATTAAAAATTAGCGATGCTTTGGTAATAAATCCGAGGATAAGTAGAATTTAAGTCGAATTAAGTCTGACCCAATCATGTGTCTTTAACCCAGAATATTGGCGTGGCGGCAATACAAACTGGCCCATAATGAAGGCTAAATTTTGATTTAATAGGTCATAACTTCTACTGATGTCAACATAAAACTTTAGGACCAGCTGCATTAGATATGTAGATAAGTTAATCTTTGTTTGAAACACATTAGAAATTTTGGCCAGCTGCCAGCGCTTCGAGCACTACGGCAATTGGTTTACACCTCATTTTGATATTTTTGAAACCGCAGAGTTTTCTGCATCGTATCACCTCAATGCGTTTGTACACAGGTATCCTTTTTTGACATTTTTAGCGAGAATTCCAGTCACAAAAATTAGTTGGCAAATTTGTTTGAACCGTTAAAATAGTATACGCGTTCTACTAAGTGCAAAAATTTTAGGGTATCGTCAAAAGAGGCTGCAAACTGACGGCAGGACCAATGGAGCTATTGGCGTTTAAGCAATATTGAATTAGGGGGTATGTAAATAGACCGTAGTGGGGCCCGAACCGTTAAAATTTGGCCTGAATTTCTTACGGGGTTTGAAAGAAGACACTTTTATTTATCTAGTGCAGCCGGTCCCTTAACTTTCTTGCCCACATCACCCGAAGTCATGACCTGTTAAATCGAATGTAGCCTTTTTATGGTCACGCTGTATATGACAGAAAAATAGGTCAAATTAGCAGTACAGACCATAGGTGGGCGGCACCAAAGCTCTGGGGGGTGCATGATTTTTTCAAAGGTCAAAAAATGGCTTAAAAGTGGTGGTATGGCGAAAAACACCATATTTCAACGTTTCTCATCGAGCACTATCCATTGGCATGAAAAAATTGCGAAAAAAACAAAAAAATTTCAAAAATTGAATCCTGGGTAGGGGGTGATTTGGTTTCTGGGGGTGCATACCCCCCAAACCCCCACGCCCAGGTATGGTACAAACTCGATACTACATGTATGAATGTTTTCGAAATTTTATCTTGGAGACAAGCTTATTTTAGGGGCTTCTAGGATTCAGGGGTCAACCTTTTGCTCTAATTTTTTCATACATGTTTCTAACATTCGTATTTTGTTTCGTTTTTCCAGCGAATTTTCAACCAGCTTCTCCAAGGATTCTTTGGTTGCTAATTTTTTGGCTCAGGTAAATACGGCCAAGTTGTTTACGTTAAATTTTGTCAAACTGTGTCCAGACATGCGCAGCATGGTGATTCGGGGGGGGGAAGTAAAATGTAAAAGTGCCCTTTTGGGCCTCTAACAAAGGGTGGCTGGGTACCATAGGTGGGCGGCACCGAAATTCTGGGGGGGAGGGTGAAAAATTTCTGGGGGGGGGGTGAAAAATTTTCAAAGGTCGAAAAATGGTCTTAAAAGTGTGTTGCATGGCGAAAAAACACAATTTTTCGACGTTTCTCATCGATCACTATCCAATGGCATCAAAAAATTGGTAAAAAAGCAAAAAATTTTTTTCTGGGGGGTATTTTGATTTAATGGGGGGGGGGTATTTCAACTTCTGGGGGGTGCATACCCCCAAACCCCCTACGCCCATATGTGGTGGTATGGCAACAAAAAACACCATTTTTCAACGTTCCTTATCGAGTATATACTATCCATTGACATCAAGAATTGCGAGAAAAAAAATTTCAAAAATTGAATTCTGGGCGGTTATTTTGGATTCTGAGGGTATTTTGGTTTCTCGGGGTGCATACCCCCAAACCCAGGCACGTAGCTGGCTCTCCTATTTTGGGGGCAAGACCAATTTTGGGAGTCTAAGGCAAAAATAGCACAAAATAACGTGTAAAATGTCCTATTTTTCCGGTTTTTCTCAGCCTCGGGGTCCGGCCGGACCCCACAGTCCCTCCCGCCAACCCCACAGCTACGTGCCTGCCCAAAGCCCCCACGCCCAGGTGTGGTGGGTTAGCGTCAAAAACATCGTTTTTCGTTGTTTCTGACGATTCTCCATCTTCCTAGAGGATAAAAACAAAAATTTTTGGAAAAAAATCCAAGAAATTTAACGAAACATAGTACTAATATGAGTATACCGCACGAAGCGCCTAAACATTTGCATGTTTGAGCAAACAGACCACTAAAAACGCTTTAAAATCACATTTACCACATTTTTTTAGGATTTTTTGGAAACGTTCGAAAAATCGCGAATCCAGAGGGGGTGAAAAAATTCCTGCGAGGGTAGAAACTCCCCAATATTACGTATGCTTTAGTCCTAAGCACGTTTGTTTGTATTCGGCAATGATTTTTTACCGATGTACGAAGACTTTTCGGGACCGTCTTTGCACATGTACCAAGATTTTTTGAGAAGGCAAAATCTGTGAAAAAAGTCTAAAATTCTTAAAAATTTTCGCTGCTTCGCGCCGAAATGAGTAATTGTGTGTTCTATATATCTTTATAATGGCAGAAATTGCATTTAGGCAAGGAAAAATGCCAAATTTTTGGCGCTTCGCGCCGTTCTTAGACGATTTTTAGTACGTTTTCTCGTCAGAAACCTAAAATTAGCTAAAATACACTACCTAAGGTCAAAAAACCTTATTTTACCGCATTAAAACCGCTACTTTGCCATATCTTAGTACACAAAAGTTTGCATGTACAAAATGTACAAAGGGTTTTGGGCACCATCTTTGTACAATGACAAAGGGACCTTGTACTAAAAAAACGCTGGTCCCACGTTTTACTGTAGATGGATTTCTTGCCATACGACGAGCTGGTTCGATACGGCTTCGTTTGCCATTTCAATTCGTTGCTCCTTCAGTACGCCAACGCCTTGAATGTGTATGCCAAATTTGCTAGGTGCGTTTGCGATTTGGTCTAAAATACATACACTAACACTATTGCTTTTATATAGTGTAAAGTGTAAAATGAATGCCCAAAATTGCCAGATCACATTCTAAAGCCTGGGCTGTTTATTGAGTAGAAACTGTAACGCGGTGTAAACATACCCGGGAAATTTGCTTATTGTAACGCATACTCGCAGCATGAACATTTCGCTAGTTGGATTATTTTCTTACTAGCAAAGAAAAATGATCCGATGGAACAAAAAAGACAGATACACTTGGAATAGCGGATTATTGAAGACTTAAAAGGAGGGGACCACACCTGGGCGTGTGGGTGGTTTGGGGGTATGCACTTCCTGAGAAACCAAAATATTCCACCCAGGAACCAAAATACCCCCCTCAGAATTCAATTTTTAATTTTTTTTTGTTTTTTGCAATTTTTTGATGCTAATGGATAGTGCTCGATGAGAAACGTTGAAAAATGGTATTTTTCCGCCATACCACCATACGTGGGCAGCACCAAAATTCTGGGGGTGCAAGATTTTTCAAAGGTCAAAGATGGCCTTTAAAATGATGGTATGACGAAGCAAACACCATTTTTCAACGTTTCTCATCGAGCACTATCCATCGGCATTCGGCATCAAAATATTGCGAAAAAAACAAAAAAATTTAAAAATTGAATTCCGGGGGTATTTCGGTTTCTCGGGGGGGGCATACTTTCCAAAACCTGACCCACCACCAGGTGTGCATACCACCATTTTTAAGGCTATTTTTTGACCTTTGAAAAATATTGCACTCCCAGAATTTTGATGCCGTCCATCTAAGGAGGGACTAGGAAAAGTCACCTATGCGTACAACAAATTATAAGAATTTGCTAAAAGTCAGACTTTCTTTAAGCAACGCAAAAATCGATGTACATTCTGCGGCCTACAGAAGGTAGTTGTGGCTTCAAATTGAGAAAGGAATAACGTAACAGTTTATTCTTTAAAAGAAGTGATCAATCTGAATTAAAGAAAACGACAAATCATTTTGTTTACTATCCTTAACTGAATGCAAGCCGAACAACCGCTGTTGCAATGGTATATAAGTAGTAGGGCACTAAACATGCGCAAACAGGTTAACACCAAAGAATTTAGCACACGACGCAAGAAGAATGAGCGGGATAAGCGTACAAATAAATGCAATAGTATGTACATAATGACAGACAGACGATTTGAATAGCTTATGTATATACAGAGTGGCCCATAAAAAAGGTCACATTTTTTAATACGTCATAGCATCGGCTGATGTGGAAATAAAATTTTAGGATCAACTGCATTAGAGAGGTAAACATGTCTTTATTTGATCCACGCTAAAAGTTTTGGCCAGCTCTTAGTGGTTCCTGCACTACGTCAATTTGTTTACACCTCACTATTTAAAACCCCAGGGTTTCTGCATTGTATTACATTACTGTGTATGTTGGTATCTTGTTTTGACAATATATCCAGTCACAAAAATTAATTAGCCTATTTTTAAATCTCCAGGATAGATACGCCTATCGTCAAAAGAGGGTGCAAATTGATGGCAGGACCAATGACGTTATCGGCGTTTAAACAATATAAAAGTAGGATGTAAACAAATTGCCTTAGCGACCGAAGCGCTGGGACTTGGCCAAACTTTTTTTACACATTTGGAAAGAAGAGACTTTAATCTATGGAATGCAGCCAGTTTGAAACTTTGAACTTTATATGAGCCGACGTTATGACCTGTCAAATCGGAACGTAGCCTTTTTTATGGGCCACCCAGTATATAGTATCATAAAAATGCAATACTGACATCCAACTAAATCGGCTATCTGTCTAAATTTCTTCTAAGCTCTTCGGCGAACAAATGAGAATTCTTTTGAGGGCGCACCTTGTTTTTCAGAGTGCGCAGCATATACTACGATTTTCGTGTTGCGTAGAGAAAGTCTGATTTTTAGCAGATTCTTATGAGTTTTTGCGCGCACAGGTGACTTTTTCCTATTCCTCTCCTTTTATATCTTTAATAATCCGCTATTCCAAGTATTTTTGACCTTTTTGTTCCATCAGAGCATTTGTCTTTGCTAGCACACTACTTTTAAATTTAAATGATTTGAGTGAATCGATCAATTAAATCATAGGTAACTTGCCAAATGATATATAGCACTTATTCATATCAACATCTGCATTGCAAACTAGACTGCTTTTCTAATCCGTAGTCATGTGCTATAGAGTTTTTAAAAAAGTTACCTTCTACTATGTGTTTACAACAAAATTAATTTTTAGTCTAAACTTCACACAGCCACTGATTCACAAAAAAACAAAGTTA
This sequence comes from Mermis nigrescens, assembly GCA_036768485.1. Taxonomy (NCBI): domain Eukaryota; kingdom Metazoa; phylum Nematoda; class Enoplea; order Mermithida; family Mermithidae; genus Mermis; species Mermis nigrescens. The sequence continues at coordinate 9,248,466 of JAVLUZ010000161.1, forward strand.
GATTGTTAGATAAGAAATCCTGATTTTACGGAGAACAGTCCGTAAAAAACTCAGCTTGTACAGCTTCTGCATCTGAGGTTAACTTAAGGTGTGAAGTTTACACAACTAAGGGGTATAGAGAAAATTGCAGTGAAGTTCTTTATCCTGATATTATGGTGAAATTCTTATGTTTCGTAGAACATTTAAAAAAAAACTTAAGCTTCGGCAATGCTTTGTAGCTGAAGGTAATTTTCAGTGTAAACTTTACACAACCGCTGAGTGTAAAGAATGTCTAACACCTAATTCGTAATCTTAGTGTTTCGAATAACATTTTGCAAAAAATTGACCTTTTATTTTACTCCTGCTTTTTAAAATTTTTTTCCCGAAAATAACGGTTTTTCTTTCTGTTTTTATCGTCTTGTAGCCGCCGATACGTACATTATTTTTAGAATAGTCCGCTCAATCCGATTTCTAATTACAGAAAATCGGCAAAAAGCGTGTTCTTTTACACTAAAGTTTAAACTTTACACCTTTTGACCTAACTTTGTATTGAGTTGAAAGAAACGTGTCTAAGTACCGTGTGTAACCCTTGAGTCATATCTTATTTTGAGAATACTTTGCGCGTCCTGATTTATAATCGGGAAGTTGGCAAAGTAAAAAAGGTAAAAACGTGTTTTTTCATCCGCTGACAGAGTCTAAACTTTAAACCGCTTGAACTAATTCCGTATTCACTTTATAAGATCGCGGTCAATAATAATAGAAAATTATTAATATGGTTAAGAAAATGAAAAAAGAGATAATAGAAGAAAACAAATAAATAAATAAAAGCTAAATAAATGAGGCATGCTCTTAGTATGAAAGAATGAGAAAGACGCGAGAAATAGTTCACATGTACATAAAGAAGTACATAAAATTATATCATGAGAAATTACGAGCTTTTACGAGGCTTAAGAGTCTAAGTGAAATGAGAAGAAGTAAGCAAAAGTTTATAAAGAAAAAATACGCAAAAAACATGGAAAACTATACAAACAGGCGAAGTCATCAAAGAGGAACTAAGTTGCTACAGTTTTGTGCCTTTAATTATGTGATTTTTTCGTGACACCTCAACCTAGCGGCACCAGTCTAGGCGGGTAGACTGCCTCTGAAACGCAAGAAACGACAACCAGAAGGAAATGCAAACAAAGACGCGAAAAAATTTAGAAAATCTAGTCGATATGTTCAACATGTAGCCCTTTGAGCTTAGTAATTTTCTAACAGAAAGTTTTTTTATGCGACTAATAACTGGAGTTGTTGGCAGACATAAAAAAGTCGAAAACTCGACCAAAATGCGTTCTTTTCACCCCCAGATTTTTACATTCTTTACATTCCTCCCTCGAGAACTAGTGCGACATTTTAATAACAAAAAATTTTGCCTCTAAAAGAATTTCATGCTCTACAATCCTGTACTATTGAATTATGTCAGGTATTTATGCTGAGGCGTGTACAAGATCTTCGATAAAACCGTCACAGCTTTGTTTATGTAATAACATTACGCCAAAACCTCACACGTTCATTACACACTTGGTATTGAGTGTAAACAAAAACAAAAAGTGCACATCCGGATTTTTAATTATCTATCTTTAAAAAGACCGCACCTCCTAAAAATGTCTCAATATTGCTGTAGGAGGGCCCCTCATATGTTAAGAGTAACCAAGTATATTATAGGTATGCGCTAACGCGCTTCCCTTGATTAAAATAAACTGAATTTTGCTTAAAGTTTGATTTGATTCTTTCTGATGTTGACTACTGCAGTGTTAATGAAGATGGTTTATTCTTCGGAATGAGATATCAGGGATTTTTTAGCGCCACCCCCATTTACGCTGACGCTAATGGCCAGAAGAGAGCATTTGCGCTACGGGCCCCTCATTAGCGCACCAAAGCCATATGTTAATATTAGGAGAAAGGCAAAAATAATGGCATTTTCGAGCGTTTCTCGGCAATCTACACCATAGTAAAGAAAATTTTCAAAAAGCGTTTGTACTCGTATTACGACTAATTTTTCATCATCCAGTTCGTTTATGCTTGACTCTGATCAATTGCTTAATATACAGTCAAGACCACAAGTAACGTCGCTCAAGCGCAGGCAACGACAGGCAACAGGCGCCTGTGACCTGCATGTGAATCGGCCAAAATTTTATATTGGTAAACACGCGCGTCGAAAGAAAATTGCTTGTGCGATGACTGTCACTTTGACTGCCAGGCGCCTGCAGGACATGCGCTTGAGCGACGTTACTTGTGGTCTTGACAGTACCTTTGTGCACGAAATTTTGGTTTCATCTTTTGAGCTATAAGGCTATTCAGAAGACGAACATAATACATACAAAAATAATTACTTTGACGCAAAGCATCAAAAAATTCTGGGATTCCTAACCTAGCCGAAACATTGTTAAAATCTGCTTTCACGTTCAACCAAGCGCAGTTTGAGTTTTGGACTTTTGCTTTTGGAAGCCAAAAATGGAAAATGGAAAAATTTCTTAGGGGTATCTGGATATGGACTTGCCTGCATGTCAACGTATGATTTAGTACATTTAAATGATTTTCATTCAAAACTATTCTTTTCTTGAAGCTTAGATTATCTGCGAAGCTTTTATGTTGCTATTGATTTTGATTAAAACTGCTTGTAATCAATGATGAATCAGTCTCTGTGCACAATGAAAAGTCTTTTTTGTTTGCGGATTCAAACACGATCAGGATAGTAGCGCTAAACTGAAATAAAGAGTCGAACGCAAAATCGCTGTTCAGTTTTCGGAAGAGCTTATGGGAAAGAACGATAAGCTGCGTAAGAATTCCTAATTACATGGCTAACATTTTAACAAAACTAAGCAGGAGTTCGCTGATGATGAAAGAAAGGACTAGAGATAGGAAAACAAAAAAATGCATTATTCGATGCGAAGCGCGGGAAGTTCTTTGAAATTTCCTTGGAAAATGCTTCAAAATTGCTAAAACTATCTCTTCGCATCCAGAAAAGCCTTTGCGCATGGCGCTAATGCCCAAAGTTTTCCCTTTGCGCAGAAGCATTTCGTTTGCTCCACGCTAAACAAACCCTTGTGATATACTCTACATTAAATTTAATTTATTTTCTGTTTAAAGCAAGCTGGTGATGTGCCAAATTTTCTACGTATTACATTAATTACATTCGCAAAAGTGTAATGTCGGTGTAAAGTTTGATTCTGTATGTTTACGTTAAACGAAGAAACCAGTTCAAACAACGATTAAAAGTAGAATTAATAGCAAATCTTGTGGTATTGTTGTATAATAATTTATATATTATATTATGCAAATATTTAGTGATAGCTAGTTTTAATATATTCTTCTAGTCAGAAATCCAGTTGTTTGTAGATCGAAAACTTGTTGCAGTAGGCTTGTACAGAGAAGCTTTTGTCTGTTGACTGAATTAGCGAAACGGAAAAATAAAAATTATTCCTAGTGTAAACTAGTTTACAGTTCTATTCGTGACACTTTAATTTTTTCTTAAAGAATGATTAGGATATGGTTGCAAATCCTTCCATTTTAGAGCCTTGTCGGGCACGGCTACATGACTGGCTATCTTGATATGAGTGTCAATTTACATTTTTTCGTATGTAAAATAGTATTCAATTAGTGCTCACGTCAGGATGATAATCAATTTATCGATAAATATTCAGCGATTCTGGGAAAAGTAAAAAACGCACCAAGTTGAGTGATGTAAAAGCCGCCCTTAAGCTGGAAACCACGGGTGATTTGTCTATTATTTTGGCGACGGCCGATCGTCATCAACCGGGACTCGCTGCCTTCCTTTCATAGCGGTCCTGTACATAATACACGAAATTTATTGCTACCATCGTACCATCGAAAATGTGACCCTTAATTATAAATATCCTCGACAGTGATGAACTCTTTCATAACTCAGTAGGTATAAACTTTACATTTGTACTTTCCTGTAATAAAGCAGTTTATTTGATATATGTATGTACATACCTACATTTATTTATTTGTGCACTACTACGTCGTATACGTGTATTACATTAAGTTTTTGCATTCGTCTTCATATGTATACATGCAGTAAAGTTTATCATTTGTCCAGCGAATGCCCGGCAGCCTTTTAGCCCTCTCTTTGAGAGCTTATAGAGCAGTAAAAAATGAGCATTTTTTGGCCTATTTTACATACCGTGATATCACAAAAACATTAAAGTGAGAAAATAGAGTTCTAATAAAAATTTAAGTGGCTTATTCCTTTTTAGCTTTTCAGACGCATCCCTTGGTTATGCATTTTTGATAATTTTTAGCTGTAGTCACTTTCAAAAATTTTCATAAAAAAGTAACGAATATATTTACAAAAAGCATAAAAGCTTCATGAAGTAAAAGTAACAATTGCCAGAGTATGTAAAGATGGTGAATGTTAACATAGACTAAGACGGCATCTTTCCATGGTACCCTTCGACTGCAAAAACATGATGGTAAGGATAGAAATTGGATGGTTCCTAAAGTCTGTTCCACCTTGGAATCAAATTCTGTCAGCATTCAAGAAGGTAGGTACTCATGGCAACATACCTCCGAAATCTTTTCTATTAGTCGGTAGCTTTTCCTGGCAAAATATTGAGCACAACAATTGAGGTTTTTTGGAAAAATTTAAAGTGTCTACAAAAGTGGTTTAAAGTAACAGTATAATTGTGACATTCTACATTATTTCAAGTTATGGTGAGACGCTTGCTATTGTCAAAACGCCTTCAGAATTTAGCCAAGATGATATTCTTCATTTAATGCTATTAGTACCCACCTGTTCACCTATAGTCTGTTTCACATAACTTCGTGCATAAATTCTAAGAATTTAAACGACAGTACGGCGAGGGTTACGATCACACATGGGCGTGGGGTGGTCTGGACTCCCAGAAACCAAAAGACCCCCCAGAAATTAAAAGACCCCCCAGAAATCAATTTTTGTAAATTTTTTCGTTTTTTTCGCAATTTTTTGATGCCAATGGATAGTGCTCGATGAGAAACGTCGAAAAATGGTGTTTTTATCGCCATATCACCATTTTTAAGGCCATTTTTTGACCTTCAAAAAATCTTGGACCCCCCAGAATTTTCTTGCCGCCCACGTATGGTTACGATTATTATATATCAGATGAATGCTATAATGGCAATCTGTCAGCTTATTGTCAGAGATAGTTTTAAAATTTATGATCGAAGTTGTCTGAAACGGACTATAGATTGACGATTATCACGTTGCGCTGACAGGTTTTTGACGGGAAGTGGTTTTTAACGGTTTTCGTGACGGATTTTAGTAACTTAACAGTTTTGATGGATTTTAAACCCGAGCAAGCTATATCATTTTCGCATAACAAAACGCGTATAAGAATTACTGTGATCAAATAAATATAGCAGGAGGAAAAAACAGAACAGAGGTATCCATACGACCACGGTTTTTTCCACATTTAGGGTTTTTCAATGAACGAATGAATGAATGAAATAATTTATTACTGAAACGCGACAATTACGAAGGATGTAAAAGAGTAATAAAACGTACGGTCAAAAGAATAAAAGCGTACAGCCACAAAGGCGATGAGCGAGTCATGAAAATGACGATTTAAGCTCGCCCTATAATAAATTTGGATAAGTCGACATCAATTAATCTAGATTTGAATATATTTAAGTTAGGGGAAGAGACTACAAAATCAGGTTGGTGATTCCAAACAGAGATGTACTTATAGAAAAAGTCAAATTTTTGTAAATTAGGACGGACAAGAGGAACAACTAGCCTGAAACGATTAATGCAGCGAGCAGTATTTTGATTAATCACAAGAAAATCTGTCATGGAAAGACAAGATTTTTGACTAATAATTTGATAGATCATACATAAGCAAATATGAAGGCGACGTAATTCTAATCGATACAAGTTAAGTTGGTTAAGGCGTTCGTCGTAAGACAGAGATTAGTGCAAAAGATGAAGGTAGGTGCGCAGGCTGAATAAATTATGCACTTAGAACACGCCCCCTAGCAAATACCCCGTTAGATCAACTTTTTCAACTTTTCACGGAGGGAAGCAACACTAGGAGATCTTACAACAGCTTCAGAGAGAGAATTCCATACGTGAATCCACCTGTTGGATAAATCATACCCGCGAACATCAAGCCGAAAAGGAGTGCATTCACATTTCATTGAATTTTGAGCACGCGTGCTGTTTTCACTAAAAGTAAAAAAAGTCGGCTTGCTGCAAAACGCATCTACCACTCAATATCTGATACATCATACACAGATCACTACGCAATCTGCGAATCTCCAGGCTATCCAATTCTAAGGAACTGAGTCTTTCAGCATAAGAAAGTCCCCGAAATCCAATAATTTTACGTGTAAATTTCCTTTGAACATTTTCGATCATTGAAACATGGGTCTTACGGTATGGATTCCAAACAGTGCTACAATACTCAAGAAGCGGTCTGACGTAAACAGTAAAGCCCTAGACATATTTAGTTTATTTTTAGAAGCAAATGATTTCGATATTAGCATAGCCCTAGCATAAGCTCTACGCGTTATATCATTATAGTGGAAATTAAAATCAAGTTTACTTGATACGTAAACACCCAAATCCTTTACAGAATTTACACTCTGTTCTACAGTCAGGTCAGAAATTCTATAAGAATGCTTGGGATTTCCAAAACCTAGATATAACGCGTAGCATTTTTCAGTAGCAATTTTTAAGTGCCAATCCTTGG
>JAVLUZ010000161.1:9255275-9587286 GCA_036768485.1 Mermis nigrescens
TATTACAAAAGCACATTGTCCAAAAACCCGCAGTACCAGTTGGGCGGTGCCATCAAAGGTTTTAAAGCCTACGCGCCCTTTCACAGGTGAGAGGGACTGGGCAGCTTTTTCAAAGGCCTGCATAGACTGGCCTTACCATTACTTAAAACAGTTGGGAAGCACGCGCTAAGTAAATGGGTCAAAAATTGCCGCCAACGTAGCCATGGGTTGCAAGCTCTCAAACAGAGCGCTTTTGAGCATGGAAAATCTGGTGCGGTGCAGGCGCTAAGGGATACTGCCAATCGCATTCATCAGTTGGGGAAAGGTATCGGCATTCGTAAAAAAGAATCCAAAGTCAGAATGCTTAAAAAGAGACCTCACAGCAGAAAAACATCATTGAAAAGAACCACTCTTCCTAAATTAGTCGGTTTGTACGTTTTTGGCGATTAACCATGAGTAAACTGTTGGACAAAAGCTATATTCCCAGTAGTAAGAGCGAATTAGATTTTTTTTACCGTACCTACAACGCAAGTGGCTATTACGAAGGTTGTTTTGGGCCTAAAGTTCAGTTGCAAAATCCGTGTACCAATGATGGGCCATACGAGTTTTGAATGCCTCCTGATATGTATATGATAGACTTGTCTAAAAATTATGTTTATTTTGTTATTCGTATAACAAAACCCGATGGAACATTGTGCAAATTGACCAAGATGCAAGGAGCATTAGGTGGTGATGTTGTTTTGCCTATAAACCTGATTGGAAAGACGTTTTTCAAACAAATAAAAATGTTTCTCAATGGAAAACTAATTTCTGACAGTGGTGACAAATACGCCTATCGATCGTTTTTGGAAACTGAGTCAAATTTTGGTAGAGACGCAAAGAAAAGTCAATTACAAGCTGCCATGTACTACGCCGACTATGATGACGAGCAAATGGGCCAAAAACATGGTTATTTCAAAAGAATGGATATTTTCAAAGATAGCGCATGGATTGAGGTGATGGCCCCCATACATGCGGATTTAATGTTTCAAGAGAGATTTTTGATTAATCAGTGTGGAATTACGCCTCGAGTTGTACAGAAATGCTGACAAGTTTTGCTTGATAGACAACGCCCAAAACCCCTCCATAAACTACAAAATTGAAGTCCGACAAATGTGTTTCTACATTAAAAAAGTTGAAGTCGCCAAAGGAATCTCACTTGCCGTTGAATCGATGCTACAACACACCACTTTAAAGTTCCCAATCAGGCGCACACAAATCACAATGCTACACGTTACGGAAAACCAACAATCAACGCCCTTAAACTTGTTGTTCAGCAGCTCGTTACCAAGACGTTTAGTTGTTGGCATGGTCAATGCGGAAGCAGCAAGAGGATCTTACGCGCTATCACCCTTTGAATTTCGAGATTTTGGAATTTCCGAAATCAAAATTATCAGTGGTTCGGCAATTGTACCTTCGACTCCTTACAAACTGAATTTTGATGATAATCTATTTCTTTGAGCCTATGTTCAGCTGTTTGAAGGCTTGGAAATCACACAGCATGACAAAGGGAACACCACTAATGTGGGAAGATTCAAAAATGGAAGCACCTTTTTTTGTCTTTGAGCTCAGTGCTGATGGTACCAACACCAATACGTGGGAATTGATGCGAGAAGGAACAACGAGCTTGGAAATGCAGTTTGGAAAAGCCCTACCCATTGGCGGCGTAGAGTGTATAATTTATGGTGAATTTGATTCCTTGCTTATGATTGATCATACTCGTCAAGTATTTTTCGACTATTCTGTTTAGTGTGTGTACGTTTGTTGAATAAAATTGCACAGATATATTGTTTTTCACATTTACCGTTAGGTAGCAGTGACCTCATTAGGCGGTACCGTGGTGGAGGGGTTTTGCTACATTGACGTCATTAAGCATTATATGCGATTTTCAAGCTCATTTAGCTCATTGTTCAATCCAACCCCTTACCATTCAGTACGCTTCAGCTATGTCTTTCTCTAGAATGCCAAACTGAATGGAGTTTAGCCTCGGAAACAACATGTATTGCATAGTTTCCAAGTGAAAGGTGTTACTATTATTGGATTTTGTGTGTGTCAAAATTTTGGAAAATTACCCCTTTACCCTACAACTCATGGCATTAACTTGATGCGCTTTCAGTACGATAAGCTAGTTAATTTGTTGGATAGTTGTTTTAATGCCCTGATGTTTAACATTCCAATAAAGATGGTAGATTTGGGCTATGAAACCTACGTTTTGATTGACAAGGAAAACAAACTTGTTGTATTAAAAAAACGATACTAAGAAACAAAAAATTGAGCTGACACCCACCCAGTGTCAGGCATGGCACAGGCAGAAGGACAATATTGCTAAAGCTGTCCTCAGTATAGCAAGTACTTGTGTAATTTGCATATTTGCCATCTTGTTAGTTTTATGCGGCGCCTAATTTTAGGAATCTTAGAGGCCGTGAAAGTACCAACGTCAAAAGCACGTAATAACCTTTTGATTTTTAATAGTCTCAGTAGCTCGCATTTGTCTTTTAGGCGATTCCTCAAAGCCACTAAAATTTATAAGACTCGATGATGATGAAGATACTCAAAGTAAATGCTTAAATTTAAGTGTGTGCTTTTCAATTTAAATTGTAATTAATATTTAGGCGACCCAGTGGTCGCGAAAAACGAGCGCTGCTACATCCGTTCCCAATGAGAAAATGCAAAGTAAACCATTAAACCACATATAAGTGTAAATTATTTCCAACAATACTCCTTCTAGGTTGCGTAATTTATGAGCACACTCTTTATTTCAGCCGAGGGGAATGATAAGCGCCGCCAGCGCCAGATCTTTTGAGTGAGTTTTATTTACGTTTTTCTAAAATTTATTCTCATTTAATTTTGCAATTAGGTCAGAACAATAATCAAAAAGATCAGGTGGAGGATGCTGTTTTTCCCTATTTGCAATCACGTGATGGCAATTAGGATCGTTATCCCAATGTTTTCTCTTTTTCCGAGTCAGCCGCAGTGATGCACCATTGAAACGCATGTTCGTAGCTGATGTATTTTGATTAGTTGTAGTTGGGTAGTACTTCACAATTTAATGATGTAAGCCGCATATTTTATACTAGAGCACTGCGTTTATGCGCGTATATTATTATGCCTTTTCTTAGAGGACGTATCTTAATTAGTTTTAGTATAATATGTATTGTGGGGTGCTGCGTTTAAACATATAGCAATTTTAGCGCAAATAGTACTCGATATTTTGATGACGTATTTTTATTCAGTCATAGCTATCTCCTCCAGGCGCTTGAACGTGCGCTCATTAAATATCTAGCATCATTTTCAAACACATTACCCCAGCAGTAAGAGCTCTTAGCCAAAGTCTGTTTTTGTATACCCGGCTAATTGAAAAACCATTTTTAAACATACCCACAACATGGCTACTGAGTTTACAAATTTCTGCTTATGACAAGTCATTAATCAGCAGTTGCGATTATTCACCCAGACTCAATTCTTAGCGCTTTATAAAAAGCAATTACTAGGTACTTTGTGGTAGACCCTTGGCTTAAAGAGGATTAACCATACGTGGGCAGCAAGAAAATTCTGGGGGGGTGCAAGATTTTTTTGAAGGTCGAAAAATGGCCTTAAAAATGGTGGTATGGCAATAAAAACACCATTTTTCGACGTTTCTCATCAAGCACTATCCATTGGCATCAAAAAATTGCGAAAAAAACGAAAAAAATTTTCAAAAATTGAATTCTGGGGGGGGTATTTTGATTTCTGGGGGTATTTTGGTTTCAAGTGGGGTGCACACCCAAACCTATGGTGGGAAAGATGTTAAGAAGCTTGATTTACTGCTCAATTTATGGTGTTTGTATTATCTGATCGTCGGAGCAGCAGAACACTCAAATTTATCACTTAAAATAAAGCTACCTCTGCAAAGCCAGCTGTTTGTGCTCTTAATCATTTTGAAACTTAATGAATGAGCAAAAATGGCTGTCAGGCCATCTTAGAGTAAATAAATATCATAATATAGCTTTAGTCAGCTACTGTGCGCCAGAAATATTTGATAAATTCTTATCACTAGGTGGCCAAAAATCATGACAGGCTGTTTGGATCCATATTGTATTACATATCTTTTACATTATATTACATTACATATCTCAAGCGGCGCATGTATCAAGGTGGAGGCGACAGCCAGGATTTTTGCCTGCAGGAGGGATGGCCGGGAACACACAAAATTTGGTATGCATTTTTGCATTAGAATGCTTTGATATGGTATTATAACGCATTATGTATAGTAAAACTTAATTTTTCGACTCCTTAGTAGTGTAGCCGAGCTAGTTTATGGGTTTCTGATGGCCGAAGCACAAAAAGTTTGCGGTGGTGCAAATTGCTAGAGAAATTGTGATGTTTGTTTGAAAAAACAAGAACTTAGGACCATTTTATTGACAAATATTTAGAAAATTGTCTAGCGCAGAGCGCCAGGAAGTATGGACATTTTATACCACTTTTAACAGTTTTAATGTGTCCTTGCAAAGGAAGACAAATAAAGCAGAGAAGAGACAAACTGGTGCAAAATCATTTTTGCAGTATGATGCTGAACAAGCCTGTGCAGTTTCAGTGGCAGATCTAGGATTTTCCAACTTCTCCAGAACCAATCAAAAATTCGTCCAAATATTTGTCTTCACATGCAAAATAGCTTTTTCCACGTTTTATGTCGTCTACTTTTATTGAAACCCCTTTTAATGCACCTTTTGTCTAGAAAATTTCAAATTTACAACAATTTTTGGACAAGTCGTCAATTAAGTCGATTCAGCAAAAATCCGCCAAAAACTTGTGAAATTAGGCAGATGATGTTTAAAGCTTGTTATACTGCTTGATTTCCTGTATGGTATAGCATTTGATGCAACACGTCGACAATTTTAAAAGGTACACTTATAAATAAAATAAATCTATACTAGAATAGCTGTTTGCTCTGAAATGGTTTACTAATCTAGTTCATGAGCAGAAAATGTTTCAGGTGCCAAGAAGGTAACAAATGTCATTAGTAGGTGTTACCTGGCGCAAAGCGCCTCAAAAAATCGATAAATGATGATCATTGACGGCCAAAAGTCTTTTATAATTTTATATCCATTTTTTGTCTTGCCGTTTATTTTGGCCCAATAGGGAGAGGGCGGCCCCTTAAGATCCACCCATGCCAGCTGTATTCAACAAACAAACACGTAGCTTTGATAATCAACTTGATGTGAAGCGCTGGATAATTTTAGCAATTCAAGCCTAATCATTGCAAGTATAACAATATGTAATAATGACTCATTGTGAAGTGCCAAAGTATTGACATCTTGGCGTTTTTAAATTCACTTTTCACACTGCCATTGCGCTGCACCGGAAAATGTCAACAAAAATTTTGAAAGATTTTGAGGACATGTGCTTCCTCTACCCCCTGGCAATGCCCGTGGCATTCGGTCAAAAATTCTGGCAGAGAGGAGGGAGCAGGGGTAAACAAAGTTTTTGGGAGTAGGGGCAGTGTGCGGATCCGGATTTTGTGACGGGGAGGAGCGGAACCCATAATTTTCCAAATAGGGCCCAAGTTATTCACAAAACCCAGCAATCATGCTTAAAGTAGCAAATTTTTGCAGTCTGTTGAAAGACAGCATCATTTGAGATCCGAGGAGTCAGAAATTTCCGAAAATTTCGCAGTCAAAACGCTCAAAATTAGAGCAAAAAATTGACATGAAGCGCTCAAAAATCCTGAAAAAATCATGTTAAAACTGAAAACTCTCTTGATCCGTATTAACCATTCTTTTGACGTAAAAACCATGTCTAGAGGGTTAAGGAAAGTGCGTAAATGTTATCAATGTGCGTGCTATCTGGCGCAAAGTGCTGGAAATTTGGAAAAATCCTTGAAAATAATGAAAAACCATAATAAGAAGTGGCCAGTAGAGAATAAAAGGTATTCTGTGTTGATGACTTTAAGAGCATTTCTACGCGGATCTTTCAAGATTTTCTGGCTCTTTCTTGGCGCTCTAAAAACCTTATTTTTACGTCAAAAGAGTAGTCTATATGCAGAACAGATGTTTTACTTGATGAAATGTTTTCTCTAGTATTTTTCAGTGCTCTGCGCTAGTTTTTGCACGAATATTGTTCGTTTTTTGGGAAAAAATATTGAAAATTTCAGCGTAGTTATCGGATCAAAAATGATTATGTGTATTAGGGATGAGCCCATACAACTTTTTTAAATTGACCAATTCGATTCAATACAGGGGCGGATTTAGGGGGGGGGGCGGGGGCGGCGACCTTCACCGCAATTGGCTCCAAAATTAATTGTGCAATCTAGTTAAGGCTATTTTCTGCCACGACCGCACTTTTGCGGGATCTCAATAACTGGATCCTACTGATTTTTATCAGCCCAAATGCCAAATCTGATGTCGAATCTGCAGAACTCAGAATCACCGATAGATTCTAAAATAATAGGAGTGCACTGCATTTATCATTTATGAATATAAAGATCAGTTTTTGGATGTTTTTGTTTGTTAAATATTTAAGACTAGACAAAGCATTCAGCATTTAGCTTTGATTTACTTTGAAATTCAATTCTTATGGCAAGCTCGCTTAAATTCATATCTGTAATGCATGTTCATTCACATCAGTTGATGTGTACGACGAGTATATTTGTACTTTGCTAATCCAGTTAGAATAAGAGAATTTAGATTATTATTATATTATATTATATTATTATTACATTATATTATAAATATTATTATTATTATATTATATTATTATTGTATTATATTATTATATTATAAGCCTTTTATGCGCACTAATAAATTTTTATGGTCTGTCAGTAGCCAATCCAATCCAGCAAATGATAAAATTTTCCTTCCCATCTGAGTAAGATAAGATATTTTTTTGCAATCCGAACAATTGATCAGCTAGATAGAATTTAGATCTCTAACATATTGAAAACATTTTCTGTCAGACAAACTTCCATTTTGCCACTGGAGAGAATAATTTAGAGAAATTTATTTGTATGCATGGCTAAATTGAAGAATTTAACATTGTATTCTGGGCGTCATGTAGGGGAACACTCTAATTTTGACTCTATAGACTGGAACTGTGATTGCCTAAAGAATGGTGATGTCCGAAAGGCACAAAAATCTGGTGGATAATTCTATGAATGCTTAAGTATTAGGAAATGCGGAGCTTCAGAAAAATGTTGATCCAGTTGAATGGTCGAGGCTCATCAGGTGAGGTATGGAAGAGCAATATATTCGAGTGTACAGTCTGGCGAGAAGCGCTGAGAAACCCCTGAGAAATTACTATTAATGATGGACCGCCCTGTCCTCAATTATGTGAACAATAGGGGCGGATTTTCGGGATTTAGTGATGCGCAAGGGATGGCTGCCCTGATGGCCCAAATTAGTTCGCAAAATTGAGTGTTTTTAGCGACATTTCGCCGTTTATAAGGCTAATTTTTTCGACCTTCAAGTCTGGGTTCGCCCTGCCCGTATGGGTATGCACGCCCCAGAAACCAATATCCCCTTAGAATTCAATCTCTGGATTCGTTCTCGCTTGTGCGCAAAGTTTTCTAATGCCAATGTAACTAGCCTGCTTGCTGCTATTCTCGAATTATGTGCTGTAGTCGCCAGTACCACCATGTTAAAATTATTTGAATCTATCACATAAGTTGATTACCTCAGGATTTGCATTGCTGCCTCACGTATAGTCGAAGCTGATAACACACAATTGAATATATTAAGACAATTTAAAGAATAATTTTCATTCTACAACTTTTTAATTTTAGCGATAATTTTCAAAAGAAAGGAATCGGAAATTTGTGTATTTTTAGCCAATTCCGATTTTCTAAAAATCAGAAATCACGATTTCGATGCCGATTCCATAAATTTTGTGATCACCGATTCCGATTCCTATTCGATTTCATGAAAAACGATTGATTCTTACCAATCCCGATTCCGATTATTTGTAACATCTCTAATGTGTATCAAAGGAGAGCAAATTTATTGACACGAAAAATTTGGGGTTTTATCCCTTGGCAGAAGATCCCAAGTCCACCACTGACCCGCCCCTTAAAATCGCCCCTTAGGCAGGGGCGGATTTAGAAGGGGGGCGGGCCGCCCCCCCATTGGCCCAAAATAGTGCGCAAAATTAAGGATTTTTGAGCGATTTTTAGCTATTTTTGGGTTAAAACAGCTAATTTTTCCGCCCAAGTCAGGGTTCCCCCCCCTTAAGGGGTACCGCCCCCCCCTTAGGAAAATCCTGGATCCGCCACTGCCCTTCAGTAGGCATGAATGAGTAATTTCGGTATTATTTAATATCAAACTTTGATACTTAGATCATTGCATTTTATTCTTCATGAATATTTATAGGTAAATAATGGCTTGTAACTTCAAATACATAATCGAAATAATGTAAGAAAAGTGTCCCCAAGAATGATTTGTATAATCTACTCGTATTGCTAAAAAAGTTAAAACGCCTATGTATTTAAAATTGAGTTCTTAGACATTGTCAACTTTTGTCATTGTTCAAGCAACAGCTCTTGGCAATACGTGGGCAGAAAGAAAATTCTGGGGGTGCAAGATTTTTTGAAGGTCAAAAAATGGCGCGCTAAAAATGGTGGTATGGCGATAAAAACACCATTTTTCGACGTTTCTCACCAAGCTCTATCCATTGGCATCAAAAGTTGCCGAGAAAAAACGAAAAAAACTTTCAAAAATTGAATTCTGGGGGGTATTTTGACTTCTGGGGGTGCATACCCACCAAACCCCCCCCACGCCCAGGTGTGGCTCTTGGCCTGAAAGTGGCTTAAGTGCAAGCGCGGATTGAGATGGCGCCAGGGGGCAGTTGCATTAGCCCCGTCGTCAAAAATAGTTAGTGCACAATAGAGAATAATATGTATATTTTTCGATGACTCAGCCAATTTTTATCACAATTTGTTAATTTTCTGGCAGTTTGCGCTGAGTGTACACATAAATGGCATTTAATGGCCTTCTTTGAGCTCTACAAACTATATTATTCTCCTCAGAAAAGTGGTTTATGACAGTACAGGGATTTTCTAGTCCTTACAATGATCAAACGAGTATTTTTCAGTGCTTTCCATCGATTTTTGCACTAATTTTGCGCGTTTTTAGTAAATAAAAACACTAACATATTTTAAAGTTTTTTCGGACTAAAATGATTCTGCCTATCAAAAGACGGCAAGAACTCGATTACTTATTCCATAATGGACGGAATGTTTCGGCAATTTCCGTCACTATTTAGAAAATTTCGGCTTCCGCCCGTACGTGGGCAGCAAGAAAATTCTGGGGGGTGCAAGATTTTTTGAAGGTAAAAAAATGGCCTTAAAAATGGTGGTATGGCAATAAAAACACCATTTCTCGACGTTTCTCATCAAGCACTATCCACTGGCATCAAAAAATTGCGAAAAAACGAAAAAAATTTCAAAAATTGAATTCTAAGGGGGAAGTATTCTGATTTCTGGGGGCGGGGGCATTTTGGTTTCTGGGGGTGCATACACCCAAACCCCCACGCCCAGATGTGGTTCCGCCCTTTCAAGAAACCCCTGGATCCGCCATTGCATGAGGGGGTATGCATTCGAGAAGTCCTGGTAGGAAATGCCCCCTCATGCCTGCCCCCGGTGTGCATGTATGATGACAAGCAAAGCAATCCTTAACAAACTTAAGGGATGGTTAAGTGTTAAATATAAACGACGATTATTCTAAGACTTCCTTGAAAAGTCATAATGTAGAAATTGGCCACAGTGGAATCATTCTGAAAGTGTTGCATAACAAAATCAATGGCTGAAAAAATTCGTTTAAAAATTAGGTAATCAGGGCGGATTTAGGGGGGCGGCCGCCCCACCCCATTGGCCCAAAATAGTGCGCAAAATTGAGGATTTTTGAGCGTTTTTTTGGCGATTTTTGGGTTAAAATGGCTAATTTTTCCGCCCAAGTCAGGGTTCAGCCCCCTTATGAAAATCCTGGATCCGCCACTGAAGGTAATGATGGATACAAATTTGAATATAATGCACCTTATCTCCTGCTCTCAGTGAATCTGCATGCACAACAGCTAATTCAGCTAATTCTGGATGAAATTTGGCAATGTGCCGATTGAGCTGGGTGCGCTGACTAAATTCCTGTTGCTTGTACACGTCACAAACTAGGCATCTAAAAAAGTAGCCATAGCCATGTTTAGCCGCTAAATGGTTGTGCAATTCGGTTTTACGCCTAAACGCCAGGAAACAATGGCGGCAAACGAAATTTCTCAGTCCATTGTGAAAATCCAAATGATTGACATAAAGACGTTGATTGTCGAATTTTGCTTCACAATACCTGAAATTAAAAAAGAATAATTTTTCACTAAAAATTAGCAACATGGCTGAAATGGAACAAAAAGAATAAAACATTATGAATGCTTGTTTGAAGTTAAAAACGAAATAATTATTCACCAATGATTTGACAACCAGCTGAATTTAGCTACAAATTGTGTTTTTCAGTCTTAAATACATAAATTTGGAAAGTCAATATTTACCCTAATTAATTTATTGTAGTTAGATTTACACCTGGGCATGAGGGGTTTGGGGGGTATGCACTCCCAGAAACCAAAATACCCCCAAAGAATTCAATTTTTGAAAATTTTTTTCGTTTTTTCGCAATTTTTGATGCCAATGGATAGTGCTTGATGAGAAACGTCGAAAAATGGTGTTTTTATCGCCATACTCACCATTTTTAAAGGCCATTTTTTGACCTTCGAAAAATCTTGCACCCCCAAAATTTTTTTGCTGCCCACGTATGGTTAGATTAGTCTGTTCTATGGATTTAATTTTCTTTTGAGTAAAAATTATTTTATCATCCGATACACACATAGGCATAGTGGGGAGTGAGAGAGACCCCTACCTGAGGTTTTGGAAAATCAGGTTGTGGGCGATTTTTTTGTATTCGGCAAAGATTTTCCCCGATGTACAAAGACTTCGGGAACTGTCTTTTTACATGTACAACGATTTTTAGGAAGGAAAAAATGCAAAAAAGGTATGAGTCATTGTGTGTTCTATATATCTGTATAATGTCAGAAATAGCATTTCAAAAGAAAAAATGTCAAATGTTTCGGCGCTTCTTGCCATTTTGAGACAATTATTAGTGATTTTTATCGTGAGAAACTCAGAAATTAGCTAAACTACACTAACAAAGGTCGAGAAACTCTGTTTTTGTCACACCTGAAATAACTTGCGGTACCATATTATATTACCAAAAAAAACACTGTGCAGCAGGCAATTTTAAGATTAACTACGGGAAAAAGGTCAAAAATTCTCGCCTGAGAGAAGGAAAAATCAAATTATCGGCGTTTTGCGCCATATTGATATTTTTGTATTTTTTAATCGCTAGAAACCCATTAATTGGCTAAACTTTAGTAAGAAGCGTCAAAAAACCCAGTTTGCTGCAAATAACATGCTGCGGTACCATTTGCACGTTGACTTTAGGGGGACCGTCTCGGTGCATGTACGAAGGGACCATGTATAAAAACAAATATCGCAATTTACTACATGAATATTCTTGGATTTCAACCCCGCTCTGACAACCTCGCCCATGTATGATCCAAAAAATGACTCTCTTTAGTCAAAAAATAGTCCACAAAACCCAGATTGCTAAATAACGTTTTCTTGCAATAACATTTGGGGCTAACAAGAGAGAAAAATTTAGAAATTACGATAGTTCATTCAGATGCAGCCAGTGATCGAACCGAGGGTACTTTTGGACCCTCTGAAGTCCAGTCTATGATATGTCAATGGCGAGATAAAAATAGTCATAGCGTTTTTATCGGAATTTTACATGGTATACTTTTACATAAAATTACTTTTGGCGCAATATTTCATCTAAAAGTCTGAAATTTTCGACAATTTTGTGCGAAAAAATAATTAAATTTCTTAGGACTTTAACTAAAATCTGGCGCGAAGCGCCGGAAAATTTGTGAAATTAAGGCGAATAGACGTCAAGAAGCATGATTTACTGCTTGATTTCCTGTATTTATAGCATTTGATGCGAAACATCGAAATTTTTAATTGAAATAAGAAGAAAACTATGCAAAAATAGCTGTTAATGCAGTTAAAATCGATTTGAAACCTACATGAACAGAAAATGTTGTCCAGGCAGTGTTTTTTTGTACAAGGTCCGTTTGTACATGTACAAAAGATGGTCCCTGAAAGTCTTTGTACATTTGTACACACAAATTTTTGGGTGCTACGATAAAGTACGGTTGCGGCTTTAGTGTGGTAGAGTAGTTCGACCTTTAGTAGCTTATTATAGCTAATTCCAGGGTTAACGAGGGCGAACATCATTAAGAATCGTCTTAAAATGGCGCGAAGCGCCGAAAAATTTGACATTTTTCCTTTCAAGATGCGATTTCCGCTATTATAAAGATATATAGGACACACAATTACTCATTTTGGAGCGAAGCGCCGAAAATTTCTGCGAAGTTTAGACCCTTTTTGCAGGTTTTGACTTCCCAAAATCTTTGTACATGTACAAAGACGGTCCCGAAAAGTCTTTGTACATCGGGAAAAATTTTTGCTGAATACAAGAATCCGTGCTTCCAGATTGCCAAGAAAGTAAATAAATGTCATTAATAGGTATTATCCGGCGCGTAGCGTCGGATAAATTTGAGAAATTATGGTCACTTACGGCCAAAAATCATTGCAAATTGCATATCCATTCTTTATCTCGTCAAGTATTTTTGGCCAATTGGGGGAGGGGGGCGGTTGACCCCCCGCCCCTGCTAACGCGTATTGTTACTAAAAGTGCATCTATAAATAACTTAAACCATGCTTTATATTGCTATTGTGTCACGCCCAAGAGACATGGCTTCAGCTTTAATATATCGCCAATGTTTGTCACATTGTTACTATTTGTCACCTTAAATTTTAATGTTTGATGAGGCCATCAGTTTGTTGCTGAGTTGATTAAAATGTTGAAAATGATCCATTTGCCTGTTTTTAAGCCTACGTCATTTTTCGTTGTTTTTCAATATTTCTGCAATGCAATATGCGTGCATTATATATTTGGACCCGGACCCGGCACCATATTGAAGGCGGGTCCGGAGTCCCTCCAAGTTTATGGATACAGCCGGGTCCGGGTCGGGTGCAGAAATTTAGGATTGTCGGGTCCGGGTGCGGGTCCAAAATTTTAGCCGGGTGCCGGCTATTCGGGTCCAGGTACCCGGCACAACCCTAATGCATACCTGGGCGTAGGAGGGTTTAAGGCGATGCCACCCAGAAACCAAATACCTCTCCACAGCATTTGATTTTTGAAAATTTTTGTTTTTGCAATTTTTTGATGCCAATGGATAGCGCTCGACGAGAAACGAAGAAAAATGGTGTTTTTCCGCCATCCCACCATTTTGAGGCCATTTTTCGACCTTTGAAAAAATCTTGCACCCACCGCCCCCCCCAGAACTTTGGTGTTGCCCATCTATAGTCATACAGATTTTACGAGCTAAAACGATATTAAAAATAATTAGAAAGGTTTAAACTGCCTATTAGTTCACAGATTCTAAGCTATTTCAATCATTTGCAGCCTTGGCTTCTCTTCCTTCACCTCTGGCACATACATGCACATAGGGGGATGGAGTGAGGAGGTATCATCCGAATCAGAAGGGTCAGCCGGACACGTACTCTCCGGCGATTTTGAGCTGATGGAGCGTTTTTTGCATCATTTTCGAGGTCAAAAGCTAGTTAGAACGTCAAAATTTTTCCGGGCGCTTTCCCGCCAGATTAGTACTTTTAAGTACTTTTTTTACTCAAGAAGCGCCTAATAATTGATACTCTTTTTGCATTTTTGAGCGTTAAAAGGAATATAATGCAGTCAAAATGAACTAAAAATGCTTTAAAATGCCATATTACCCACGAAAAAGCGTTTTATAGGCTATTTTGACCATTTTGATTGTTAAAACAATAAAAAATTGTAAACATTAAATTTACTATTTTGGATTTTTGAGATTTCATCGCCCTGCCAACCCTGACCTGGTGCACCTATACTCGGGCCTCAATCGTACTATATATTTACCCTAGATATTTTCCTCAAACCCCAAGCGCATGTCTGCTTACAGTTCTGGTGGATGCGAGAGCAGTTCACAATATATCTCCCTACATAAAACCCTTTCTTGAAATTAAATTATTTATATAGAAAGTCATATCAAATTCATAATTATGCCGATTACAATTCAAGGACATTTCATCGCGTAATCAAAAGTTAAAAAACTATGTTGAGAAAGTTACAGTGCTATCATAAACAACATACAAATATTGAATATAATGATATGAAGGAAAAAATTTTTCAACTGAATGCTGATCAATATCTCAAGTAAAGGTACTATGCATCATAATTATAAATATTATTTGATTATTTAATTATTATCGTAATATTTTATTACTTTTTATCATTATTATTATCGGACGAATAACAGCAGGCTGCACATATATGATATATTGCATAACAAATGTAGCTTGGGAAGTCATATAACACATTATCATAGGTAGCGCGTTAGCGCGTACCTATAATATACTTGGGTACCCCCAACACCTGGGCACCCCCCTACAGCTATAACGGGACACTTCTGGAAGGTGCGGTTTTTTTTAAAAGAAAGATAATAAAAAAATTCGCTGCCCGTGTTTTTTTGTTTTTCTTGAAACTCAAAATTGACTGTGTAAAGAAGGTGTAAAGTTTTTGTGTAACGTTATAACATAGGACAAATTTTGGGACCTTTTTACTGCGGCATGTGGACAACTGAGTATTGATGACTCGAAGGATTGAACAGAATAGGATAATAGAGGGATGAATTCTACAGATGACACTTTTTTTGTTTTTTGAAATTCGCATTATTTATCGAACGGCAGTGTAAAGAGTGCGAAAATCTGGGGGTGAAAAAGCACTTTTTGGTCGAGTTTTCAACCTTCCTATGTCCGATACTAACTCCGGTTATGAGGTTTTTAAAATGTTTTCTGACAGAAATGTAGAGCGGATCAAGGGCTACATTCTGCATATAAGCAAAGTCTTGTATGCTCTATGGTGAGTTAGATCCTGGGGTTTAAAGTTTACACTCTAGTGGATGGTGTAAAAAAACGGATTTTAACTAAGATTTCTCTGCCAAATTTTTCCGCTTATGAGTCAGTGCAAATCGAAGACAGCATTAATAAAGTGCCTCACAGGGGCTAAACATCGCAGCAAACCGCATTTAAAAAAACGCAATATTGAGTTATTTATGGGGGTGTAAAGTTCGAAATCAGAGGTAAAAATGGGCTAAAAAACACGTTTTTTCCGAAGTTTGATTGATAAATCATGCCAAATAATTTTTGCAACAGAATTTTGGCACACAGGAATGTACTACGATTTAAAAGCTACAAATTGTACCAAACCGAATTTCTTTAAACTCAATGGGGAGTTCGGTACGGAATTTTAAAGTTTACAGTGTTCTAAATGATGGAAAATACGTTTTTGTTGCGTTTTTTGTTCGCCACTTTCTCCGTCCAGAAGTCGGGATAAGTCTAATAGAATAAAAATAAAGTGCTTTATATCGGGTGCATGTCAAAGCAAATTGTCTATACATTAATATTTAGCGAGTGTAAAGTCAAAAATTTGGAGTTTTAAATGCGTTTCTGTCTTGTTTTTTCTGCCTGCTTCTCCGGTTACGAGTCAGGGACACGTTTATCAAGTCTAGAAATGGACCAGGAATCAAATTTGATATGCCAGTCTGGCGCATATGTTTACACTCTACGGTGTTGTAAAGTAGTTTACACCAATTGTTAGTTTGCCCATAGAACATTATGTAGACTTAATTTTTTCATAAATATTAATCGTAATATCGGAACAATATCAAAATTACGAATCTGACTAAAATCTTCTTTACACTAGGTGTTTACATGAAGTTTACACTACATATATATTTATCTTCGTTTTTGAGCATTCCTGAAACCTAATTTTTTCTTGGAGCCTAGAAGTTTTCAAAGGATCAAATGTGAGACGTCACGTAGGCGCGTTTGTTTACATCCAACAGTGATGTAAAGTAGTTTACATTCATTGTTTATATGTCCTCAGACCATTGTAGAGACATAATTTTTTCATGAATGTTGATCATAATATCCGAGTAATTTTTACACTGCATGTTAGCCTTTGTTCTAGAGCATTGCAAAAATCGAAATTTTTTCCTGAGATATAAAAATTTACAGGGAATGAAATATATACGTCAATTGGGCGCGCTTGCTTACACTCAGCAGTATTGCAAAGTGGTTTAAACCTAATGTTTATTGTCTTTAAAACATTATGGAGACTCATTTTTCCATAAATGTTGAAAGAAATATCGGAGCAATATCAAAATTACGAATCCGACTAAAATATTCTTTACGCTATGTGTTTGTGTAAAGTTTACGTTACGTGTTAACCCTAATTCGATAGACTTGCAGAGACTTTGTAACTGAAGTCAAGAAATTTTCAAGGATTCATATGTGAGACATCAATTAAGTGAGTTTGTTTACCCTCAAAAGTAATCTAAAGTGATTTAAAAATTATGTTCAAGTGTCCTTAGATCATTGAAGAGATGTAATTTTGTCTTAAATGGGTTGCATTAAAGTTAAATCTTTCTTAGCCGTGTTTATAATATGTTTCACAAAATCTTGCACATGGAGAGCTATCGTTTAATTGATGTAAATTGCCTGCAAAAGTGGTTTAAAATGAACCAGCAATCACACTACTGTGCACAGAAGTCGACAAAGATATACAGCTTTATTGTAATCATGTACATTAATAAGCCGTAAACTGTTAGTATTCTCTACACCTAGTAGTTGTGTAAAGTTTGCACTATTCATTTGTTGTTAATATGTAGTCTATACTACAAATTTATTTTACTACCAAATCAAAGCGTTAGTGTTCCTTACATTTGATATTTGCGTGAAGTTTTTGAATTTTTGCCGAAAATCTTTGCCTTCTAATTTACCAACATCCCGCCTTTTCCATTTTCTTAAAGTTTAAAATCTTTTATAATTCTCTTAATAATTTAATGGTAGGTTTTAACTTTAAGTTTCTCTTGGTTTACAACTCTCGCTTAGCAAGCTCATTTTTCAAAACTTTTTCATAGTGATCAGATTAGTTGCGTTTAGTTTGGAATTGGTGGACGGTCGTTATTTTATTACTCGGCTTAAATAAACCAAGTGACTATCTTTTGATTATTTTCTTCATCGCAAATTCAAACACCCAATTTTCAATTTGAAAATTGACCCAATTTTCAATTTGAAAATTGATCCAATTTTCAATTTGAAAATTGAAAATTGGGTGTTTTCAATTTCAAAAGTCACAACACATTGTGCTTGTGTATTGATTGAGTGAGGATTTGCAATGTGAATTCGTTGGTTAAATTTTTGTGCTTGATTATAAGTGAACTGCACATTAAGAAGAAATAACTTAATGCAGTTTTAATTTGAAAATGGATGGTGTCAATAAGGTTGTCTTGTTTAAAAAGGATAATGCTGATGTTAAGAACAATATTGTTTTCCGCGTTCTTGGACTGTTGTCATTATTGTGGCATGTTACTGATTGTGTTTACTGACTGATGTACTGAAATCACGCTAATTAAAAGTAGTGTACTAGCAAAGAAAAATGCTCCGATGGAACAAAAAAGATGAATATACTTGGAATTGTGGATTATTATGGATGTAAAAGGAGGGGACTAGGAAAAATCTACCTAAAGTCGGAAAATCTGCTAAAAATCACACTTTCTCTAAGCAACGCAAAAAATCGATGTATATTCTGCGGCCTCTAAAAAAGTGTCTTTTTTAAATAATGTTCGAAGTTTCAGATAAGAGTGTATAAACGTAATCTATCAAGGTTGCTTTTTTAAATTGCTGGCACCTGATTGATAGAAAACTAAGAGGTATTGTATTTAAAGTTGTTTTGTTTTATGAGCATTATAGCAAGCAAAGCAGGAGCCAATTGATTAGTGCATACAATCGTTTCGGGCATGCTAGTGTATCTACATTTAGTCTGTTTCAAGTCAACTTACGCGTTTCCTACTGTTTTAAACCAACTATGTCTTCAATTGTCTTCGATGTTTGCTATTTCATTCAATTGGCTTGGAAGACTGTTAGTTTACTTAATATCATTTCCCATAGCTACTGCATAGCTAACGTGCTGCTGTTTCAATCATTGTTATGGTTGAATATTTATTTTAATCTGTTGGCCGCAGAATATACATCGATTTTTTGCGTTGCTTAGAGAAAGTGTGATTTTTAGCAGATTTTCCGACTTTAGGTAGATTTTTCTAGTCCCCTCCTTTTACATCCATAATAATCCACAATTCCAAGTATATTCATCTTTTTTGTTCCATCGGAGCATTTTTCTTTGCTAGTTATATATCATACGTGGGCAGCAAGAAAATTCTGGGGGTGCAAGATTTCTTGAAGGTCAAAAAATGGCCTTAAAAATGGTGGTATGGCGATAAAAACACAATTTTTCGACGTTTCTCATCAAGCTCTATCCATTGGCATCAAAAAATTGCGAAAAAAACGAAAAAAATTTCAAAAATTAAATTCTGGGGGTATTTTGATTTCAGGGGGGGGTATTTTGGTTTCTGGGGGTGCATACCCCCCAAGCCTCCAACGCCCAGGTGTGATTATATAGTATGCTACCAGGTCATACTTCAGCTTTGATTAAGATTAAACCGTTTTCACAGTTTTCTGTTTTTACGATTAAAACTATAAAAGCTAGAATTTGTTACACTTTGGAGACAACGGACGCTACTTTTGAGAAAAAGGCTCTTGATCATAGATGCACAGTAAGGACGACCTGGGGGAGTCAACCAATCTATGGGGATCAAGAATTGAGCTTTTTTGGCCACCCCAAAAACTGGCATAAGCGCTAAAATATATAGCGTTAAAAACAACATTATTACACAGTCTCTGGTCAATTTAAAGCACTTTTGGAAAAAATTTCAATTTTCATCCGTTTTTTCTAACATTTTGCCTCATTTTCCTGACGGAATTTCCAATTTTTCCATTCTAGGAATCTGGATCCCCAACCCGCCCCCCACGTGCACGTCTGCTCTTGATTTATTGGATTTTAGATATCTAGGGCAGGGACGGATTCAAGGGAAACGGATTTAAGAGAGGCCAAAGGCGGCGCCCACCCACCCTAACCAATTGGCAAAAATATTTGGCGAGATAAATAATGGATATTTAATTTGCAATGATTTTCGGCTATCCGTGATCATAAGTGTTTCAATTTTTCGGGGGGGTTCGCGTCGGAAAGTACCTGTTAATGACATTTATTCACTTTCTTTGCGACCTGAAAACCATTTTGTGCAAATAAAATAGCTTCCAATACATTGCTTTTTTTACTTTGTACATTTTGTACACACAAATTTTTGAATACTATAATATGGTACAGTAGCGAATTTAGTGTGGTAAAAACAGAATTGTTCGACTTTTTATAGTGTATTTCAGCTAATTTCTGGGTCTCTATGGGCAAAATTACGAAGAATCGTCTTAAAACGGCGCGAAGCGCCGAAAAAATTCAAAATTTGACATTTTTCCTTTTGAAATGCAATTTCTGCCATTATAACGGTATATAGAACACTCAATTACTAATTTTGGCGCGAAGCGCCGAAAATTTTTGCGAATTTGAGACCTTTTTAGCAATTTTTGTCTTCCCAAAAAGACTTTGTACATCTGAAAAATCTTTGCGGAATACAAAAAATCCGTCTGCCAATACAACTTCAACAACAGAAACAACTATTTAAGCATACATTTAATCTATTTTCGAGCACGACTTTGTAAAAATTTTCGTCGTTCGACGTAAAATGCTAGAAAAGTACAGGAAATTGAGCATTAAATCAAGCTTCTAATTGCACTTCATCCTAGTCACAAATTTTTGGCGCTTCGTGCCAGATTTTCGCCAGTCAAAGAAATTTATTAACTTATTCGCCAGAAGTGTAGAAAACTTCAATCTTTTTTCGGAAAAATGTCGCGGTATAAGTGATTTCAAATAAAAGTAGATAATGTAACCAGTAGTGGATCCAGGATTTTCCCAAGGGGGAGGGCGGAACCCTGACTTGGGCGGAAAAATTAGCCGTTTTAACCCGAAAATTGCTGTATAATCCTTAATTTTGCGCACTATTTTGTGCAAATGGGGAGCGGGGCCGTGCCCCCCGCCCCCTAACTACGCCCCTGAATGTAATGAGTGTAACTGTATTTATCGGGATCAAATTTGACAGTCGAAAATTCTTCAGAGTGGAACCCTTTTGTTAAGTTTCGTTTAATTTAAACAAAAGTTGCAAGCATAGCACTCAAGTAGAACTATCAACAGATAAGAAGGACACCTCGTATGCAGGCTTGCATCTGGGAGGAGAAAAAGGGGGAATCCCTCTCTGAAATTTTCTTTAAAATTTTCTACCAATTAACTATATAGGTTTTTGATATTCTATAGCGCTTTGCGCCACTAACTCAATCAAAATTACTATATAAATTTAAATTTTTCCAGATAACATTTTTTGCTAGATAAATTTTTCGTATTTCTAATCTTCAGAAAGATGCAAAATTGAGGTTAAAAGCTAGAAATGTCCAAATTTTCGGCAGTCCACGCCAGATTTTTATATATAATTCCCCATTGTTTATGTATGTTTGGAAAACTGCCAAGAATGAGCTTGAATGAAAAAAATCAAAAATTTACGTCGCTTCGCGTCATATATAATTTATATCGCTTATATTCGGTCGGGAAGATTACAAAATTGAGCCTAAAATGATTAAAATGGCGAAAATTTCCGACGCTTCATGCCAGCAATAATTATGGCATTGCTTATATTCAGAACAGGGGGTGGATTTAAGAGGGGCGGGAGGGTGTGCTGCTCCACATTGGCCTAAAATAGTTGGCGAAATGAAGAATGGATATAAAATTTGCAATGATTTTCATTTCACAGTTTGTACGTATGAAGGAGCAAATAAATTCGGCTGTTGTTTAGGGTGAGTTTAGAACCATAATTCGGCTAATTTTGTGAAAGTTTTAACGTTACAATTCAACATTTCATTTTGCGGAATTTTCCGAGCTCTGCTCCGGACCCCATTGCAGAGCCTTTGAGCGTGTCACCCACACGTGGGCGTGGGGGTTCGGGGGCATACACCCCAGAAACCAAAATACCCCCCAAGAATTCAATTTTTTGAAAATTTTTTTCGTTTTTTTCGCAATTTTTTTATGCTAATGGATAGTGCTTGATGAGACACGTCGAAAAATGGTGTTTTTATCGCCATACCAACATTTTTAGGGCCATTTTTTGACCTTGAAAAAAATCTTGCAACCCCCCCCCCCAAATTTCCTTGCTGCCCACGTAATGGTGTCACGCCAGAGAGAAAGTGTTTTTTTTTCAAAAAAAACTCAGAATCCAAGGCAATCGAATGATCGGGTTATGTATAACTATGTACATAACCTAACTCGTAAAAAGGGACCGCCCTATCGTTAAAATGGAAACAAAATTTCTTCCATGGCGATTTGCTAAAGGAAAATATGAAAAATTCCAGAAGGCCATCTAAAACTCAGCCAAGAAAGATTTTTAGGGTACTTAGGCAACTACATGCGAAATTTTCCGGCTCGTTGCGCCGGATTCATTTGTTAATGTACATGCATCTACTTTTTGTCAACTAAACTGCTCGCAAAAGCTCTAATATGAGTTAAGCATCAGTGGCGGATTCAGGATTTTGCTAAGGGGGGCGGTACCCCTAAGGGAGGGGGCGGAACCCTGTCTTGGGTGGAAAAATTAGCCGTTCTAACCCGAAAATCGCTAAAAATCGCACAAAAATGCTAATTTTGCGCAGTGTTTTGGGCCAATGGGATGGGCTTTTTTAGCAAGACAAATTAGTCCGTCGCCAGCACGCTGGATTATTCATTTCCCATGTTGTTTTTCTTCGCAAAAAAACAAATATAGATTACCAGTGGCCGATCCAGGATTTTCATAGGAGGGGCCTTACCCCTAACGGGGAGGGGCGGAACCATGACTTGGGCGGAAAAATGTAGTCGTTTTAACCCGAAACATCGCTAAAAATCGCTCAAAAATCCTTAATTTTGCGAAGTGTTTCGGGCCGATGGGGGGGGGGCGGCCGCCCTTAAATCCGCCCCTGTAGATTACAAAGGACAAGATTAAAGGGCTATTCATGAATTGGAAGATCAGAAATCAAGTTGTTTAAGATAGCTTTAACGATTTTATTTCTTACATGTGAGTGTGGAATAAATGAGAATTCTTAACTTTTTTCGAAATTCCCCAGCATTGTATAGAGCTTGTCGAGAAATGCTCAAAAATATATTTCTTCTTGTTCATCTCCCAATGATTCTCAAGATATCTGACTTCAAATTTTCAGACCCCCCACCAAAAAAATTTTTTCCTGGATCTGCTAGTGGGCAAAAAACTTATGAATTCATCAGAGTCCAGTTTCGGCCTTACGACTCACATGTTGACAAATCACATGTGAAGTTAATTTAATTATATATTTTTATTTCCGATTATGAAAGAAAGTGTGAAATTTTGATTTATTTGCAGTCATTCTTTCTGATTGCCAATTTCTTGCAAAGATGTGCTAAAAATGCTATTACACATTACTGTGTATTAGTGATGTCCTAGGCACCGGAACGGGCGCCTAAGCACTGGCACCGGACCGGTGCTAGGCTGGTATCGGCGCCGGTGCCGGTGCTAAATAAAAGAGAAAAAATAAATGCATTCTAAGAGATACAGAATGCAAATTGCTGATTTAGTATGACGAACTATAATATTCTGACTAATTCTAGCTTTTAAACTCAACGCTGAGCAGGAACGAAGCTGGCCCTCCTATTTTTGGGGGGCCAACATCAATTTTGGGGGTCTAAGCCAAAAATAGCACAAAATAACGTGTAAAAAAGTCCAATTTTTCCGGTTTTTCTGAATTTTGGGGGTCCGGACCCCCGAGTCCCCCACAGCTATGTGCCTTGTGCTGAGGGTAAAGAGAAATAGGCAACACGTTGTTGCATTATAATATAACATTGCAACCAGGCCCGTATCCGGGATTTTATTTCGGGTATGGGAGAGGGCGATTTTTAAAAACACAAGAGGGATCAATGGGTGAATTTTAGGATGCAAATTTTGCTTCCCGGATACCTTAGATACGAAAAGAATTTAATCAAAGCCATCTCTTTTAGGGCTGATGGGGGGTCTGGCGTGGCGCGCTCAAGCATCTCCCAGCAGCAAAGAAGAGCACTTCAATATCACGAGCAAAATTGCCAAAAATAGCCCAAAAAATTTTATTCTGAGAATCTGCCGGTTTTCGTGGAGAGGGTCCGCCAGATTCACGGAGGGAGTCCAGCCAGACCCACACACTCCCATGTGCAGTTGCAATGCATTCTGAACTTGTTTGGTGAAACTGAGTTTCTTGTCCTGTAGCTGCGTATTGCTGTCTAATGAATTTCTGGCTTTCTGCCAGTGACAGATAGAGTACAAAAACGTGTCAATACTGTTCGAAGCATCATAAATTTTCGATATTTTTTATCCTTTTAGAGCACCAAAAAATTTAGTAATCGCCTATGTCTTAAATTTAACTTTGAAAGTTATACGCTGACGAATAAAAATGAAAATGATTAATTTGTACAAAAAATATAGACATATGTATTCACTGAGATAAGTCATGCAAATTGAATTGTAAGCGGCGCAAAGCGTCCAAAAGTGTTAATAGTTATGCTCTTTAAACTGAATATTTACCGTTAAATATGCAAATATTGGCAGGCACGTATCTCTGAGGGAGGAATGGGGGGTTCTAGCCCCCCTCCCCCATTCAGAAGAATCGGAAAAATATGACTTTTTAAACGTTATCATGTGCCATTTTAGGCCTTTTTGAGCTTAGTCCCCCAAAAATTGGTGTTGGTCCCCACAAAATAGGACGGCCAGCTATGTGCCTGACCATATGTGGGCGGCACCAAAGTTCTGTGGGGCGCAAGATTTTTTAAATGGCCAAAAATGGGGTATGTTGGTTTCTGACGGGGGAAGTATTTTGGTTTCTGGGGGTGCATACCCCCAAACCCCCCCCCTACGCCCAAGTATGATGATAACCTGCGTAACGCGCCGAAAATTTTTCGAGTTTCGTTAAATGAAAATCAGCAAAAAACGTTAAAATCACGAGGGTTGATAACCGAAATGCTTCAACATTGTGACCACAACTTCGCCCCATTTTGCAGCATCCATTTTAGGTTGGCTAATCAATTTCTGCAAAAAAAGTAGCCACATTTTCATTAAATTTATTTAGGTATTGCTAACTACTGTTTTTGTGATAGAAAATGTTTCCTGAAGAAGAATTAGGATAATGATTTTTGAAAATTATCTTAATCTCTCCCAATTCAGCCATTTTTACAGTAAATTGACTGATACCTACTGGAGCTTGTCTCACGAAGGACATTGACGTTATTAGACAAGAATATTATTCTCCATAGGCACGGGATAAAACAAAGCCCCCAATCTAGAGACTCTTCGGTCCGTTGCAGAATTGACCAGAACCATCGCAGATAAAAATGCATGCCTAACGAAAAATTTCGCATGATTTACGCTTTAAGAGTATGCTAGAGCTAAAAAATGATATATGACTGCAAAAATCGGAGCAAAGCGCTCAAGAATTTTTGATATTTTCGCATTTATAAGTCAGCAATCCTAGCTTTTTCGCCTTGAAAATTTCAACTCATCGAGAAATTCTTGGGTTTTTTCCGGCATTCAAGGATGCTGAAAAAATTCTGAAATACCTAAATCAAAATACCCCCCAGAATTCAATTTTTGAATTTTTTGGTTTTTTTTCGCAATTTTTTGATACCAATGGATAGTGCTTGATGAGAAACGTCGAAAAATAGTGTTTTTATCGTCACACCACCATTTTTTAAGGCCACTTTTGACCTTCAAAAAATCTTGCACCCCCAGAATTTTCTTACTGCCCACGTATGGTGGGCCACTCTAATATTTGATGTTACAGGTCATTCCATAGCCAGTCATAAATATTGATCAAGAATAAAATACCTGCAACGAATTAAGTACAAAATTTTGACATCGAATAGGTCAAAATATGAAATGTTGAAACGTGCTCAGACAAAGTTTTGGCTAATTTCTGGCAAATTCTCCCTTTCATACCAATGCACATTGAGTGACATATATGTACCTGCATTTGTATTTATTATCAGCAAAGGCGTGAACTGCGTTGACATGCCTCAATAGCTCCCATTCAGTATTAAAGTGCTTTGGGCAATGCAAGCAAGCATGACCAGCAGCTTGCTGCTTGCTATGAACTGTGAGCTGGTGCCGTTTAAGGTGAGCCTTCTGAACAAACCGGCTATCACATTCTGAACAAATAAATCCTCTGATGTCCAGATGATGCATAACATGGCGCTTATATTCGGAAGGTTTTGAAAAATTTTTTGGACAATGAGGACACTGATGCAAAAGTTCACCATCTTGATAAGTCTTTTCTGCGCAATCGCTCAAATGTATATCTAGGTCACGCTCTCCAGCGAATGTTTTTGAACAAGTGTGACACTTAAACAGCATAGTAGTCAATCCTAAAGAATGAACAAGCTGGATTTTTATAAAAAATTTAGTACATTATACATAAAATGGGTAGCGCATTAGTGCGTACTTATAATAACGTATGTCCCATCCAGGGGCGGATTTAGGGGAGGAGGGGGCGGCCGCCCCTCCATCGGCCAAAATAGTGCCCAAAATTGAGGATTTTTGAGCGATTTTTAGCGATTGTCGGGTTAAAACGGCGAATTTTTCCGCCCAAGTCAGGGTCCGCCCATAGGTGGGCAGCACCGAAATTCTGGGGGAGGTGAAAAATTGTCTGGAGGGGGTGAAAAAATTTTAAAACGTCAAAAAATGGTCTTAAAAGTGGTTGTATGGCGAAAAAACACCATTTTTCGACGTTTCTCATCGAGCACTATCCAATGGCATCAAAAAATTGCTAAAAAAGCAAAAAAAATTGTCTGGGGGGTATTTTAATTTCTAGGGGGTATTTCAACTTCTGGGAGGTGCATACCCCAAACCCCCCACGCTCATGTAAGGTTCCGCCCCCCCTTAGAGATAACGCCCCCACCTTAGAAAAAATCCTGGATCCGCCACTGGTCCCATCACTCACAGCAATGACGACACATATCTAGGGGTGCAATTTTCTAATGCATAATTTTTTTTACTTATAGGTTTGTTCATAGATGAGGGACCAGTCATTCGACTCAGTTGACTAAGTTTTGCTTGCACTTTTGGTTGTTAAGACGCAGACAAGTGGAAAACAGTCGAATATGTTTGAAAAAATGATGTATTCAAGGATAGGCTATTCAAACAGTAAAATATCTTAGGCATAAGCATAGGCGTAGCCAGAGGGTGGGGGCATTGAGGGCACATGCTCCCCCGAAATTTGTAAGAAACTCTCTTGTCTTTTCTGGTGCAGTAATTTAAGTGCAGAAAATTGACTTGGAAAGAGCAAAAACGTCAAAATTTTCCGGCGCTGCGCACCAAGTCATTGTTTGTTATATAGATCCAATAAGTTCAAAAGCTTGAATCAGCTAAAATAAACCAGCACTTCACATCACTTTAGTGATTTAATGCACTATCTGTTCGTTAAGAAACTGTGCATGCTTGTTGAGCATAATAGTAAAAAAGCGAAAATTGCGTACCGGTTTGTCTGTTCTCTGTTTTGGTTGTCTTTCTGTACAAAAACACAGAATCCTATTTTGAATAAAAGGAATAACCTAATTTTCTTGTGTTTTCGGGCATTTTCTGTTTTCTGAACTGCACCTTGTTAATAAGCAGGCCACAAACGGGCCTGAAAACCGTAAAAACAAAAACGCAATTCAGCTCAGAAGTTTCGTGCAATATAGGAAGGAGTTCATCAATTTCCGGGGCTCTGCTCCGGCATCATGTTAGGGAGCGCTTGAGCGCACCAAAGGACAAAAAGGTAAAAGAGTTAGGAATTTCTAAAAATTTCCGGCGCTCCGCGCCAGAATGATTTTGTCTGTTCTTTATTATTTAAGCGGCATGAATTTGGTCTAAAGAGCAAAAACGTCAAAAATCCCGCCGATTACTATTCTTTCTTTTTGTAAAGTTCCAGCATTTCAGTTGAAAGTCTGTCAGTCAGAATATTTTCAAACTAAGAGAGAAGCTGGAAGTGTCAAAATCGTTTTGTACAAATTTGATAATTTTCTGCTATGTCAGACTATTTGTATTCACAGAGCTACAAAATGTTAAGGGCGGTAAAAATTGAAATTTGTCGGTGCTTCGCGCCACGTAATATTTCCGAACTGGTTGCCAATAAAAAGGCTGTAAATTCTAAATGAAAACGGTAAAAATTATAAAAAATTCTCGGCGCTTCGCGCCACTCAACATTTTTTGTATTTTGATCTTCAGAAGCCAATAAATTAGCTAGGCTACACTACCAAAGGTCGAGAAACTCAGTTTTACTATACATAAGGTTACTGGCATTCAATGCAGAAGTAGATTTTAAAAATTTTTGAGTATGCTCCCCCGAACCAAAATCCTGGCTACGCCTATGGGCTTAAGCACATTTTGGAATCATTTTCTTCTTGTCTCAATGTATACAGATGTGTACACAGGATTTTTTAAGGAGGGTCCGAAATTGGCCTATATTTCAGGATACATTCATCACGGCACCAAACAAAGTTTATATATTTTCAGATATCTCCGAACATGCTCTACCCGTTAAGCTTATAAAATTCCAAGTGTTCAAAAAAATTTATTTCCTTCCAAAAGCTATATAAAATGACGTTTTTTTGTTGCGCTTTGGCTTAAATTAACGAAAACAATGATTCTACAGCGCTAAATCCCAAAATTTTGAGGTTTTAAGCTTAAAGATACCAGTTTTCTTCATTTTATACGCGTCATTCTAACTTTTTGAAATAAGGCTGTAAAAGGAGAGGACTAGGGAAATGCTACACATGCTACACCGTAAGCAGAACTTCATTTGGAGGAAAGGGGGCGAAATTTTTTGAGGCCAGATATCTCAAGAACATTGGGAGATAGGCGAAAATAAAAGCAGTTTTGAGCGTATCTTGGCGAGCTTTATACGATGGTAAAGAAGCATTTCGGAAAAATTTTTAGAAATTTTTTTCACTTTATTTCTTATTGATACAGCAAATTTATCATTTAGGCTAATTTCTCATCACTTAATCGACGAATTATTTCTTATCTCTTGCCTTGGTACTTAATCATTGCGCTTTACAGAGAAAAACAATTCAGATAATGGATAATTCGGCGCCAAGCGCTGAAAAAATTGACATATTCTGCATGTCAAGCTTAAATTTGAGCGGTTTTGAGCGGGCTAGAAGACAAAAAACATATATAAACATTGAATATGGCGCGAAACGCCGGAAATTTTCATGTTTCCCAAGTCTTAACTCAAATTTGAGCTGTTTTGAGTTAGCTAGAAGGCAAAAACTAAGGCTGAATAATGAATCTGGCGAGCCGGAAAAAAATTAACATGCTCTCTATCAGGCACGTAGGTGGACGTCCTATTTTGGAGGGGACCAATACCAATTTTCGGGATCAAGCCGAAAAAGGCCCACAATAGCACAAAATAACATTTAAAAAGACCTGTCTCCAATTTTTCTGAATTTTGGGGGGTCTGGACCACACATGGGCGTGGGGGTTCTAGGGGTCTGGACCCCCAGAAACAAAAGACCCCCAGAAATCAAAAGACCCCCCAGAAATCAATTTTTGAAAATTTGTTTCGTTTTTTTCGCAATTTTTTGATGCCAATGGATTGTGCTTGATGAGAAACGTCGAAAAATGGTGTTTTTATCGCCATGTCACCATTTTTTAAGGCCATTTTTTGACCTTCAAAAAAATCTTGGACCCCCCCAGAATTTTCTTGCTGCCACGTATGGTCTGGACCCCCATTCCTCCCGGAGCTACGTGCCTGCTCTCTATGTCCAACGCAAATTTTAGTTATCTTTAGCGGTTTGGGAGACAAAGCTATACATAAACAATAAATCCGACGCGAAGCGCCAGGAAATTTTGAGTTTAATAGCTCAAAAGTACACTAAAACCTGTTTTAGCGGTGTTTCACACACGCTTCGCCAATTTTCGATTTTTCCCTTTGGCGAGACCCTTGGGAGGAACACAAATTTTTTTCCCATGTTTAGGTTTGCTGCTCCCCGCTTCCCTGATTACAGGCCTCTACCTATGTATATGCCTAGTCACAAAATCCGTTAAAATAAGACATTGTCTAAGCAACGCCGAAAATCGAAGTATATTCTGCGGCCGGCAGGTAAACATAATCTTCTAAACCAAAAAACCAGTGGCGGATCTAGGATTTTCCTAAGGGGGCGGTACCCTCAAGGGGGCGGTACCCCTAAGGGGGCGGTACCCCTAAGGGGGGCGGAACCCTGACTTGGGCGGAAAAATTAGCCGTTTTAACCCAAAAATCGCTAAAAATCGCTAAAAAAATGCTTAATTTTGCGCACTATTTTGGGCCAATTGGGGGAGGGCGGCCGCCCCCGCCCCCTAAATCCGCCCCTGCAGAAAACGGATTAAAAAAGCAGCAAGTTAGCCATGCAGTAGCTATGGGAAATTAGATGGAGTCAACTAGGAGAGACTTTGCAAGCCAATTGAATGAAATAACAAATATCAATGAATTCAAGACTATCTAGGAAATAGTTGGTTTAAAGCAATAGGAAACGCGTAAGCTTACGTGAAACAGACTTCATGTAGGTATACTTGCATGCCCGCAACGATTGTGTGCTCTATGTTAATGAGGTCAAGTCTACGATATGTCAATGGTAGCATAAGCGAGTCATAATTTAAATTATGATGTTGCAATGTCCACAAGTGAAAAATAAGGTTAGATTCAATAAAGTTAGAGAAATCATTCTGTGACTTTTAAATGATATATTTAGTGAATATGATTGCGTTAATGCACTACATCATTTGCATTTGTATGGTAGGCCGTGAAACCAGATTTAGAAATCTGAGATCTGTAGTTTGTGGATCAATTTAATTGTTTCAAATGAAACAGAACAATAAGAAGTTTCATAATTGAATAACTAAAATGAAATAAAGATGAATAAACTACATTAAGATTAGAGCTTATACTAGGGACTGGCCCTGAAATACGGGCCTGAAAATGTCAATTGTTGTTAAATGCAAATTGTTGCATTGATTGATTGAAGTGAGTTAACTCAACGCTCAGGTAATGAGTGAAAACTGAGGCGTTCCATTAGTCACTTTTATTTCGCTAGAGTAGTCAACGAAAAGATCAATTAATTATTTTGAGACAAACTGCTGGAATTCATATTTAGTTCGATCAATCAAGTCAACAAATTTGCACCTTAAAGCAGTAATTGTCGTATGACGTACAGTGTAACCATTTATGCACAGCATGGGGATCCTGGGAGAGGGGAGTGAAATTAAAAAGTGCCCTTTTAGGGGTCAAAAAATAAGGAAACACGTCAAAAACGACATTTTTCAGCATTTGTGACAATGCTCTATCTTTCTAGAATATAAAAAGATGAAAAAATCTGGAAAAAATGAAAAAATGTTGGAGCAATTTGAA
The DNA here is from genome assembly GCA_036768485.1 of Mermis nigrescens. Lineage (NCBI taxonomy): Eukaryota > Metazoa > Nematoda > Enoplea > Mermithida > Mermithidae > Mermis > Mermis nigrescens. The sequence goes on from JAVLUZ010000161.1 coordinate 9,285,844, forward strand.
GAATAAATAGTCAAAACCTGAGTGTAATGGCGCAAAGTGCCAAACATTTGGCACTGTTAAGCGGATAGATAACTAGAAATGCTTAAAAAACATCTTTTCTACAAGTTTCCAGTCAAAGTTGCATGTGCTATCTGGGGTCCGACTGTCCTGGGGGTCATAAAGATTTTTTGAGCAAATGTGATATTAAAAATGGATATACAGTGGTCGCCATGAAAGATGACGCGCTATCATCCTCAGAATTATGATAGAGGACGCGTCGCGAGCGCTAACGCTACGCCCATCATTCGCTATCATATCTTTTTTCTATTAAGCGCCATTAACCTCTATCATCCCATTAATCTGGCAATGCACAAGCGCCAACAAGAAGGAAGCGCGCCAGCATTCACGTGCGCACTTCCTTGCTGGCCCTATTAATAGCTAAATTGTGCCGTCCGCATCTGCCAGATTAACGGGATGATAGAGGTTAATGGCGCTTAATAAAAAAAGAGTTGATAGCACATGATGGACGTAATGCGCAGCGCTCGCAACGCATCCTCTATCATAATTCTAAGGATGATAGCGCGTCATCCTTCATGGCGACCACTGTAAGGTTTAAACAGCATATAAATTCTTGGGTTATGACCGATCTCAATCATTCTTAGCCTTAACTATTGCTCGTTTCTGGCTTTAATCTTATTACATTCACCATAAAACTTTCCCCCAATCCCCTACGTTCATATTTGCTTACAACTCTAGACAATGCAAGAGCAGTTAACTATATGTACATCTCGATACATAAAAACCCTACTTGAAAATTAGATTGTTTTCATACAACGTCTTGTGAAATTCTCAATTATGTAAGTCTAATTTCAAGGGCATTCAATTTCTTATATAAAAAGCTGAAAAACTTAGTGTATAAAGCAACGATGCCACATATCATAAACAACATACAAACATTCAGTATGAGAAAGAAATAATTAACTAAATATAGCATTTATCTTGATTGGAGCAATGCGTCATAGTTATTATTATTTTTAATTTTTCACTATAAAATTATGGAACAAATTAGAGCTGCGAAACATATATATATATATATATATATATATATAAAAAAAAAAAAAAAAAAAACATATATATATATATATATATATATATATATATATATATATATATATATATATATATATATATATATATATATATATATATATATATATATATATATATATATATATATATATATATATATATATATATATATATATATATATATATATATATATATATATATATATATATATATATATATATACATAGGTAGGGAATACCGTCCACTGTGTCCACCCTGTGGCCACCCGGTACCCACAGAACCTCTGGCCGGTGGCCACAGAAAATTACGGTTTAAATTAGAATAGTAGTGAAAAGAAAGATAAGAAAAGATTGAGAAATGATGAATAATCAAACAAAATCAATCAACCAGCCAACCAAGAGGCCAACCAATCAACCAACTAGCTGGCCAATTAACTAACTAAGCAACCAACTAACTAACCAACCAATCAACCAACCAACCAACCTACCAATCAACCAACCAACCTACCAACCAACTAACCAACCAACCAACCAACCAACCAACCAACTAACCAATCAACCAACCAACCAACTAACCAACCGACCAACCAACTAACCAACCAACTAACCAACCAACCAACCAACCAACTAATCAACCAACCAATCAACCAACCAACCAGCTAACCAACCAACTAAATGGCCAACCAACCAACCAACCAACTAACCAACCAACCAACCAACCAACCAACCAACCAACCAACCAACCAACCAACCAACCAACCAACCAACCAACCAACCAACCAACCAACCAACCAACCAACCAACCAACCAACCAACCAACCAACCAACCAACCAACCAACCAACCAACCAACCAACTAACCAACAAACCAACCAACGAATCAACCAACCAACGAATCAACCAACCAACCAACCAACCTACCAATCAACCAACCAATCAACCAACTAAATGGCCAACCAACCAACCAGCTAACCAACCAACCAACCAACTAACCAACCAACCAACCAACCAACTCACCGATCAATTAACCAATCAACCAACCAGCCAACCAATTAACCAACCAACCAGCTAACCAACCAACTAAATGGCCAACCAACCTACCAACCTACCAGCTAATCAACCAACTAAATGGCAAACCAACCAACCGACTAACCAACCAACTAGCCAACCAACCAACCAACCAACCAACCAACCTACCAATCGACCAACTAAATGGCCAACCAACCAACCAGCTAACCAACCAACCAGTCAACCAATCAACCAACCAACCAACCAACCAATCAACCAACCAACCAACCAACCAACCAACCAACCAACCAACCAACCAACCAACCAACCAACCAACCAACCAACCAAACCAACTAAATGGCAAACCAACGAACCGGCAAACCAACCAACCAGCAAACCAACCAACTAAATGGCCAACCAACCAACTAACTAACCAACCAACCAACCAACCTACCAATCAACCAACCAATCAACCAACCAACCAATCAAACAACCAATCAACCAACTAAATGGCCGACCAACCAACCAACCTACCTACCAGCTAACCAACCAAATAAATGGCCAACCAACCAACCAAATAAACAACCAACCAGCCAACCATCCAACCAACCAACCAACCAACCTACCAATCAACCAACCAATCAACACAACCAACCATCCAACCAACCAATCTGCTAACCAACCAACTAAATGGCCAACCAACCAACCAACCTAATCAACCAACCAACCAACCAATCAACCAACCAACCAACAACCAACCAACCAACCAACCAACCAACCAACCAACCAACCAACCTATTAACCAACCTACCAATCAACCAACCAATCAACCAACCAACCAATCAACCAACCAATCAACCAAATAAATGGCCGACCAACCAACCAACCTACCTACCAGCTAACCAACCAAATAAATGGCCAACCAACCAACCAAATAAACAACCAACCAGCCAACCATCCAACCAACCAACCAACCAACCTACCAATCAACCAACCAATCAATCAACCAACCAACCAACCATCCAACCAATCAATTAAATGGCCAACCACCAACTAAATGGCCAACCAACCAACCAACCAACCTACCAATCAACCAACCAATCAACCGACAAATCAACCAACCAACCAACCAAACAACCAACCAATCAACCAACCAACCAACCAACCAACCAACCTACCTACCTACCAACCAACCAACCAACCAACCAACCAACTAACCAACCAACAAACCAACCAACCTACCAATCAACGAGATTCTTTTTTCTGCGACAAAATGGCGAATTTTTTAGCACTTGTGCGTAGAGCTGCATGCGAGTACCCAAACGGGTACCCGAGTACCTGGGTAGAAAATAATTTTACTACCCGGGTTCCCCTAATATAAAATGGAAAAATAGCACTGCTGTTATGCAATATGTGCTAAGAATTGAATTTGAAACCAAGCAACATATTGCTTCTAAAGTGCGATTGAATCACAATGTAAATGTAATTTGATATAATCAGCCGTAAAATGTTGAATAAGCGAGTCTGTTAATATTTCTTATTGTCACAATATATCGCGCATACGCTCTAGGCAAATTCCATTATTCAGCTCTTTAGTTACATTTTTTCATTTGTGCTGAATTCTTCTTATTCTCTATAGTAAATTAATTTGAACAAGAAATTATCTGCTAGCAACGCTTTTTTCTAATGCATTTATGTACTTCTGTGACCATTATATAAATTTAAACTGCAACTTTTGTTCACATCATGCGCACAACTGTTTTAGTTAGACCTGGTTCAAAGCCTATCGATGTTCAAAATGCAGTCAGCCATAGGCGTAGCCACTAGCCAGGGGATGGGCATTTGGGGCACCTGCCCCCCCCCAAAATTTTTCAGAAATATTGTTGATTTTTTTGTTGCAATAAAGTGTGTCCAGAAAACAGAGTTCAAAAAGACAAAAACGTCAAAATTTACCTGCACTTCGCGCCAAGTCATTATTATTTATTGCTATATAGATCCAATGAATTTAAAAGCTTGAATCAGTCAAATAATCCAGCACTTCACATCACTTCAGTAATTTAATGCACTATTTGTTCGTTGAATGAAAGTGCGCATGCTTGCTGTGTACCAGCTTGTCTATTCTCTGCTTTGTTTGTCTTTTGTGTACCACTTTGTCTATTTTTTGCTTTGTTTTTCTTTCGTTACAAGGACACATAATCCTATTTGAAATGAAAGGAATGCCAAATTTTCTTATGTTTTTGCGCATTTCTTGTTCTCTGAACTGCATTTTGTTAATAAGAAGGCCACAAATGGGCCTGAAAACGGTAAGAACAAAATTTTCATTTCTCTGCTTTGTTTGTCTTTTGTGTACCACTTTGTCTATTTTTTGCTTTGTTTTTCTTTCGTTACAAGGACACATAATCCTATTTGAAATGAAAGGAATGTCAAATTTTCTTATGTTTTTGCGCATTTCTTGTTCTCTGAACTGCATTTTGTTAATAAGAAGGCCACAAATGGGCCTGAAAACGGTAAGAACAAAATTTTCATTGATACATCTTTCTATATCTTTTTAGCAGCGACCCGTTGCTGCGCTATGTAATTAACAGGGGTCGGAAAACGCATTTAAGCTCAGGAGTTTTGTGCAAAGTAGGACTTCATCAATTTTAGGTGTTTTTGGGCTTGCTTTAGAACCGAGATTTGGCCATGTTTTTTTAGTTTTCCGGGACTCTGCCCCCGACTCCGCTCGCCACCCCAGACATCCAACCGCCGTAAAAATCTCGTGGGTTAGGAATTTCTTAAAATTTCCGGCCTGTCACGCCGGCATTAATTTGTCTGTTTTGTATGATTTAAGTGGTATAAATTGAGTTAAATGTGCAAAAACGTCGAAATTTTCCGGCGCATAGCGCCACCAGTTACTGTTCTTTCTTTTTGTTCCAGCATTGCGTTTAAAAGCCTGAGTCGCTCAAAATATCTTCAGGCAAAGTTAGTAATTCGCAGTTTTCTTGTTAGAAGCTTGAACTCTTAAAACTGCTTCATACAAATTTGATAATTTTTCTGCTCTGTCAGATTATAAGTTCACAGAGCTACAAAATGTTAGAGCGGTAAAAAATGACTAAATTTCTTGGCACTTTGCCCCACTTATGAATTCCGAACTGTTTGTCAATAGAAAGGCCGTAAATTCTATATGAAAACGGTAGAAATTCCAAAAATTTTCGGCACTCGCACCGCTTTACACTATTGATCGTCAGAAACCCATAAATTAGCTAGGCTACACTACTAAAGGTCGAAAAACTCAGTTTTACTACACATAACGTTACTGGCATTCAATGCAAAAGTAGTCTTGAAAAATTTTTGTTCATGCCTCCCGAACCAAAATCCTGGCTACGCCTCTGCAGTCAGCTCCAGATGAACTTGTTTTTAAATAAATTTTCATTTCCTGTTGATTTGAAATTACTTTCCGTCAATGTGTTTTCTGCTTCAAATGATTTAATGACGCTATGTAGATACAAAACCTGCTTCACAATTTTTCTGCTTTGAATTATGAAAATGACTTAAATTTCATTAAATGCATACGGATTCTTCAGATTACAGCCTCGATTCTATTTAATGTTGCATTAATTTTTCAATAATTCAACTGCTTAGATATCACTTTGGCCTAGATTTCACTGTCAACCGTAAATGAACGATGTTCACTGCATTCTCTTCCATCTAAGGTCCTACCCGGGTATACCCGCGTACCCGGGTAATGAAATAGCCGGGTACCCGGGTAGTAAAATTTGCAAAGTGTGCAGTATTACTTGTGCGCAGGCCCGTATTGAGGGAGAATTTATCCTGAATTTTTTCAGAATTTTATTTGTGAAACTATCGGTTTTGTACGTTGCTAGCAAAAAATACCCATTTTTTCAGCGCTCCGCGCCATCAGTTAAATCTAAAAGCTATTTTCAGATAGCATAGGCATACAAATTTTTTTGAAATTCTTATCCTAAAAAAGATGCGATGCGAAATCGAAATGATAAAATGATAAAGACGCCAAGATTTCCTGGCGCTTCGCGCCAGATATACTTTCTGCATCACTAAACTTTAGAAAGATTCAAAGTTGTCCTTAGAATGATAAAAAATATCGTAATCTTCTAGCGCATCCTTGCCAGATTTATTTCTTCCGTTTCTGATCTCCAGAAATCAGCAAAATTGAGCTGAGCTTTGTATAATAATATCGAAATTTTCTAGCGCTTTGCGCTGAATATACGGCGTCTTTACATTGTGTGTATCCTAAAGGAGCTACATAATTGAGTAAAAGAGTAGAGATCCCAAAATTGTACTTTATCACCTCGAGCCACAGAAGTAATCCAGAAAAACGCAATAACTAGAAGGTACGGGGGTATCCGATTTTCCAAGACTATCAAAGAAAGAGGCGCGGATCTAGGGGGAGGCGGGGGGCGGCCGCCTCCCCATAACCCTTTTTGAAAATTTTTTGAGCAGCAGATTTACGTTGGAATGCGCCCACAATTGAGCTAAAAACGCCAAAATGTCAAAAATTTCCGGCGCTTTGCGCCGATTCATCATTATTTTCCGTTTTAGTGTTCCAGCATTGTGTTTGAAGCAGTCAAAATATTCCAGTGCTTCACTGATTTGATGTACTATACTATTTATCGGCTGAAACTCATAACGCTGGTTGGACATTGTGTTAAAGGTGTGTGTCACTTACCGGCAATTTTTCGTTTTGTTTCGTTTTTTCAGTTCAGAACGCACTTCAAAGCAAGAATTTGTAATGGTTTGTAAGTATGAAAAGGCTGATTAACTGTTTTTAGGCTGAGTTCAGAACCATAATTGGGCCGATTTTGTGACAGTTTTAACGTTCATTTCAAAATTTTATTACATAAAATTTTCCGGGGCTCCGCCTTGGCTCCCGCTGGGAGCGTTTGAGCGCGTCTCCCAGATCCTTCAGCTGTAATAGCGAGGATGTTTCTTGCATTTTTTGTATCCAAGGCATAGTCGGGTAACGTAAATGTGTGATCGTTGGGCTCGTTGGGCAGGACCACCCCGTCTAAGGAAACATGGTAAATTAGTTAAACACTTTTAAAACACCACCAATATAGGTTTTTAGCGTCTTTTGAATAATGCAAACTTAACATTTTCCGGCGCTTCGCGTTGGATTTATGTATTGTTTATGTATGGCTGTGTCCTCTAAACGCTAAAAATCGCTCAAATCTGATTTAGACATAGAGAGCATGTCAATTTCTTTCCAGCGTTGTGCGGTGGATTCTTTGTTCAGCTATATTTTTGTCTTTTAGCTCACTCAAAACAGCTCAAAGTTAGGTTATGACATAAACATGAAATTCTTTTCCGGTGCTTTGCGCCGGATTTATTGTTCATCTTTGTTTCTTGTCTTATAGCCCGCTCAAAATCGCTAAAATTTGAGCTTGACTTGCAGAATATGTCAATTTTTTTGGCGCTTCGCGCCGAATGATTTATTATCTGTATAATCTTTCTCTGTAAAGCACAATGATTAAATACAAAGACAGGAGATAAGAAATCACTCGTGAATTGCATTATAAGCAATTGGTTGCGCAGATAGCTTAAATGATCAATTTCCTGCATATCAATATTGAGTAAGGTTAAAAATTTTTGAAATTTTAGTTTAAAATTTGTCTTCACCATCGTTTAGCTAACGAGATACGCTCAAAATTGCCCTTATTTTCACTTATCTCATAATGGTTCTCGAGATATCTGACTTCAAATTTTCGGACCGCCCCCGAGAAAATTTTTTCCAGGATCCGCTAGTGAAAGAAAGTCATAATTTTAAATTGCTGGATAACAAGAGATACGCTAATTACTGTTTTCCTCTGGGCTTAGGACAAACAAGATCATGTGTTGTGTTCATTTAATGTTCATATTCGATCACACTTTTAAGATTCGCTAAAAAATTTTGAAAGAATTTTGTCTGAAACATCGCTAAAACAGGTTTTTAGCGTACTTTCGAGCCAGTAAGCGCAAAATTTTCGGCGATTAGCACGCTTCACATTTACTGCTACGCTCATGCATAGTTTTGTCTTCTAAACCGCTCAAAATCGCTAAAATTCGAGTTAGCCATGGATAGCATGTCAATTTTTTCCGGCGCTAAGTGCCGGATCACGAAATTTTTTTCCAGCGCTTCGCGTCGGAGTTATTGCTTATCTAAATTTTCTGTCTTCGAGCCTGCACAAGACCGTTCAAATTTGATATAGACATGTAAAAGATGTCAAATTTCTTTTGGCGCTTTGCACCAAATTGTTTCTGTATTGTTTGCCTTTGTAAAGGACAAGAATTAAATACAAGATAGAAGCTGAGAAATTATTCGTCTATTGAATGATGAGAGATCACTCAATAAATTTGTTGTATAGGGATCAATATAAGATAAAGTTAGAATTATTTAGAAATTTTCTTCATCGTTATATTGAGCTTGCCGAGATACGCTCAAAACTGCCTTTATTTTCGTCTATCTCCTTTTGGTTCTCGAGATATCTGGATTCTAAATTTTCGGTTTCCTCTATATAAAATCATGGATATGGGCCTGCCCTTATGTCAACCTTTTCACAATCAACCTCTTCATTGACCAACCAACCAACCTCAGCAAAAGGGGTTCCGGTACCCACAGAACCAAGATCCATTCCCCAGGTATGTATATATATATATATATACTAGCAAAGAAAAATGCTCCGATGGAACAAAAAAGATGAATATACTTGGAATTGTGGATTATTATGGATGTAAAAGGAGGGGACTAGGAAAAATCTACCTAAAGTCGGAAAATCTGCTAAAAATCACACTTTCTCTAAGCAACGCAAAAAATCGATGTATATTCTGCGGCCAACAGATTAAAATAAATATTCAACCATAACAATGATTGAAACAGCAGCACGTTAGCTATGCAGTAGCTATGGGAAATGATATTAAGTAAACTAACAGTCTTCCAAGCCAATTGAATGAAATAGCAAACATCGAAGACAATTGAAGACATGGTTGGTTAAAAACAGTAGGAAACACGTAAGTTGACTTGAAACAGACTTAATGTAGATACACTAGCATGCCCGAAACGATTGTGTGCACTAATCAATCGGCTCCTGCTTTGCTTGCTATAATGCTCATAAAACAAAACAACTTTAAATACAATACCTCTTAGTTTTCTATCAATCAGGTGCCAGCAATTTAAAAAAGTAACCTTGATAGATTTCGTTTATACACTCTTATCTGAAACTTCGAACATTATTTAAAAAAGACACTTTTTTAGAGGCCGCAGAATATACATCGATTTTTTGCGTTGCTTAGAGAAAGTGTGATTTTTAGCAGATTTTCCGACTTTAGGTAGATTTTTCCTAGTCCCCTCCTTTTACATCCATAATAATCCACAATTCCAAGTATATTCATCTTTTTTGTTCCATCGGAGCATTTTTCTTTGCTAGTACACTACTTTTAATTAGCGTGATTTCAGTACATCAGTCAGTAAACACAATCAGTAACATGCCACAATAATGACAACAGTCCAAGAACGCGGAAAACAATATTGTTCTTAACATCAGCATTATCCTTTTTAAACAAGACAACCTTATTGACACCATCCATTTTCAAATTAAAACTGCATTAAGTTATTTCTTCTTAATGTGCAGTTCACTTATAATCAAGCACAAAAATTTAACCAACGAATTCACATTGCAAATCCTCACTCAATCAATACACAAGCACAATGTGTTGTGACTTTTGAAATTGAAAACACCCAATTTTCAATTTTCAAATTGAAAATTGGATCAATTTTCAAATTGAAAATTGGGCCAATTTTCAAATTGAAAATTGGAGTGTTTGAATTTGCGATGAAGAAAATAATCAAAAAGATAGTCACTTGGTTTATTTAAGCCGAGTAATAAAATAACGACCGTCCACCAATTCCAAACTAAACGCAACTAATCTGATCACTATGAAAAAGTTTTGAAAAATGAGCTTGCTAAGCGAGAGTTGTAAACCAAGAGAAACTTAAAGTTAAAACCTACCATTAAATTATGAGAGAATTATAAAAGATTTTAAACTTCAAGAAAATGGAAAAGGCGGGATGTTGGTAAATTAGAAGGCAAAGATTTTCGGCAAAAATTCAAAAACTTCACGCAAATATCAAATGTAAGGAACACTAACGCTTTGATTTGGTAGTAAAATAAATTTGTAGTATAGACTACATATTAACAACAAATGAATAGTGCAAACTTTACACAACTACTAGGTGTAGAGAATACTAACAGTTTACGGCTTATTAATGTACATGATTACAATAAAGCTGTATATCTTTGTCGACTTCTGTGCACAGTAGTGTGATTGCTGGTTCATTTTAAACCACTTTTGCAGGCAATTTACATCAATTAAACGATAGCTCTCCATGTGCAAGATTTTGTGAAACATATTATAAACACGGCTAAGAAAGATTTAACTTTAATGCAACCCATTTAAGACAAAATTACATCTCTTCAATGATCTAAGGACACTTGAACATAATTTTTAAATCACTTTAGATTACTTTTGAGGGTAAACAAACTCACTTAATTGATGTCTCACATATGAATCCTTGAAAATTTCTTGACTTCAGTTACAAAGTCTCTGCAAGTCTATCGAATTAGGGTTAACACGTAACGTAAACTTTACACAAACACATAGCGTAAAGAATATTTTAGTCGGATTCGTAATTTTGATATTGCTCCGATATTTCTTTCAACATTTATGGAAAAATGAGTCTCCATAATGTTTTAAAGACAATAAACATTAGGTTTAAACCACTTTGCAATACTGCTGAGTGTAAGCAAGCGCGCCCAATTGACGTATATATTTCATTCCCTGTAAATTTTTATATCTCAGGAAAAAATTTCGATTTTTGCAATGCTCTAGAACAAAGGCTAACATGCAGTGTAAAAAATTACTCGGATATTATGATCAACATTCATGAAAAAATTATGTCTCTACAATGGTCTGAGGACATATAAACAATGAATGTAAACTACTTTACATCACTGTTGGATGTAAACAAACGCGCCTACGTGACGTCTCACATTTGATCCTTTGAAAACTTCTAGGCTCCAAGAAAAATTAGGTTTCAGGAATGCTCAAAAACGAAGATAAATATATATGTAGTGTAAACTTCATGTAAACACCTAGTGTAAAGAAGATTTTAGTCAGATTCGTAATTTTGATATTGTTCCGATATTACGATTAATATTTATGAAAAAATTAAGTCTACATAATGTTCTATGGGCAAACTAACAATTGGTGTAAACTACTTTACAACACCGTAGAGTGTAAACATATGCGCCAGACTGGCATATCAAATTTGATTCCTGGTCCATTTCTAGACTTGATAAACGTGTCCCTGACTCGTAACCGGAGAAGCAGGCAGAAAAAACAAGACAGAAACGCATTTAAAACTCCAAATTTTTGACTTTACACTCGCTAAATATTAATGTATAGACAATTTGCTTTGACATGCACCCGATATAAAGCACTTTATTTTTATTCTATTAGACTTATCCCGACTTCTGGACGGAGAAAGTGGCGAACAAAAAACGCAACAAAAACGTATTTTCCATCATTTAGAACACTGTAAACTTTAAAATTCCGTACCGAACTCCCCATTGAGTTTAAAGAAATTCGGTTTGGTACAATTTGTAGCTTTTAAATCGTAGTACATTCCTGTGTGCCAAAATTCTGTTGCAAAAATTATTTGGCATGATTTATCAATCAAACTTCGGAAAAAACGTGTTTTTAGCCCATTTTTTACCTCTGATTTCGAACTTTACACCCCCATAAATAACTCAATATTGCGTTTTTAAATGCGGTTTGCTGCGATGTTTAGCCCCTGTGAGGCACTTTATTAATGCTGTCTTCGATTTGCACTGACTCATAAGCGGAAAAATTTGGCAGAGAAATCTTAGTTAAAATCCGTTTTTTTACACCATCCACTAGAGTGTAAACTTTAAACCCCAGGATCTAACTCACCATAGAGCATAGAAGACTTTGCTTATATGCAGAATGTAGCCCTTGATCCGCTCTACATTTCTGTCAGAAAACATTTTAAAAACCTCATAACCGGAGTTAGTATCGGACATAGGAAGGTTGAAAACTCGACCAAAAAGTGCTTTTTCACCCCAGATTTTCGCACTCTTTACACTGCCGTTCGATAAATAATGCGAATTTCAAAAAACAAAAAAAGTGTCATCTGTAGAATTCATCCCTCTATTATCCTATTCTGTTCAATCCTTCAAGTCATCAATACTCAGTTGTCCACATGCCGCAGTAAAAAGGTCCCAAAATTTGTCCTATGTTATAACGTTACACAAAAACTTTACACCTTCTTTACACAGTCAATTTTGAGTTTCAAGAAAAACAAAAAAACACGGGCAGCGAATTTTTTATTATCTTTCTTTTAAAAAAAACCGCACCTTCCAGAAGTGTCCCGTTATAGCTGTAGGGGGTGCCCAGGTGTTGGGGGTACCCAAGTATATTATAGGTACAGCGCTAACGCGCTACCTATGATATATATATATATATATATATATATATATATATATATATATATATATATATATATATATATATATATATATATATACAATTAATTACATAAGAAATGTCAGTTTGGAGTAGGGCTCCACATACTTTATGCCAGAAAAAAGGACATTTTTTGCAAAGTCTAAATCGACAAATGTGTACTGAAATCATACACAACTAAGTTGATACAAGACCAATACAATGAGATCAATGAACAAACATATTGCTAGATTAAATTTGTCTGAGTAAGTTATCGTTCTGAATGCAGCATGAAAAAATTAACACCCTACTTTTTATGGCAAAATGAGCAGTTCGGAATAATGCAAAATTACGGTGGAAATGAATGAGTACAGTAAATAAAACTATATTAGCCTGAAAGAAAAAATAGTTAGTCTAGAAAATGACCATCATATAACTGCAATGCTCATAATAATGGTACAACATTAATTTAAAACAAAATCCTTCGCGAATGGCCAGTCACCCGACACAAGGGTGATGTGTAAAGATTTTTTCAGGCTAAGTAGCGAAAAAAGGACAAAAAAAGACAGGTTTTAATAAAAGGACGCTGATGCAAATAAAAGGACTATCCGCTTTAAAAAGGACATATGGGAGCCCTAGTTTGGAGAAGTCATGTGACACATGATATAGTATGTTTACAAGCCCGGCTATGGTACAGCTCTAGTTAAAATTAAACCGCTATTACAGTTTTGACGTTTTCGTTATAATACCTATGATGGCTATAGTTTTACTGCACTTTTAAGACAAAGTATCCTTATCATCGATGCACAGCATAACCAATTTGGGTGTCAGCCGGTCTAAGGGGATCAAGAATTGAGCTTTTTGTCCAAAGTGATCTCAAAAACTGGTATGAGGGCTATAATAGCGTTCTAAACTAGTATCTACACAGTTTCTAGTCAATTAAAAGCATTTTTAACGGAAATTTTTTAATTTTCACCTGTTTTTTGGCTTAATTTCGCCTCATTTTTCAGAGAAAATTTCCAATTTTTCCATTCTGGAAGGTCTACCCTCCTCACGCATGCATTTCTGCTCCGGATTTGGCGGATTTAGGATATCTAGACACGAGACTGCGCTCAGAATTTTTCCAAAAGTGTTTGAATTAGTCTCAAAAATGTATGCGCAGAATAATTTTTCTCATTTCATTGTCTATAGAATCATTTTCCTTTCAGAAATTTAGCTTAAATTCTTGAGATTTATTTAAATAACTACATAGGTAGTTCATCAACATGTCATTAAATAGCGTTTAAGCTAGTTTCTGGCAAAGAAATGCAAAGAAAAAGCACAATCTAAGGCAAGTGAAACTGCTACAGAAATTTTTTAACTTCAGCTAAATTTTGTAGCCTCCCTTTAAGATAAACAATAGCTGGCGCAGAGGGCCAAAAATTTTCGATATTTTTATTATTTTATGCTAATTCTTGCAGTTTTTCTGAATAAACGCAATGTAGTAATATCCGGTGCAAAGCGCCAAGAAAGCGTTTGAAACAGGTATCATTTTGAGCTCAATTTTGCAGCTTTCTGAAGATAAGCATTGCAGAAATTATTTGTCATGCACAGCGCTAAAAATATTTGACTTTTGATCCTTTTATGCTCAATGCTGCACGTGTCTGGACCACAAGCAAAGCAGGACAACTTTCCGAACTTAGCTGAGCAATGCAGAAAACTTCATTTGTCAAAAAATCACTGGAAAAAGAAATAAAATGAAGTCTGTAAAATTACAAGATCAGAAATGACTACAATGACTGTGGTCATACCTGGGGAATGGATCTTGGTTCTGTGGATGCGGGAACCCCTTTTGTTAAAGTTGGTTGGTTGGTCAATGAAGAGGTTGTTTGTGAGAAGGTTGATATACATATCAAGAACCGTAGAGGAGATACTCGTAGACAAAAATAGAGGCAGTTTTGAGCCTATCTCGGTGAGCTCTAAACAAAAGAGAAAATTTAAAAATTTTCAATTTTATCCTACGTTGATACCTATACAACAAATTTATTGTTCAATTTATATGCTCAACTGATTTTTCATCATTCAATCGACGAATAATTTCTTAGCTCCTGACAGAATTGATTCGGCGCAAAGCAGTCGGAAGAAAGTTGACATATTGCACATGTCTAGGTCAAATTTGCACGGTTTTGAGCAGGCTAGAAGTCAAAGAATTTACATATGCAATAAATCCAGCGTGGAGCACTAAAAAAAATTTCATGATTTTTACGCCATAATTCAAAATTGAGCTGTTTTAAATGGGCATTGAATATGAACAAATGAAATTCTAAGCTTCAGAGAAAAACATCCTTATTATCCAACAATTCGAAATTGTTATGGCTTCCTTTGAGAGACATTGGAAATCAGATACAGTCAAGTGATTTTGAGAAAACGAAAAGCGCTGCTGAAAAATTCTTGGGATTAGGGCAACAATATCAATTTTTTTCGGTGCTCTGCGCCTTTTTGACAAATTTCAGCCAGAAACCTATGCACATAGAGACCTTGTACAAGAATAATGATCTTAATTTACTAATGACCTTTCCTGCATTTCACCTTTATCTGGCAACCTCTACCTTGCCCATATAAAAGCATCTATGATTATATGCTGTTCAAAATGGTTTCAGGAGGAAAGCAAATAATAACTAGAATGATGGAATGACATGCACCATCTAAAATGTTTGATGTAGTGGGAGCAGTGGCGGATCTAGGATTTTCCTAGGGGAAGCGGTATACCAACCATACATGATCTTTGGGGTGTTTCACCCCCCCCCCCCCCCGCAGAATCATTTTTCACCCCCCGCAAAAAAATTTTCACCCCCCCCCCCCCACAGAATTAGAGATTTTTCAAAAGTTTCCTAAACATACCTGAAAATTGGTAGAAAAAGTGTCTTTTTAAGGGTTTTTTGGCTATCTATTTGCTCAAAATCGCCAAATTTCCGGCGCTTCGCGCCATATATTCATGTTTTAAGCAATATATTGGTGAATTTATTCGACTTTTTTCGAAATTTTTTTCATGATTCAATGCTCTATAAGGATAAAGTATCGTCAGAAACGCCAAAAAACGATGTTTTTTAATGCGTACCGGCCATTTCTGGGCCCAGAAAGGGCACTTTAGGTTTTCAACCCCCCCCCCCCAGAATTCCCACACTGTGCATGTATGATCCCAACTTTTCAAAAAAAAGTCAAAAAAGGTCCAAAAATTGGCCCTTAACGCGCGAAATAGTTTTTTTGTGTTTTACATTGAAAACATTTACATAAAATCACTTTTGATGCAATATATTTTTTTAATTTTAAAATTTCCGACAATTTTGTGCGAAAAAAATCATTAAATCTCTTCAACTTTAGCAAAAATCTGGCAAGCGCCGAAAAATTTGTGAAATTAAGGCGGATAGACGTCTAGAAGCATGATTTACTGCTTGATTTCCTGCATTTATAGCACTTGATGAGAAACATCGAAATCTTTAATTGAAAATAGAAGAGAAAACTATGCAAAAATAGCTGTTTCTGCTCTTAAAATTGTTTTGAAACCTACATGAACAGAAAATGGCTTCCAGGTCGTCAAGAAAGTAAATAAATGTGATTAATAGGTATCATCCAGCGCGCACGCAGCCGGGAAAATTTGAGCAATTATGGTCACTGATGGCCAAAAATCATTGCTAACCACATATCCATTCTATATATCGCCAAATATCTTTGGCCAATGGGTGGCGGCTGCCCTTCCCCACCCCCTTAAATCCGCCCCTAAGTGGGAGGATGCTTCTAGGGAATTGGGGAATGAATTATACAGTCGACTAACCAAGAAAATAAACAGTATCAGACGTTGTTTGGCGCTTTTGAAGTATAATTTTGGCATCTATACGCTTTAACTCAATTTTGTAGCTTTTTTATGACACACAAAATCAAGCGCGTAACCAGGATTTAATTTTGGGGGGAGCAAAATTTTTGAAGTCCTATATCTCGGGAACCAATAGGAGATACGCGAAAATAATGGCATTTTTGAGCGATTCTCGATGAGATCTATGCCATGGTGAAGAAGAAAATCTTTAAAAAAATTAATTTTCTTGCTTGATTTGAAAGTTGGATATCAAAAATCGGATCTAGTATACAATTTACCCACCAGCGTTTTTTAGCCGATCCGTAATGTATTGTAATGTGTCATGTGTAATGTATAATGTGTAATATGTACACTTTACACATTACACATTACACACTACACATGACACATTACGCAATACACATTACACATAACACATTACATATTACACACTACACAAAAAATGGTGGTGGGTAAATTGTATACTAGATCCCAAAAATCTATCTTTCAACCTATCAGTATGACTAATTTCTCAATAGTAAGTTAAAGCTTGACTCCAAAACATTTGAAAATTCTTTTCTTTGCGTTTAATTTTGCGGTTTTGCAAAGAAAACTAATGCAAAAAAATTATATTTCGAAATTCTTTTCTCTGCATTTAATTCTGCGGTTTTGCAAAGGAAACTAATGCAGAAAATAATGAATCGGCACAAAGCGCCAAAAATTTTTGAAATATTCGCTATTTTGAAGTCAAATCTGGGCTTCTAAGGTAAGAAAAAAGATAGAGAATAAGAAACCCGGAGAAAAGTGCTGGAAAATTTTGAGTTTAGAAGCTAAAAAGTGGGCTAAAAACGCATTTTGACTGTCCTTTCAGTTGGCTCCATGGAGCACAGCATACAGATTGGAGCATACAATTGAGTATGAGATAATTGTTTTCCAGCGGACATTCAAGAGATTATGCTCATTTCTTCATAAAGATATAAGGAGAGCTCAGATAGGGTCATCAGCAAATTGCTCCCGACACACAGATACTGTTTCTAGTGAAGCAAATAACAATTAACAAGATAAGTTGGCTTATCAACATACTTTCAAAGCATCCCATTATGCACAATCCGTTTCTGGTTCACCTGAAGAAAAAAGCAAAGGGTCCTCCCCCTTTGCTTTGAAAATTTTTTTTCCATTTGGGGGGGGTTGGGCCCCTGCCACACCGCTGTGTCGCCCCTTCACACAATGTAAAGACTCATTATACCCAGCACAAAGCGCCAGAAAATTTTTATTATACGAGGCCCTGCTCAATTCTGCTTTTTCTGGAGATTTGAAATGGAGGAAATAAATATGACGAGGAGCGCCAGAAGATTACAATATTTTCTTTTATTCTAAAGATAATTTTGAATCTTTCAAAAATTTAGTAATGCGGAAAGTGTATCTGGCGCGAAGCGCCAGAAATCTTGACCTTTTATCATTTCATCATTTCCATTTCGCATCACATCTATTTTAAGATAAGAACTACAAAAAATGTATGCCTGAAAATGCTATCTGCAAATAGCTTGTAGATTTAACTGATGGTGCAAGCGCTGCGAACTGAGTTTTTGATGCTATGAACGTAAAAAACCGGTAATTTCACAGATAAAAGTTCTGAAAAATTTAGGGTGAATTACCCCTCCACACGGACCTGTTCACAAGTGCAAAAAAATTTACTATTTTGTCACAGAAAAAAAGAATCTTGAGGATTATACTGGAAATTTTGCCCATTTTTATTGTGTTTTATTCATGATTGGCATTTCACTATAAGAAAATACAAATTATCATGTTGACGCCAAGAGCCAGAAATTAGCATTCATATTATTCTAAATTCTACTTAATTTTTAAATTAGAGGATAGGTACTATAGGAATATTTGTTACCTAGCAAACATAAGCACGCTCACGTCTTTCAGGCTATTGACTGTCTGGAACCAGCGGGATCGGTTTTCATAGATGCATCGCCGATCTGGGTGGGGGTCAGAATTTAGCTTTCTGAGCTAAAATGTCCTCAACGTTTTTTGCCATTTTTTCCTAAAAAATTTATTAGTTTTCTTGATTCTGGAGGTCTAGACCCCAAACGCCCACCTGCATGTCTGGTTGTGTGACCACATAGGACAATTTAAATCATACAATTAGGCATACAGCATGCGCATTAATAAGGTGACCTGTTGCTTTTAAAATTGCTAAGCTGTATGCAAATTCTGTACTATGAGAAAATGAAACCCTGAAAACCGTATTGTTACTAGCAGAAGGTATCCAAGGCGAGGAATTAAGAAATTTTTTGAATGAAAAAATTAAAAAAATTTTGGCGGGAGAATCGCCAGAATATTGAAAAATGGGTACAATGCACAGTGACTGTACGGGGTCAGATTTTCACCCCCGATCAGGCTCGGGGTCGGGGATGAAAAACCCCGATTTTCAGGGTCGGGGTCAGGGTCGGGGTTGAAGATTAACAATTGACATTGCATGATTACATACCAATTTGAAAAAGATAAAAACGATACCTTCACTTGTTTTTAGAGCATACTAATAAAGCTGGTTATGTTCAACATTTTATTTTCATTCCAAGTTCAAGCATGGTTTTAGCAATTTAGCATTACTTTCAGTTTTAATCACTAATTGCTCTCGCTTTTCGTATTCTTCCACAGTTTTTTCATAACGGTTTTCTATGACGCACTGATTGTAGAGGAGCTAATGGCGCAAAGCGCCAAAAATTTTCGAAATTTTACCGTTTTCATGTAGAATTTACGCCTTTTTATTGACAAACAGTTCGGAAATCATAAGTGGCGGAAAGCAACAAGATTTTTCAGTCATATTTTACCACCCTAAGACAATAATCGGCGGTGCTAAGCGCAGGAAAATTTTGACATTTTTACTCTTTAAACTCAATTTATACCGCTTAAATCATACAGAACTGATGAACTGATAAGCCGAAAATTTTTAAAACTTCCTATTCCTTTTACCTTTTCTGTCCTAAAAATCTCTTTCAACATGTAGAACGAGATTGTACGGCTGAGGGTCTGGAGTGGCGCGCTCAAAGGTCCAGAACAGAACCCCCAAAAATTTTGTAAAAAGCACTCCAATTTTTAATAAGTAGTTAAAATTTTCGCAAATCGGCAAAATCTCGGTTCTGAATTAAGTCCAAAAAAACTTAAAATTGATTAGCACCTACACTGCACAAAACTTCTGAGCTGAAATGCGTTTTTCGACCTGTGCTAAGTATGTAGTGCAGCAACGGGTCACAACCAAAAAGTCATTGAAAGATGTATCAATGAGAATTTTGTTCTTACCATTTTCAGGCCCATTTGTGGCCTTCTTATTAACTAGTTCAGAAAACAGAAATGCGCAAAAACACAAGAAAATTTGGCTTTTCCTTTCATTTAAAATAGAATTATGTGTCCTCGTAAAGAAAGATAAACAAAGCAGGGAAGAGATAAATTGGTAGGCAAACATTTTCGCACTTTTACTATTATGTTCAACAAGCATGTGCAGTTTCATTCAATGAAATAATAGTGCATTAAATCACTAAAGTGCTGCGAAGTGCTGGATTATTTTAAGAGATTCAAGCTTTTGATTTCATTGGATCTGTATAACAATAAATAATAATGACTCGACGCGAAGCAGTGGAAAATTTTGACGTTTGTGCCTTTTTAAACTCAATGTTCTTGACACATTGTGCCAGAAAAATCAACATAATTTCTGAAAAATTTCGGGGGGCATGTGCCTCCATTCCCCCCGGCTACGCCTGTGATTCTGCAGTAATTTTGGCGCACTCCATAATGGAAAATATGCGAACATGTATGTACATCTTAACAACATGGCGACCAGGCGTACTTTTTATGAAATATCGCGAGTGTCGAGTTTAACATATCAATTTTGCTGGTGACTGAATCATCCTTGTTCCGAATTTATTTGCTATTTAATAATTCTTCTATGAACCAACAAATAAAATAATATATTTCACCCCCAAAAGGGTTTAACCCCGACTCAAAAAATCATGCCCCCGGTCGGGGTTCGGGGTCGGGGTTAAGGCCGGGGTTTTTGGGGTCAGGGTCAGGGTCGGGGTCCCCGTATAATCACTGACAATGCATTTGAATAAAATTTTACAAACAAAAACGACATTTTCCAATAAGTTTTGCCTTTTTCGATCACATCTACTGCTTCTGCTTATATAATGAATTTAAGTCATAGCAAAACATTTTAGGACTTTCACTCAGATAACTTTGAAATTTGTAAAATCCAGAAGATAAAGATAAACATAAAAATTAAGAAAGATAAAGATAAAAAAATTTGCATGATAAAGGAACCAAAAGATAAAGATAAAGTGTTAATATGGTCGCCTGAACCTGGGAGAATGATGTTTGTGAAGCGCAATAAACGAGAGTGGGTGATGTAAAGCAGCCAACTGAATGCCCTAATTTTTACACCTGATATCGAAGAGGTGATAGGCATTAAGCACACATAAATGTAGGTTTGGGGGTTTACCCCCATATCTGACTAACCCACATACTACTACTACTACTGGCAGACAGCAAGTCACTTTTTCTTTTTGCAAGCACCAAATCTCTGCCCGGCTAAAGTTAAGAATATGGTACTTTAAGAAAAGGAGCAAAACAAATACGGAATGCCAAAATTTTTGTGCCAAACTGGTAGAACATGATAAATTGAAGCGTGGAAAGAAAATTTGGTGACAATCTGAGCCATACATGCAAACTTGCAGGCAACTGTCGATTTGAGTGCTGGGTGGGACGATTAAACGGCTCGGTCCAAGGACTTACACATTTGTCAGAAATAAATAATATGGGCTGAAATTATGGAAGGAAGCATAGAAATGCAGGAGGAACAAGAAAAAAGGCATGGAAAGCTGTTTGAAATTTAAAAAAAACCTTTGAAAAAATTTTCATTTTTTGCATGTTTTTTGGTTTTACTTGATAAGATATAGGAAAATCTAACTTTTTGCTTCTAATATACTTAGGCTTAGGCTTAGTATATCTGAAAAGGTGTTTTAAGCTGCTTAGGTCGAGGTCGCTCCCGCTCAGGTCAATGTATAGATGCTTAGGTCGATGTATAGATGCTTAGGTTGATGTATAGATGCTTAGGTCGATGTATAGATGCTTAGGTCGATGTACCGATGCTTAGGTAGATGTATAGATGTAGGTCAATGTATAGATGCTTACATTGACGTAAATTGGGTATATACATGTGATTCTGCATTCAGCTGTTTGAATCTTCAAATACTTAGGTCGAGTAGATGCTTGCGTAGGTCGAGAAGATGCTAATTAATGAAACCCAAAGCTTTTGCAATATTGATCATAGACGGATGAATACTTTTTTCCGTGCTTTCTTTCAACATGTTCTAAGTACAGAGCAAAAAAAAATCCCCTCTTGTGAAGTTTATTTCATAGTATCCTGAAAGTACCATATTCTTAACGTACTCCACTCTGCCCTGTGCGCCTGTACAAAGTATAGTCGCAACAGTTATTGATTTCTTTGAAATTAATATGTATTTCCTAGGCTTAGACTTTGATTAACGTGGGTGCTAGTAGCATACGTACGTGGGCAGCAAGAAAATTCTGAGGGGTGCAAGATTTTTTGAAGGTCAGAAAATGGCCTTAAAAATGGTGGTATGGCGATAGAACACAATTTTTCGACGTTTCTCATTAAGCACTATCCATTGGCATCAAAAAATTTGTGAAAAAACGAAAAAAAATTTCAAAAATTTAATTCTGGGGGGGTTTTGATTTCTGGGGGGGGTATTTTGGTTTCTGGGGGGGTGCATACCCCAAACCCCCCACGCCCAGGTGTGGCTAGTAGTAGAACTCCCACTTAGATCGGTATCACTCCTGCTTACTCAGATTGGTATGCACAGGCATTAGTTTGGGCCGCATGTCATTGGGTTTAAACAATCATTTTCAGTGTTGCCAGGTCCCAAAATTCAGATTCTCCTGCACAGAGGTAAAATTGGGGAAAAATTCTCCTGCAATTCTCCTGAAAATATTTTGATTCTCCTGAAAATTCTCCTGGCTCATATTTTGCAGGAAAGGTTGTACAGCAGATCTACAATGGTATGTACACATGCATATCAAGCATGCTCAGGGCAATTTACCTTGGTTCACCCAACTATTTTATTCTGATCTCTTGCCTGTTAATCCTAAGGACACTCAAGGCTAAATAATGAACATTAATTCTCTCACCAAAAAGCTCATGGAGCATATCTGCATTATACAGGCAGATGCAAAAATAATGGAAGACTAATGCTGCACCACAAAGTATAACATTTTATTCAACATCAACAGCTGACAAACATTCAATAACAGATTCCTGATCTTCATCAGGATATACTGCTCAAGGGCCTAAGCTAAAGAGGTCGCATTGTTTACAACACACATTATTCGAAAAAACAGTTTCTGTGCTTAAAACAGTGACCGCCAATTTTCAGTTGCACTTACATCATCAAAAATTTCTGGAAAGAGCCCTGTTTGCAATGTCTTCTGAAAAAATAAATAATACTTTATTACTAATTGTATGTACTTCAGTAGCAAGCAAATCCTTACGTTTTGAAATATATCAAAAAAATGTTTATAGGCGCTTTGCAAACACCGTTTTTTTCCCAGCGATTTGGTTGACATTATAGACTGAACCCAAAATTTTTTTCCACTTTTTCCGACTTTTTTCCACATTTTTGGGAGGTCTAAAAACGTTCAAAATAGAGCGCCTGTGTTGAAAAATCAGTGTTTTTACGTGGAAAATTTTATGTACACATGCAATAGCAGTGTTTGATGCACTTTTTGTATAAAAATTTCGCGCTCTACAAGAATATCACGATCAGTAACGTTACTTATGTTGAAACTTAATTTTCTTCCTTCAGTAAAGCATTTAAGCCAATTCTGAAGTCGTTTTTGACAATTAAAATTATAATTTATCAAATGGCGCGGAGCGCTAGAAAATTTTGAAATTTTAGCTCATAAACTGTGCAGACGGTAAGGATTTTCAATCGTAGTGGAGTTCTAGGACCAGATTATCGATAAAAATGCTGCAATTGGCGCCGCGCGGCTCAAACATCAATAACAAGTAAGAATTAAATCAATTCGGCGCGTAGCACCGAAAATTTTTTGTAGTTTCACCTCTCTGAAACGCATTTTTGCATTACAAAAACTAACCGAATCCGTGCAGAAGATAAGGATTTTCAATCGTAGTAAAGTTCTAGATCAAATTTTCGATAAAAATGCTGCAGTTGACGCGGCGCGGCTCAAATATTAATAACAAAAAAAATAAATCAATTCGGCGTGAAGCGCCG
Source organism: Mermis nigrescens (assembly GCA_036768485.1). Classification (NCBI taxonomy): domain Eukaryota; kingdom Metazoa; phylum Nematoda; class Enoplea; order Mermithida; family Mermithidae; genus Mermis; species Mermis nigrescens. Next base: position 9,309,579 of record JAVLUZ010000161.1, read on the forward strand.
AAAAATTTTGTAGTTTCACTTCTCTAAAACGCATTTTTGCATTAAAAAACTAACTGAATCCGTGCAGAAGATAAGGATTTTCAATCGAAGTAAAGTTCTAGATCAAATTTTCGATAAAAATGCTGCAGTTGACGCGGCGCGGCTCAAATATTAATAACAAAAAAAATAAATCAATTCGGCGTGAAGCGCCGAAAAATTTTGTAGTTTCACTTCTCTAAAACGCATTTTTGCATTAAAAAACTAACTGAATCCGTGCGGAAAATAAGGATTTTCAATCGTAGTGAAGTTCTAGACCAGATTGTCGATAAAAATGCTGCAATTGGCGCGGCGCGGCTTAAGGATTACTAATAAGTAAGAATTTAATCAATTCGGCACGAAGCGCCGAAAAATTTTTGAAGTTTTAACTCTCTAAAACGCATTTTTAACATTACAAAAAGTTTCCACAAATGCCAACCAAGCCAAAAAATTTTTTCCATTTGCCAAAATTTTGGTTGACAAATAGACCAAAAAGTGGAAAAAAAACGGTGTTTGCAAACGTCTATGAAACTGATAAAAACAATTAGACGGTGTGTAAGGCTATGTATTTCTGCACTTCGTGATATTAAGTAAATAAATAAATGAATGAATGAATGATTTACTACGGAAGCACGAAACTTATTTGGATATAGTTATAACTTAACACTTAGGTCTTAACTACGAACGAAATAAAGTCTTAATGTGAAACAACTAACTACAGTAAGTACAGTAAGGAGGTTAATGTATGATAATCATTATAACTTGCTGAATAAGTTTTGAAAATTCTCCTGAATTCGCCTAGATTTTCAGGATTCTCCTGAATTCTCCTGACATTTTAAAATTCTCCTGCATTCTCCTGCATGTTTACAACTTCTCCTGAAATTTCTCCTGAAAAGCCCATCCCATTCTCCTGCTCCTGCTCCTGAAAATTTTAGATACTCCTGAATTCAGGAGTCCTGCACCTGGCAACCCTGATCGTTTTCATTTCTTGTCTTGTATTACAGTAAAACTTGAAATCGTCCAAATGTATTTCACATCAAACCTGCATAAGGGATCACATGATAACTTATGTATATACTCTATCTTTTTTGCAAGATAAATTTCTATCGAAAAGATAAAGATAAAGATGGCCTGTGATTTTTCAACAGATAAAGGTAAAGATAAAGATAAAAAATCGCAAAGATAAAGATAAAAATAACTTTATCTATATCTTGCTAAAAAGATAAAGATAAAGATATCTTTTACAACACTAGCGAAGACAATAATTTCGAAATCTTTTTGTCAGTGAAGCTTGAACTTCATATTGAGAAATTAGTCATACAGATAGATTGTACGATAGATTGCTTATATCTAAGTTTGCAGTAAAATAAATTATGGATTTTTTGAATTTTTCCTTCACCTTTGTATAGATCTCGTTGAGAAAAACGCTTGGCATATTGATCCCCACTTGACCAAATAAAGTGGTTTGCTTTTTCTTAGAGCCTATTACAAACGCAAGAAAGCGCTTTAGTTTGAGTAATAGTTGTTGAGTTGCTCTTCTTTTACACTAAATTGAGCAAAAGTCGTTTTTCTGCCTATTTTGTAGATTTTTCGCATAAATAAGCTATCTTTACAACAATGTACATAACTCCCTAACAAAAGAAATTATTCAACGTAGTTTCGATTGCATGAAGCCAAAATTATTTGTCTACTGCTCTGATTATTTTTATTCTGAGAGCTGCTGTCTATGCAAAACAACCGCACCTTTATCACGGGTTGTTGCATTCATATGTCAACATTTTTAATTTGATTGCAGTTGCCAAATGTGCAACGTTTGATTATGCTCCAATGATTTTGCAGGAACTTTAAATACAGTAAAGGTAAATACCATACGTGGGCAGCAAAAAAATACTGGGGGGTGCAAGATTTTTTGAAAGTCAAAAAATGGCCTTAAAATGGTGGTAGGGCAATAAAAACACCATTTTTCGACGTTTCTCATCAAGCACTATCCATTGGCATCAAAAAATTGCGGAAAAAACGAAAAAAAAATTTCAAAAATTGAATTCTGGGGGGGGGGGTATTTTGATTTCTGGGGGGGTGGTATTTTGGTTTCTCGGGGGGTGCATACCCCCCAAACCCCCCCCCACGCCCAGGTGTGGTAAATACAAATAAAAGGGCTTCATAATAAATAAAATTACATTTAACTGTCTTCAAAACCCTTCATAGACCAAATTAACCCAATATTCAATTTTTGATTTTTTTGTTTGTTTAACGCAATTTTTTATGCCAATAGATAGTGTTCATGGAGAAACGTTGAAAAATGGTGTTTTTTGCCATACCACCATTTTTAAGGCCATTTTTTGACCTTCGAATAATCCTGCATCCCTCCCCCAGAATTTTGGTGCTGCCCACTTATGGCTTACCCACTCCCATAACCTTTGACCATCTGCATGTGCAGTACCAAACACAACTAACGACCACAACCCGCAACCCTTCCACCGGTTGTTTGGTTTCCAAGCGGATGGGAACCCGGTTGTTTTTTCCATGTAACACAACTTTCCGCATCTGGTTGGCAGATGATCAAAAGAAGAATTTCATTGAGCGATGTTCCGACCCAACCAGTTGCCTGGCAACCGGGTGTGAACAGATGTCTAGTCGGTTGCACCCAGACCTAAAAAATGGTTGGCAACCGGATGCGTTCCAACCAAATGTGTATCGTTAGTTGTGTTCTTGACTGTATTTACGCAGTGCATAACTTATCCTGAAGTCTTGCAGCTTGAACAAAACAAAGATATTCGACGATTATTGGCTCAAAATGTCGACTGGCCTATTTATGAATTTGCCTGCGATGATTTCTGGTCCCATTCCACCAACAATGAATAGTGAATAGTGAATAGTCTATTCAAAACAAGTAACAAAAACTAGCGTTCCACCATTTACTATTCAAAACTAGTAAATTTTGACTAGTACTAGTCAAAATCAAAGACATTTCCGACTAGTAATTTTTTCTTAATATTTGTGAGTGTATGGACAATAGCTAATGTACCACTACATACATTGCACAAAATGAATGTATGATAAAGAGGAGATCAGATCCTTTTGGCTCCTAAACAAGATCAGACAAGTTCTGTTGATTGCGCTATATTGGTTTCAGTTCTCATTTTTCTTTTTGTCTATTAACGATTCTCATTCATTGCTTACATTTTGTTCTATTACGCTTTGCTTGCCTTATTCGTTTAATGTCGTCCAAAAAATTAAACCGGCAGTCATTAGCAATAAGAATAAGTTGAAAATTCTAATAATTAGCAAAATATGCAAAAATAAAGCTCTCTTATTTGGCGCATTCACATCTGTTGAAATTGAAAATTGAAATTTTTTTTTAGTCTATTCAAAACAAGTAATAAAAACTAGCGTTCCACCATTTACTATTCAAAACTAGTAAATTTTGACTAGTACTAGTCAAAATCAAAGACATTTCCGACTAGTAATTTTTTCTTAATATTTGAAACAAACAAATGGGAGGAAATTTTTGAGTATGCGCTGAGTATTGAATATTTACCATCGACAAGTGGAAAAGATTGGACTCATTTTTGGGATTGTGTTTGGCTTAACTGGAGAAGACGAACCCTTTTAAACTTGATGCAGAGAAGCAAATAGGAGCTGGGGGTGACGAACTAACGACCCTCACCAATCTTGATGATGCTGTTTTGGATGTTATTGGACGAGAATCTGTTGCAATAATTGGTATTAAAAATTCTACAGAATCACTAGAGATGGATTATGACAGCGAACGTGAACTGCAGCCTGCATTGAAATCAATTTTGCAAATTTCCTATGAGGGGCCGGAAGAAGATATTTTTACTCCTAAATCCTCAGCAGGGGGATTTCATTTTCCAATTAATAAGAATAAATAAGCTGGTATACATACTTCATCAAATTTGACTCTCTGCTTCAGGAAGCCATGCGCATGGAATAGACTTCTAATTTTAGCAAATCGATTTAAAAATTCTTTCAAACGTCACTCATGAAATTCTACAAAGTAATTAATGAAACCACGAGGTCTAGTTGAGCCAAGTTGCATTAAAGTAGGCAGGAAACACCTTTGTGTAACTATGACAGTTACATGCTACGAAGTGTATACAAACACTTCGCCATTAGTTCGCCAAGTCCAGCAGTTGACATCGTTTTACAGCACTGGATTTAAATAACTATTTGAGCAGCCGTCCTTGTGATGTGCGAGTTTGAGGTTATGCCTTCAGTCCTCAATTAACCCTTACTTTTCAACTTACAATTCTATTAGGTACTTGTCCAGTAAAGCAGAGTTACGTATATGCTAACATCAGTAATTTACTTATGTAAGAGTTATTGAATGTTCGATTTCATTGCCTTATTTTAATCATCCTAGTAAAACGTGTGGGTTGTATTATTTCACGATAAACGCATGTATTGTTTTATTTCACGTTCTTGTTATATATTAATATTAGCATAACCACTAATATGGTTCATTTTATTTTATGTGCGCGTCAACTGAAGCCAATTGATACATGTAAATCTTGGATTAATTTTAAAGAAATTGATGTTCATGTCAGTCGGTCAAAGGATTATTATTTAGTCATATTACAGCATTGTAAAATTACTAGTCACAGCCGAGTGTTATTCGTTTTGCGAATTAAACAGTAGAAAATCACTGCCCAGTTATATCTTATATCAAGGGTTGGGCGGCTACCACAACAACTAGATTTAATTTTATTTTATTTTTGAGTTATATCACTCAATGGATAAAGGGTAATTAAATTATGGTCTTAGCTTTCATAGAAATCCTTTTATCTTTCATCAACCCAAAAATAGCTAAAAGATTATCTAATATTTTATGATGATTGACCAGATGAGAGCTCGCTGTTGTTGTATTTGAAGTTTAGAGTGCTACACAATTTAGGAACCAAAAACATTTCAAGCCAGCCTAACCTTTGAAAAGAAGTTAAATTATCAACTTGAGTGGGTTGAGATAGGTCAATTGACCTTGCAAGCATTCTGGGATTTTGGTGGGTACAAGTCTTAGGATTTATGGCGTAGCTGCTGAGACTCACTGACAAGAAGCGGTCAGCAATATTAGGACCAAGGGAGTTGAAGCCGTAGGTCTACAAGGGTCAACTGGTTAGAAACCACCTTGCGATAATGCGAACCTGACTAGCGCTGAGAGCAGTTTAAGTACCTAAGTAAGTCCCGAAGGTAAATACATCCGTACCTGTGTTGATTCAGTAGGCACAGTGCGACTCTGTATTTATACTGGAGGTTCCCCCTTTGAGGTTGCTAGCTACAACCAACCTGGTCAGTTATCTTAAAAATTATTTTTCTACCCAAAAATCATAATTTTTGGCTATCTTAACATGTGTAACATTTTGTTCACCTCTGTTATTGTGTCGACCATGTTTGTGGCAGTGCGCATTTAAGTAAGCGTTGGTGGCAAAACTTTTGTGTATTGTGTTAACTTCACCAATATATGTTTTATTTCCGTCAACCCTCTGGCAATGACAACATCAAGGACGCTATTATTTTTCCATTTCCATCAACCCTTAGGCGACGATTTCTCATTATTTTCCCTCAGCAATATACATATTTTGACACATTGGTTTTTTGCCTACATTCGCTCTAAGCTCGCATGCAATACGCTGCTTACGCTTAGTCCTACACATGTCTTTTTATTTCACGTTAGTTACAGCTTGCCTAGTGTAAGTGAGTACTATAAACATGAAGATACCTTTTTCAATCTCGAAAAAAGATTAAATTCAAAACATTTTTTGCAAAATTTTGACTTGGTCAAATTTCTTTTACCAAACATTACATTTTTAAACGTTTTCATACATAAAAATGGCTGGTAAGAAATTTTTAAAAACGTCTTTGGTGAAGAAAAAGCCTTTGACTCCTTCTAATTCGGTTTGCCAACAAAAAACTGTACTTGCTGACTCTAATTCGAGTATGAATAATGACAAATTACCCCCATTGTTACATGATTTGCGTGTTTCACATTCTGACGACAAGTATATACCTAACAATGCGCAATCAATCATTAATAATTATGCTAACCCCGTTGGCGATAATTCACCTAATGATACGATCATCAATAATACGCGCACCCTTAATACGTCAAATAACCAGGAAACTGGTTCTGAGCTGCATAAATTAGCCTCCGATGTAGAGTGCAATTATGGCTTAAGCATAAAGACCAAAAATGATTGCACCAAGCCTTTCGTTACTAATCAACTTATAATTGAGACTCTGAAATGTATATGTGTGCACTTTTCAAACCTTTCTTCACAGGTAAATCAAGCTACAGAGGAAAATTTGGAAGAAATGCGTAAACTTCGAGCAGAATTAAGTAATCTAATTAAGCCGCAAATAGTTTCTAAATGCATTGAAATCAACCCATCTCAAAATTTGGGTTATACGGAACATTTACCTGCAATTTTGCAGCCGTCTGAACCATTTTCACAGAAGTCGTTATCTCGGCCATTGCTTTTGTTAAATCAAATTGTGCCTTCATTTGTGCCTCATTCATTAAATTCAACTTTGCAGCCAATGTTAACCCCTCCTCCGCTGCAATATTTTCCTTTAAACATTGAATTACTGCCAAATAATTTCGTTTCAAATCCTTCAAATATCGAAATTCCGCCAAATAATTGTATTTTGCATTTTTCAAAAACAGAAATTCTGCCACAAGAACTTAACTTGTCTGGCGTAAATATCAAACGTAATAAGCCACAAAATTCATCTATGCAATTACTCGAGTCATCCGCAAGGAGACGTCATGTAAAATTTTCTAATGATAGTTTGAGTAATTCTGATTGCCCGCATCGCCGTCATTCATGTAATAGACATAGTCCACAACGTCATTGCCATTGTCACCGTCACAATTCGGATTCCTCATCTGGTTCTTCACATAGCAAGTCACACCTTACTGATATTCTAAATTGTGGACCTTTCATGCAACAAATGCAAATTGCTATTGCAAATAAAAAATATTTTAATATGGATAAATCAGATATACGAGCATTTTTGCAGAGTTTGAATTGCTTGCTGACACTTACCATATCAATAAATCGGTTTGCGTCAAATTCATGTCATCATTCCAAGATCCCTACGCTTTGCGCTTATTCCATTTGTTACCTGCTGATATAAAAGAATCTTATACAAAATTGAAATATGCGTTAATAGCAGAATTTTGTCCTTTGGACACTGAAATGCTGTTTGATCGTTTTCTAGAATGTAAACAGCAGCCTAACAAATTGGTTAAAGCATTTTATCTCTCAATTTGCGAACAATTGAGAAAAGCGCAATTGCATCTCGAAATTGACTGTGATCATTTCAACCATTTGCTTTGTCATCAATTGAATAAAGGTTTACTACCAAAAATATCACAAGAAGCGTATCACACGCGCCCCAAGCATTGCTGGCTGAATTCTTAGATAACGCTTTAAATGCTGAGTTCACAAATCATGAATATGTGAATAAAAAAGCATTAAGGCTGTATGTATTGGTAACAGCCGCCCCAACAGGAGGCGCGATACTCAAAGGTACATTTTGGGTGTCTAACCAAAATGAGCACAATTGCTTGTTTCAGAAAACATTTTATTGTTTGTTGCATGCTGAGAAACCAGGAAATTCCTCTCATAAGTATTGCACCTTTTACAAACGCACAGGTCATATCTACAAAGAATGTTTTATGCATGTTTTACCATCTAATAATAATTATTCTGACAGTAATAGAAACAATTCTCAGCCTCACAATCACAGCCAGTTGCATTCTTTTACGCAGCAACATTGTTTGCCATTGCAGTCAAATTTGCTAAAGCGACACTATTCCCAATCTCTATTTTGTAACCCTAGTCAAAATTGCTCACCAAATTATGCAAATAATGATAATTGCTTCAATTTAAGGCAAGGACATTCGAATTTTAAACAAAATCATGATGATTACCAACAAAATTTTCTTTGTCAATTATCAAAATTTGCAAATTTGCATTATGATAATCGCTATTCAAATCAGTTGCAACAAAATGCACCTTGTGTTCAGTTTCCAAACAAGCAATGTGCAACATATTATAATTTGAACTATCGTACCCATAATACTACTAATCGCCTATATGCGATGTATGAAGCAGATTGCCAACCCACCATGAATTCGCCCCCACCGCAGCCAACCCTTACATCTCCTAATGATGTAAACACGGTTACTGCAAAAGGGCTAGAAACAAGGGCGCGTTCTAACTTATTCACGTTGCAAGAATTTTTCAAAGAGTATGAGTGCTTACAGCGTTGTCTTGCAATCTATGAACAAATAAATTCCCTCCAATTAAAACCATCGATTCAAATATTCCAATTGTAAGTCATGCTGAGACAATTCTGCATACAATTCTCATTAATATTCATGGCATAGATGTTCCACGCTCATAGATATGGGTTCCCAGGTCACCATGATGACCACATCTGCATTTTTACAACTTGATTTCAATCTACCACCTGAACAAATCTCTCAACTGGTTCATGGTGTAGGTGAAATCACAGCAGTTGTACGATATAAAGCAAAAATCACTATCACAATTGCTGATCATGCAATTCCCATGGTAGTACCTATTATAGATAATTTGCCGGAATATATACTCTTAGAATTTGATTTTTGTGAATCTGCTTTAATAAGGGTTAATCCTATCAAGCGTTGTGCATTTTTAAATGGCATAAAAGTTAAACTTTTATCACCATCCGAAAAAATTCAACTTCGCGCAGAAATCAACACACTCATCTCTGGTGTTGTGTGTGTACATGTTTTGCTACCTGAGCCAATCATTATTAAACCTCGACAAGAATTAATCACCCCTGGATATATTAGTCATGGTTGTTGTGATTCTGACATTGCTTTATTTGAACCAAATTTTGATTTCATGGAAAAAACTTCACATTTTGTGGCTCCTTCAATAATTGATGCGTCTCAACCTATTTTTCCTGTGCGCGTGTGTAATATCTCTAAAGCGCCTATTAACACCAATTCTCGCGATATTATTGGTTCACTAGTCACTGACATAAAAGTTGTGTCTTATGTCGCCAATTCAGACAATCAGGCACCAGAATTCTTCTCATCAATGAATAAAGCATTAAATGGTTCTGCCATTGATTTGCAACAACAACAACAAATTTGTGAACTTTGCCCAAAATACGATTCCATTTTTGCTTTAAAAAACGAGCCTCTTGGTTGTACTCCTTTGGTTAAACATCATATCAATACCGTGGATAATACTCCCATTATTGAAAAAATCTTTTGTGTTTAACATTCTCATCAAAATTCTATGCATAAAATCATCAACAAAATACTTGCTGAAAAAATCAATTGTCCTACAACTAGCCCCTGGGCTAGCCCCTTATACCTCATTGGAAAAAAGGACAGTTCTCTTTGACCTTTCACTGATTATCGCAAATTAAATGATGTAACTAAAACACAAGTATATCCTTTGCCGCAGCTCGATGATTATTTTGATACACTAGGCTTAGTTGCTTATTTTAGTACATTAGATCTAAAATCTGGATACTGGCCAATTCCACTCGATGATGAATCTCGAGAAAAAACCGCATTCATATGCCCTGTTGGCCATTATGAATTTGAAGTGCTGCCTTTTGGATTAGAAAATGCGCCCGCAGATTTCCAGAGACTAATGGAACTATTTCTCACAGGTCTTAATTGGAAATCTTGCCTCGTTTATATTGACGATATAATCATTTTTTGCACACATTTAAAGGACATTTACAAGATCTCCAAAACATATTCATCACACTTCAAAGCGCAAACTTACGGCTCAAGCCTAAGGAAAATTTCTTGGACATAGCATTAGTTCGCTTGGCATTGCTCCCGAAATGTCCAAAATCACCAATTTAATCGCATTTCCCATTCCAAAAATGGTTAAATCTTTACAAAAATTCCTTGGTTTAGTCCAATGGTTTAAAAAATTTGTTAAAGATCGTGCTAAAATTGCTAAACCGATATTCCATCTTATTTGTAAAGATGTTGAATTTTGCTGGACTGGCGAGCATCAAACTGCTTTTGATCTATTAAAAAAAGCATTTATTCAACCTCAAATATTGCAATTGCCAAAATTCGACAATGATCACCAATTTATTTTAAGCACTGACGCTAGTAATTACGCATTAGATGCTATATTAACACAAAAACATTTACAGTCAAAATCTTCCTTCATTATAAGCTACGCTAGTCGTGTGCTAAATTCTGCCTAATGTAACTATGCTACTTCGGAGAAAGAAGCGTTAGCAGTTGTCTGGGCAATCAAACATTATAGTCATTATTTATATGGTACAAAATTTATTGTCAAAACCGATCACCAAGCACTAACTTGGCTTGTGAATGTAAAAGACTCATGGAGTCAATAACGTTGTTGGGGTCTCAAATTACAGGAATATGAGTATGAAATTGTGTACATTCCTGGCGCATATAAGTGCAGAGTGGATCTATTATCACGACATCCTAAATATGATCATGCTGAATGTGAATATAAACTTGAGCGCAAAAATATTGTAAATATCGCAAATTTAGACTCGGAAGATTCTGAATCCGAGGACAAATTGGTCCCACCTGACCAACCATGCAATAATAATCCTAATTTACCATCTAATAATCCAAATTTGCTGAATGACCCTAAAAATAATCGACTTCCTGTTTTTTGTGAGCACATTCAGCTTACTGTAGCAGAAAAAGCTGAAATGCTAACGCCTGCACAATTACTCACAGAGCAATGCACTGATGAGGAAATACATAAAATTTTTATCACATTAAACAATCTAACAACAAAAAAATATTGTGACAAATTTTTCCTATAAACAATAAAAATCATTTTTTGTTGTTTCCAACCAAAGCGCATACCTACTGTCGTTCATCAGCTAATAATATCCAAATCACTACGTCGTTTTATTTTGACCAAATTTCATAATTCCATTTTTGGAGCTCATTTTTCATCGCATAAAATCTTACCTGCCATACAAATGCGTTATTGGTGGCCGCGCATGGAAAATGATGTGATTGCGTGGTGTAAGAATTCTGATGTTTGCTTACAACTCAAGGTCGCATTAAATTCTACATCTGTTCCCATGCAACCAAGTGAGGTATCTGCACCTTTTGAACTTATTGCATGTGACTGTTTGCATATGCCGCAATCATCTTCCGGTAATGACCAAATTGTGGTGTTTATGGATTATTTTACTAGGTATGTGGAAGCTTTCACTGTTTCTGACATAAAAGCTACAACTATAGCTAATCTCTTATTGCACAAAATCCTTCCACATTATGGAATTCCTGAACAATTTCTGACAGATCAGGGTTCAAATTTTACATCTGCCTTAATTTTGGAAGTTTGTAAATTTGTAAATGTTCAGAAAAATTTTCACGACCCCATATCACCCCCAGTGTGATGGTCTAGTCAAACGTTATAATCGAACTTTAATTGATGGTCTATCCAAATTAAGTGCAAAATATGAGTATGATTGGTAGCAATATTTGTCATTTGCATTGTTTGCGTATCGCGTGACTCCTCAAGCATCAACAAATATCTCACCTTTTGAAATGCTTTTTAATCGCAAACCCGCATTTCCTCTCAATATTTTACTCATAAATGATCTAACTATAAATCCAAATTTACCACCAATTGTGGAAAAATATGTCATAGATTTAAAGCTTACGTTGCAAGATTTGCACAAAATTGCATCTAAAAATCTATCACAAGCACATAAACAACAAAAAAACGCAATACTATAAATCTGTCACCGAACATTATTTCGCTCTTTTGGATATTGTTTATCTTAATAATACTTTGGTGATAGATCCAGATATTGGTAAACTATCACCTAAGCGTGTAGGTCCATATATATATATAATTGTTGCTTTGCCAAAACCGGAAACCACTTGTATTGTATATGTCTATCATCCTTTAATTACCCATCTTGTTCATCAGTAGACTTCTTCCAGAGCCTAATCTACCCTATTCGGATTTAATTGCCAAAAAGCATGCATATGTCCCTGGCGATTTTCTTTAGTAAAGCTACCACATTGCCCTCTGGCTCTGGCTGTAGTGATAAGTTTTTTGGACTTACCGGGCCGGGAGAAACAATTACGAGATTGCGCACCGATTTGTTTATTAAATGGCTCTAAAACTGATCATGCAGTTCCTTTATCTGGCATTTCTCCTTTTGCAGGATCAAGGCTGAGCAAGTTGCCAGCAGCAAAGAGGAACTCTTGGAGTCAGTTGGTCAGCAATTTTTGTATAAAAGTCGTGAAGCAGCTGACTTAAACAAATTTTGCCCAGCAATGGAGGAAGTAGCTGCTGCTAAGCGGTTGAGCTTCCTAATCCATTGCCGCAAATTTAATTCATGCTATTTTATTTTTGGGATACGATTCTCAATTTGTTAATGATCAAAATTCATTTTTTTTGGGATTGGGAAGCCTGTTTCAAACAATTTTTGTCTATGTACGAGCATAAAAATGGACCTTTGTCCATTATTTTCAACTCGCGAGCCATCGCGGTCATATTTTTTGTTGGGATGTTTCACAATTTCCAACACTGCCGTTTGACTGCACCAATTGCTAACAACTTCCCTTTGGGATGTAGGGCTAGTGTTCCACAATCCGAACAACAATCAAATCACATATCACCACAACAATGGCAACGCCGTTGTTTCAGTCTGTGTGGGACAGCGCAGTGTTGAGGTTACCAAAGTCGCAGGCCGCTGCCAGCTCTCAGCTGAGCCCCGCCATAGCTATGGTAACAGAAACAGCCGCCGCTTCAGTAACCATACCCGAGCCGGCTACTGTGACTATTTTGCAAGCCGCGGCTCAAATCAAAACTCTGATGGTTGGAATCGAGCCATCATCAAGTACAACACAAATGATTGCTTTGCAATTGTTTGTCACGTTTTCGCTAGCGTTGGCGGGTTTGGATCTGTTTCCTATGCCTGCACAGCAATCCAATTGGAACAAAAATTGTCGGATTCCTTCAGACTTGGTGGATGTTACAAAGATTGTGTCGCCGCCAAGGCCAGTGCTGCCACCAACCGCGTTGCAAGCAAGTGCCGCATAAAGTACGCAGGCATGTCATCAGTTTGGAGATTTCTGCCCAAATCGAAATCCGAAAAACGTGGATGGTTATCCAGCAAAGTGAAAGGGAAGCACTCGCTCCCAAATTACCGCGGCAAGCAACACATATGCATCGCCCCGGTTCGCTTACCGTTTTGTCAAGCATTTGTGAAATGCCGGAGGAAGAACATCGTCAACAACTCAACCAGTTTTATGACGTGAAAACTCAGTGTACCCTTCACCGATTGAGTAATTTGGAGAAAGAACGTATGAAACAACTTTCCCAAACCAAAGCGCCTGCAAAACAGCAATCAGGTGCTAGCCATAGTGGCGCAGGGCAGCATGTACTGCATCCATCCAGGCAACCACACTCACAATTGCAATTGCATCTCGCAGGCGCCATCACAGCCAAAACTGTATTTGCAAACGTAATTGTGTTTCAAATCATTTTTGCAATCATCTGCCAGCCATCTTTTGCGCCCGTGCTAACAGCAGCCGCGTGACGTTTGCCCATTGTTGCAGCCAAGCCGTGACACATTTATGGATCATTCACAGTCACGTTCATGACAAAGCTGCTGTTGCCAAGCAACCGTGGACTGCTACGCAGTCCTAGGAGCGCTCACAAGTGTCACCACGCAGACACTCATACAGGTCCACTCTGGAGCAATACGAGGTGAGGGTTCCACCCACACCTCATCACCACACCTGGGCGAGGGGTTTGGGGGGTATGCACCCCCCAGAAACCAAAATACCCCCCCCAGAAATCAAAATAACTTCCCCCCAGAATTCAATTTTTGAAATTTTTTTTTGTTTTTTTCGCAATTTTTTGATGCCAATGGATAGTGCTTGATGAGAAACGTCGAAAAATGGTGTTTTTATTGCCATACCACCATTTTTAAGGCCATTTTTCGACCTTTCAAAAAATCTCGCACCCCCCCCCAGAATTTTCTTGCTGCCCACGTATGCTCATCGCTATGCCAACTCTGACAACAACAAAGATGATAAGCCCATTGACCCATATCACGATTTACACCAATATTGACCAATTCTGTGCAACCAAACCCGGTTTTAAGTATCATTACTGAACTTTGCAATGAGAAGCTATAAACTCTGCAATCGTTGCCCCATCGGCCAGCAGTTCATAACCGGATGTTGTCTTTCCCGGTCTATTATCGCGTTGTGTTAATTTTTTTGTCATTGCTCTTAATTTTCTCTTTGCATTATGATCTTATGTGCCTTATAATCTAGTGTTTACAATCTTATTTGCTCAATATCAGAGCGATACTGTTGTTAAGATATTTAAACTCTTGAACGGACAAGGGTTTAAACCCAATCTAAAATAATTTCATCTTAAAATTATTTTCCTACCCTGAGGACAAAAAGAGAGGATAAAAGTTATCAAAGCGTGCGAAAGTCCATTGCACGTGTTTTGACCGTGATAAACCATGAGGTTTATGGACAATGTTTGTGTTTATCATGTGCCTAAGTCATTGTTTGTTTCATAAAAACATCTGGCCGCAGAGATTGTAGATACAATTGCTTATGTTGAGGCACACTGAGCCATTGTTTGTCTTGAAAAATTTGACATTGCGTCTCAAATTTTTTCCAAAGCATGGGAGAGTGTAACTATGACAGTTACATGCCAAGAACTGTATACAAACACTTAGCCATTAGTTCGCCAAGTCCAGCAGTTGACATCGTTTTACTGCACTGGATTTACATAACTGTTTGAGCAACCGTTCTTGCGATGTGTGAGTTTGAGATTATGCCTTCAGTTCTTAATTGACCCTTACTTTTCAACTTAAAATTCTATTAGGTACTTGTCAGTAAACCAGAGTTACGTATATGCTAACATCAGTAATTTACTTATGTAAGAGTTATTGAGCATTCGATTTTGCTTTATTTTAATCATCCTAGTAAAATGTGTGTTGTATTATTTCACAATAAACGTGTGTATTGTATTATTTCACGTTCTTGTTCCATATTAATATTAGCAAAACCACTAATATCTTTCATTTTATTTTATGTGCGCGTCAACTGACGCCAATTGATACATGTAAATTTGGGATTAATGTTAAACGAATTAATGTTCATGTCAGTTGGTTGAAGGATTATTATTCAGCACACATAGGCGTGGGGGTTTAGGCGGGGGTGGGGGGTATGCACCCCCCAGAAGTTGAAATACCCCCCCAGAAATCAAAATACGCCCCCCCCCCCCACAAAATTTTTTTTGCTTTTTCAGCAATTTTTTGATGCCATTGGATAGTGCTTGATGAGAAACGTCGAAAAATTGTGTTTTTTTCGCCATATGACCACTTTTAAGACTATTTTTTGACCTTTAAAAATTTTTACCCCCCCCCTTCCAGAAAATTTTTCACCCCCCAGAATTTTTGGTGCTGCCCACCTATGTTATTCAGTCTTATTACAGCATCATAAAATTACTAGTCGCAGCCGAGCGTTATTCGTTTTGCGAATTAAGTAATAGAAAGTCATTGCCCACTGATATATTATATCAAGGGTTGGGCTGCTAACACAATGACTAGAATTAATTTAATTTTATTTTTGAGTTACGTCACTCGATTGATAAAGGGTAATTAAATTATGGTCTTAGCTTTCATATAAATCCTTTTATCTTTCATCAACCCAAAAATAGCTAAAAGATTATCAAATATTTTACGATGATTGACCAGATGAGAGCTCACTGTTGTTGTATTTGAAGTTTAGAGTGCTACACAATTTAGGAGCCAAAAACATTTCAAGCCAGCCTAACCTTTGAAAAGAAGTTAAATTATCAACTTGAGTGGGTTGAGATAGGTCAACTGACCTTGCGAGCATTCCGGGATTTAGGTGGGTACAAGTCTTAGGATTTAGGGCGTAGCTGCTGAAACTCCCAACAAGAAGCAGTCAGCAATATTAGGACTGAGGGAGTTGAAACCGTAGGTCTATAAGGGTCAACTGGTTCGAAATTGCCCTGCAATAATGCGAACCTGATGAGCGCTGAGAGCAGTTTAGGTACCTATGTAAGTCCCGAAGGTAAATACATCCGTACCTATGTTGATTCTGTAGACATAGAGCGCCTCTGTATTTATACTGGAGGATCCCCACTTTGAGGTTGCTAGCTACAACCAACCTGGTCAGTTATTGTAAAAATCATTTTTCTACCCAAAAATCATTATTTTTGGCTATGTGAACATGTGTAACGTTTTGTTCACCTCTATTATTGTGTCAACCATGTTTGTGGCAGTGCACATCTAAGTAAGCGTTTGTGGCAAAACTTTTGTGTATTGTGGTAACTTCACCAATATATTTTTTATTTCCGTCAACCCTCTGGCAACAACGACATTGAGGACACTATTATTTTTCCATTTCCGTTGACCCTCAGGCAATGATTTCTCATCATTTTCCCTCAACAATATATTTTGCCACATACAGTCAAAAACTCAACTAACGATACACATTTGGTTGGAATGCATCCAGTTGCCAACCATTTATTAGGTCCAGGCGCAACCGGCTAGATATCTGTTCACACACGGTTGCCAGGCAACTGGTTGGGTCGGCACATCGCTCAACTAAATTCTTCTTTTGATCATCCGCCGAGCGGGTGTGGAAAGTTGTGTTACATGGGAAAAAGCAACCGGTTGCCCATCCGGTTGGCAACCAAACAACTGGTGGAAGAGTTGCGGGTTGTGGTCGTTAGTTGTGTTTGGTACTGTAGGTTTTTTGCCTACATTTGCTCTAAGCTCACATGCAATACGCTGCTTATGCTTGGTCTTACACATATCTTTTCATTTCACGTTAGTTACAGCTTACCTAGTGTAAGTGAGTACTATAAATGTGAAGATACCTTCTTTGATCTCAAAAAAGGTTAAATTCAAGACATTTTTTGCAAAATTTTGACTTGGTAAAATTTCTTTTACCAAACATTACATTTTAAATGTTTGCATACATAAAAATGGCTGGTAAGAAAACTTTAAAAATGTCTCCAGTGAAGAAAAAGCCTTTGACTTCTTCTAATTTGGTTTGCCAACAAAAGACTGTACTTGCTGACTCTAATTTGAGTATGAATAATGACAAGACACCCCCGTTGTTACATGCTTCACGTGTTTCACATTCTGACAACGAGTATATACTCAACAATGCGCGATTGATCAATAATAATTATGCCAACCCTGTTGGCGATAATTCACCTAATGATACCATCATCGATAATACGTGCACCCTTAATATGTCAAATAACCAGAAAACTGGTTGTAAGCCGCATAAATTAGCCTCTAATGTAGAGTGCAGTAATGGCTTGAGCATAAAGACCAAAAATTAATTGCACCGAGCCTATTGTTACTAATCAACTTATATTTGAGACTCTGCAATGTATACGTATGCAGTTTTTAAACCTTTCTTCACACATAAATCAAGATGAAGAGGAAAATTTGGAAGAAATGCTTAAACTTTGAGTGGAATTAAGTAATCCACTTAAGCCGCAAATAGTTTCTAAATGCATTGAAATCAACCCATCTCAAAATTTGGGTTATGCGGAACATTTACCTGCGATTTTGCAGCTGTCCGCACCAATTTTGCAGAAGTTGTTATCTCGACCATTGCTTTTGTAAAATCGAAATGCGCCTTCATTTGTGCCTAATATTTATTAAATTCGACTTTGCAGCCGAGGTTAAACCCTCCTCCGCTGCGATATTTTCCTTTAAACATCAAATTACTGCCAAATAATTCTATTTTGCATTCTTCAAATATAGAAAATCGGCCACAAGAACTCAATTTGTCTGGTGCAAATATCGAACCTAATAATCCGTGAAATTCATCTATGCAATTACCCAAGTAATCCACAAGGAGACGTCCGGTATTGCCCGCATTGCCATCTTTCACATAATAGACATAGTCCACGACGTCATTGCCAATGTCACCGTCACGATTAGGATTCCTCGTCTGGTTTTTTGCATAGCAAGTCACACCTTGCTGATACTCTAAATTGTGGACCTTTCATGCAACAAATGCAAATTGCTATTGCAAATAAAAATTTTTTAATGCGGATAAATCAGATATATGAGTATTTTTGCAGAGTTTGAATTGCTTGCTGACACTTATGAAATCAATAAATTGGTTTGCCTCAAATTCATGTCATCATTCCTAGATCCCTACGCTTCGCGCTTATTCCATTCGTTACTTGCTGATATAAAAGAATCTTATTCAAAATAGAAATATGTGTTACTAGCGGAATTTTGTCCTTTGGACACTGAAATGCTGTTCAATTGTTTTTTAGAACGTAAACAGCAGCCTAACAAATCGCTTAAAACATTTTATCTCTCAATTTGTGAACAATTGATAAAAGCGCAATTGCATCTTGAAATTGACTGTGATCATTTCAACCATTTGCTTTGTCATCAATTGAAAAAGAGATTTATTACCCAAAATATCACAAGAAGCTAAGAAGCGTATGATTGCGCGCCCCGAGCATTGCTGGCTGAATTCTTAGATAATGCTTTAAATGCTGAGTTCTAGAATAATGAAAACGTGAAAAAAAAGCGTTAATGCTGTATGTATTGATAACAGCCGCCCCTTCAGGAGGCGCAATACCCAAAGATACATTTTGCGCATCTAACCAAAATGAGCCCAATTGCTTGTTTCAGAAAACATTCTATTGTTCTTCGCATGCTGAGAAACCAAAAAATTCCTCTCATAAGTATTGCAACTTTTGCAAACGCACAGGTCATATCCACAAAGAATGTTTTATGCATCAGCGACAACAACCATCTAATAATAATTATTCTGACAGTAATAGAAAAAATGTCGGCCTCACAATCACAGCCAGTTACGTTCTTGTATGCAGCAACATTGTTCGCCATCACAGTCGAATTTGCAAAACCGACACTATTCCCAATCAGGATTTTGTAAACCTAGTCAAAATTGCCCTCCAAATTATGCAAATAATGATAATTGCTTTAATTAGAGGCAAGCACATTCGAATTTTAAACAAAATCATGACGATTATCAACAAAATTTGCTACCAATTATCAAAATTTGCATTACAATAATCACTATTCAAATCAGTCATGACAAAATGCACCTTATGTTCAGTTTCCTAACAAACAACGCGCAACATATTATAATTTGAACTATCACACTGATAATACTACTAATAGCCCATATGTTACATATGAAGCAGATTGCCAACCCACCATAAATTTGCCCCCACCACAGCCAACCCTTACATCTCCTACTATTGTAAACACGGTACTGCAAAAGGGCTGAAAACAAGGGCGCATTCTAACTTATTTGCGTTACAAGAATTTCTCAAAGAGTACGAGTGCTTACAGCATTGTCTCACAATCTATGAACAAATAAATTCCCCTCCAATTAAAACCATTGATTCGAATATTCCAATTGTAAGTCATGCTGAGACAAATCTGCCCATGATTCTCATTAATATTCATGGCATAGATGTTCCCGCACTCATAGATACGGGTTCTCAGGTCACCATGATGACCACATCTGCATTTTTACGACTTGGTTTAAATCTACCACCTAAACAAATCTCTCAAGTTGTTCATGGTTTTGGTGAAATCCACACCTGGGCATGGGGAGTTTTAGGGGTATGCACCCCCCAGAAACCAAAATACCCCCCCCCAGAAATCAAAATACCCCCAGAATTCAATTTTTGGAAATTTTTTTCGTTTTTTTCGCAATTTTTTGATGCCAATGGATAGTGTTTGATGAGAAACGTCAAAAAATGGTGTTTTTATTGCCATACCACCATTTTTAAGGCCATTTTTCGACCTTCAAAAAAATCTTGCACCCCCACCGCCCTAGAATTTTCTTGCTGCCCACGTATGGTGAAATCACAGCAGTCGTATGATATAAAGTAAAAATCACTATCACAATTGCTGATCATGCAATTCCCATGGTAGTATCTATTATAGATAATTTGCCAGAAGATATACTCTTAGGATTTGATTTTTGTGAATCCGCTTTAATGTGGGTTAATCCTATCAAGCGTTGTGCATTTTTAAATGGTTAAACTTTTATCACCATCCGAAAAAATTCAAATTTGTGCGGAAACCAACACACTCATCTCTGGTGTTGTGTGCGTACATGTTTTGCTACCTGAGCCAATCATTATTAAACCTCGACAAGAATTAATCACCCTGGATATATTAGTCATGGTTGTTGTGATTCTGACATTGCTTTATTTGAACCAAATTTTGAATTCATGGAAAAAGCTTCACTTTTTGTGGCTCCTTCATTAATTGATGCGTCTCAACCTATTTTTCCTGTGGACGTGTGTAATATCTCTGAAGCGCCTATTCACATCAATTCTGGCGATATTATTGGTTCGCTAATCACTGATGTTAAAGTTGTGTCTTATGTCGCCAATTCAGACAATAGGGCACCAGAATTCTTCTCATCAATGAATAAAGCATTAAACGGTTCTGCTGTTAATTTGCAACAACAACAACAATAAGTTTGTGATTTTTGCCTAAAATACGATTCCATTTTGGCTTTAAAAAACGAGCCTGTTGGTTGTACTCCTTTGCTTAAACAACATATCAATACGGGGATAATTCTCCCATTGTTGGAAAAATCTTTTGTGTTTAACATTCTTGTCAAAATTCAATGCAGAAAATCATCAACAAAATCCTTGCTGAAAAAATCATTTTTCCTACAACTAGCCCCTGGGCTAGCCCCTTATACCTCATTGGAAGAAAGGACAGTTGTCTTTGACCTGTTGTTGATTATCACAAATTAAATGATGTGACTAAAATACAAGTATATCCTTTGCTTCAGCTCAATGATTATTTTGATACACTAGGCTCAGTTGCTTATTTTAGTACATTAGATCTAAAATCTGGATACTGGCCAATTCCACTCGATGATGAATCTTGAGAAAAACCGCATTCATATGCCCTGTTGGCCATTATGAATCTGAAGTGCTACCTTTTGGATTAGAAAATGCGCCAGCAGATTTCCAGAGACTAATGGAGCTAGTTCTTGCAGGTCTTAATTGAAAATCTTGCCTCGTTTATATTGATGATATGATCATTTTTTTGCGCACATTTAAAGAATATTTACAAGATCTCCAAAATCACACTTCAAAGCGCAAACTTACGGGTCAAACTGGATAAACGTCATCTTGCTCAAGCCAAAATAAAATTTCTTGGCCATAGCATTAGTTTGCTTGGCGTCACTCCCATTATGTCCAAAGTCACTGATTTAATCGCATTTCCCATTCCAAAAATGGTTAACTCTTTACAAAAATTCCTTGACTTAGTCCAATGGTTTAAAAAATTTGTTAAAGATCTTGCTAAAATTGCTAAACCGATATTCTATCTTCTTTGTAAAGATATTGAATTTTGCTGGACTGGCGAGCATCAAACTGCTTTTGATCTATTTAAAAAAAAGCATTTATTCCGCCTCAAATATTGCAATTGCCTGAATTTGACAATGACCAACAATTTATTTTTACAAATGACGCTAGTAATTACGCATTAGGTGCTATATTAACACAAAAACATTTACTGTCAAAATCTTCCTTAATTCTAAGCTACGCTAGTTGTGTGCTTAATTCTGCCTAATGTAACTATGCTACTTTGGAGAAAGAAGCATTAGCAGTTGTCTGGGCAATCAAACATTATAGTCATTATTTATATGGTACAAAATTTATTGTCTAAACCGATCACCAAGCACTAACTTGGCTTGTGAATGAATAAGACTCATTGAGTCAATAACGTTGTTGAGGGTCTCAAATTACAGGAATATGAGTATGAAATTGTGTACATTCCTGGCGCATATAACTGCACAGCGCATCTATTATCACAACATCCTAAATATGATCATGCTGAACATAAATATAAACTCAAGCGCAAAAATATTGTAAATATCACAAATTTAGACTCAGAAGATTGTGAATCCAAGGACAAATTGGTCCCACTCGACCAACCACGCGATAATATTCCTAATTTACCTTATAATAATCCTAATATGCTGATTGACCCAACAAATAATTGACCTCCTATTTTTTGTGAGTGCATTCAGCTTACTGTTGCAGAAAAAGCTGAAATGCTAACGCCTGCACAATTACTCACAGAGCAATGCACTGAGGAGGAAATACATAAAATTTGCATCACATTAAACAATCTAACAACAAAAAAATATTGTGACAAATTTTTCTTGTAAACAATATCATTTTTTGTTGTTTCCAACCAAAGCGCTCACAAACTGTCATTCATCAGCTAGTAATATCCAAATGACTATGTTGTTTTGTTTTGACCAAATTTCATAATACCATTTTTTGGAGCTCATTTTTCATTGCGTAAAATCTTACCCGCCATAAAAATACATTATTGTTAGCCGAGCATGGAAAATGATGTGATTGCGTGGTATGAGAATTGTAATTTTTGCTTGCAATGCAAGGTCACATTAAATTCTACAACTGTTCCCATGCAGTCAACTGAGGTATCTGCACCTTTTCAACTTATTGCATGTGACTTTTTGCATATGCCACAATCATCATCCGTAAATGACCAAATTGTAGTGTTTATGGATTATTTTACTAAGTGTGTGGAAGCTTTCACTCTTTCCGACAAAAAACCCTACAACTACAGCTAATCTCATATTGCACAAAATCATTCCACATTATGGAGTTCCTAAACAATTTTTAACAGATCAGGGTTCAAATTTTACACATGCCTTAATTTTGGAAGTTTGTAAATTATTAAAGGTTCAAAAATTTTCACGACTCCATATAACTCCCAGTGTGATGGTCTAGTCAAACGTTATAATCAAACTTTAATTCATGGTCTATCCAAATTGAGTGCAAGAAATGAGTATGATTGGTAGCAATATTTGTCATTTGCATTGTTTGCGTATCAAGTGACTATACAAGCGTCAACAAATATCTCACTCTTTGAAATGCTATATTGTTGCAAACACACATGGGCGTGGGGGTTGGGGGTATACACCCTACCCCCAGAATTTGAAATATCCCCCCCAGAAAAAAATTTTTCTTGCTTTTTTAGCAATTTTTTGATGCCATTGGATGATGAGAAACGTCAAAAAATGGTGTTTTTTGCCATTCAACCACTTCTAAGACCATTTTTTGACCTTTAAAAATTTTTTACACCCCCAGAAATTTTTTCACCCCTCCCAGAATTTTGGTGCTGCCCACCTATGGTCGTAAACCCGCATTTCCTCTCAATATTTTACTCATAAATGATCTAACTATAAATCTAAATTTATAAATTTACCACCAATTGCGGAAAAGTATGTCATAGATTTGGAAGCTTACGTTGCAAGATTTGCACAAAATTGCATCTAAAAAATCTATCATAAGCACGTAAACAACAAAAAACACAATACTATAAATCTGTCACCAAACATTATTTCACTCTTTCAGATATTGTTTATCTTAATAATACTTTGGTGATAGATCCAGATATTGGTAAACTATCATCTAAGTGTGTAGGTCCATATATAATTGTTGCTTTGCCAACACCGAAAACCGCATGTATTGTATATGTCTATAATCCTTTCAATTACCCATCTCATTCATCGGAATAGACTTCTTCCAGAGCCTAATCTACCTTATTCGGATTTAATTGCCAAAAAGCACGCATATGTCCCTAGCAATTTTGTTTTAGTAAAGCGACCACATTGCCCTTTGGCTCCGGCTGTAGTGATAAGTTTTTGGACTTACCGGGCTGGGAGAAAAAATTACGAGATTGCGCACCAATTCGTTTATTAAATAGCACTAAAACTGATCATGCAGTCCCGTTATCTGGCATTTCTCCTTTTTGCAGAAACATGGCTGAGCAAGTTGCCAGCAGCAAAGAGGAACTTTTGGAGTCATTTGGTCAGCAATTTTTGTATAAAAGTCATGAACCAGCTGACTTAAACGCATTTTGGACAGCAATGGAGGAAGTAGCTGCTGCTAAGCAGTTCATTTTCCCTAATCCATTGCTGCAAATTTAATTCATGCTATTTTATTTTTGGGATACGATTCTGAATTAGTTAATGATCGGAAATTCATTTTTTTGGGATTGGGAAGCTTGTCTATGTACAAGCATAAAATAGACCTTTTGTCCATTTTTTTCAACTTGTGAGCCCTTGAGTTCATATTTTTTTGTTGGGAGGTTTTGCAATTTCCAGCACCGCCGTTTGGACTGTACCAATTGCTAGCAACTTCCCTTTGGGATGTAAGGCTAGTGTGCCACAATCCAAGCAACAATCAAATCGCATATCACTACAACAATGGCGATGCCATTGTTTTTTAGTCTCTGTAGGACAGCCCGGTATTGAGGTTACCAAAGTTGCAGGCCGCTGCCAGCTCTCAGCTGGGCCCGGCCATAGCTACGGTAACAGAAACAGCCGCCGCTTCAATAAGCACACCTGTGCCGGCTACTGTGACTATTTTGCAAGCTGCGCACAGATCAAAACTTTGATAGTTGGAATTGAGCAATCATTGACCACAACGCAAACACACTGCTCAGCAATTGTTATTGACGTTGTTGCAAGCGTTAGCGGGTGTCCTTGGATCTGTTTCCTATGCCTGTGCAGCAATCCAATTGGAACAAAATTTGTCCAATTCCTCCACACTTAATGGTTGTTACGGTGATTGTGTCGCCGCCTAGGCCAGTGTCACCGCCAGCCGTGTCACAAGCAAGTGCTGCGTAAAGTACGCAGGCATGTCGTCAGTTTGGAGATTTCTGCCCAAATCAAAATCTGAAAATCAAGGATGGTTATCGGGCAAAGAGAAAGGAAGCACTCACTCCTGATTTACCGCGGCAAGCAACACATACATGTTGCCCCAGTTTGCTTACCATTTTGTCAAGCATTCGTGAAATGCCAGAGGAAGAACATTGTCAACAACCTAACCAGTTTTATAACGTGAAAACTCAGCGTACCCTCCACCGATTGAGTAATTTGGAGAAAGAACAGAACACATGAAACTACTTTCCTGAGTCAACGCGTGTGCAAAATAGCAATCAGGTGCTAGCCATAGTGGCACAGGGCGGCATGTTCTGCATCCATCCAGGCAACCATACCGCAATCGCAATTGCGTTTCGCAGGCGCCATCACAGCCAAAACCGTATTCACAAACACACTCGCATTTTGAATCATTTTTGCAATTGTCTGCCAAAACCGTATTTGCAAATGCACTCGTATTCTGATTCATTTTTACAATCATCTGCCAAAACCATATTTGCAAACACACTCGCATTTTAAATCATTTTTGCAATTGTCTGCCAAAACCGTATTTGCAGATGCACTCGCGTTCTGAATAATTTTTGCAATTGTCTGCTAAAACCGTATTTAAAAATGCACTCGCGTTTAAAAACATTTTTGCAATTGTCAGCTGGCCATCTTTTGCACCCGCGCCAACAGCAGCTGCGCAGAGCTTTTGCCCACCGTTGCAGCCAAGCTGCGACACATTCAGGGATTGTTCACAGTCACATCAACCATGAAAGCTGTTGTTACCACGACCGTGGACTGTAATGCAGTCCTAGGAGCGCTCACAAGTGTTGTTACACAGACACTCATACGGGTCTGCTTTGGAGCAATACAAGATGAGGGTTCCGCCCACACCATGGCTGCTATACCAACTCTGACAATAACAAATATGATCAAGCCCATCCACCTGCATCGCGATTTACGTCAACTTTTACAACAACATGCTCCACTGCCATTTAGGGAGCATTTGACCACTCATCACAAAACCAACTCAGATCATGAGATCTGTTGCCTTGCGCCATTTTGACTGATTTTGCACAGACCAAAGCCATTAATAAGGATTGTTACTGAACTTTGAAGTGAGAAGCTATAAACTCTGTGATCATTGCCCCATTGGTCAGCAGGTTGTCACTGGATGTCATTTTTCCCGGTCTATTATCACATTGTGTTAATTTTGTTGTCTTTGCTCTTAATTTTCTCTTGCATTATGATCTTATGTGCCTTATAATTTAATGTTTACAATCTTATTTGCTCAATATCAAAGCGATACTGTTGCTAAGATATCATAACTCTTTAACGGACAAGGGTTCAAACCCAATCTAAAATATTTTCCTCTTAAAATTTTTTACTACCCGAGGACTGAAGGAGTGGATAAAAGTTATCAAAGCGTGCAAAAGTCCATTGCACGTGTATTGACCATAATAAACCATGACGTTTATGGACAATGTTTGTGTTTATCATGTGCCTAAGTCATTGTTCGTTTCATAAAAACGTCTGGCCAGGAAGATTGTAGATACAATCATACGTGGGCAGCAAGAAAAATGCTGGGGGGTTGCATGATTTTTTGGAGGTCAAAAAATGGTGGTATGGCAATAAAAACACCATTTTTTACGTTTCTCATCAAGCACTATCCATTGCCATCAAAAAATTGCAAAAAAATAAAGAAAAACTTTCAAAAATTTAATTCTGGGGTAGGGGGTATTTTGATTTCAGGGGGGGGGTATTTTGGTTTCTGGGGGATGCATACCCCTCAAACTCCCCACGCCAGGTGTGGATACAATTGCTGTATGTTGAGGCGCAGTCAGCTGCTGTTTGTCTTGAAAAATTTGACACTGTGTCCCAAATTTTTTCCAAAGTGGGAGTGTAACTATGACAGTTACACACTATGAACTGTATTCAAACACTTCTGCCATTAGTTCGCCAAGTTTAGCAGTTGACATCATTTTACTGCACTGGATTTACATAACTATTTGAGCAGCCGTCCTTGCAATGTGAGTTCGAGGTTATGCCTTCAGTTCTCAATTAACCCTTACTTTTTGACTTAAAAATTCTATGAGGTACTTGTCCGGTAAACCAGAGTTAGGTATATGCTAACAGTAGTAATTTACTTATGTAAGAGTTATTGAATGTTCCATTTCATTGCTTCATTTTAATCATCATAGTAAAACGTGTGTGTTGTATTATTTAACAATAAACGCATGTATTGTATTATTTCAGGTTCTTGTTCCATATTAATATTAGCAAAACACTAATATAGTTCATCTTATTTTATAGTGCTCATCAACTGACGCCAAGTGATACATGTAAATTTGGTATTAATGTTAAAACGAATTAATGTTCATGTCAGTCAATTGTGGGGTTATTCTTCAGTGATATGATTTTTTGCAAAATCTGTTGGTCGACGTTTAATTTATGTTCTATCTTATTTTTGAGTTACATCACTAGATGGATAAAGGGTAATCAACTTATGGTCTTATCCTTCATAGAAATCCTTTTTATTTTTCATCAACCTGAAATTAGCTGAAAAAATATTTATTATTTTATGATGATTGACCAGATGAGAGCTCACTTTTGTTGTATTTGGAATTTAGAGTGCTGCACTAATTAGGAGACCAAGAATTATTTCAAGCCAGCCTAACCTCTGAAAATAATTTAACCTTTTAGTGGCCAATGTTTCCAATCGGGAACATATTTTCAAAATTTTGTTGCAAAACAACTACACATCTAATTTAAATAAGACTTGTTTTGGATGAGAAACAAGATGTTTGCCTATCCTATGAGAGCAATTTCAAAACTTAATTATGAGTATGTGCTATGCTATACTGTCTTAAGTTAGACAAAAATAGCGAAAGTTTGTCATATTTAGAAATTTGCATATTGTCAATCGACATACAAAATTTTTGAGCCAAATGTCATGCAGTCATGTTTGCAGAGGTTTTCTGATCATTTTGGTATATAATTCATTTTTATTTAGTTGATCATCAAAAGTTGTGGTCAAATTTATATTGATGTTCCCGTTTGGGAACGTTGGCTCCTAGGAGTGCAAAAATATTTAATTCCTGGAAAGAGAACAAAATCTATGGGGCAGCATATGTAACCTCGGCTATGCTCTTTAGTGACCTCTCATGCATTCCTTCAATTTTTTAGAGCTCCACAAGCATTCTGGTATGACTCCAATGCACATATTCAAAATATTAAATGCAGGTTTATGGGATTCTTTACTTGATTCTATGTGTTACGATTACTTGAATTCATGCACAATATCATGTGTTTTTGATCTGTAGAACTTGCACTGTACTTTATCAAACTTTATATAACTACTGATTTCTAACATTTTTTAATAGCTCAGAAGCATGCTAGCAACATAACTAAACTTTGAGTGTAAGTTTATTGGACTATTGATTACAACTGCAGATAGGTAAATGTCCGAATGAGTAAACGTATGATATTATGACTTACTTTTATTAACTGTAAAATTTTACTATTCGAAAATTGAATGAAATTGCCAAATTGACTATATTACACCCTGATGACTTCCTGTTATTTCCCGAATCTTGATTCATGGTTTCTAATTTTTAGTATACCGAAATACGTCAATGCAGTGTAAATAGCTCTGAGATCACGGGCATTAGTTCAACAGCGTAGAAATGAGAAAACCAATAAGTTTTGAAAGATCCAGAAAAAACGAAAATACAGATTATACCTCAATAATAGTTTTTTCCTCATCTTAGCTAGACATTATTTAATGTTATCTAGAAAGCAAGAAAATCTAACAAAAAACAAATATTAAGTTACGGTGTCTACTGAAAGTTTCTTGGTTTACTGAGGTTTATGGTTCCCATTAGGATTCAAATACTCAAAACCACCCCTTGTAGGCTCTCTATTTGACAATTTGACAGTTTAGATTACTTGTGTTATCAATGTTTGTAGCAGATCGCTTTAATCTTATATGTTTTGCAAAACATAACAGGAGATGAAATTTGGCAAAAATGTTCCCCAAGAAGCCAACGTTCCCAAATGGGAACATATGAACAACATGATAGAGAAGGGAGCTTTTGCTCTGGTTTTTTGCATACAGTCTTACATTTCACAGATTTGAAACATATTAAGATTGCATTGCTGTAGCACATCTGCATCATAGAGCGGACTCTAAAAGGTTAAATTATCAACTTGAGTAAGTTGAGATAGGTCAACTCAACTTGCGAGCATTCTGGGATTCAGGTAGTTACTAGGTGTTAGGATTTGAGGCCTAGCTGCTAAAACTCCCGACAAGAAGCGGTCAGCAATATTAGGGACCGAAGGAGTTGAAGCCGTAGGTCTACAAGGGTCAATTGGTTCAAAATTGCCCTGCAATAATGCGAACCTGACTAGCGCTGAGAGGCAGTAAAGGTACCTAAGTAAGTCCCAAAGGTAAATACATCCATACCTATGTTGATTATGTAGACATAGAGCGGCTGTGTATTTATAATAAATATGAAAAAGAAGAAAATTGCTTTGCAAGTGGAACATTTAGAGCTAGCTAACTACAAGATGAAACTTGAGATTCTTGAATTAGAAAATAAATAAAATCTACAGCACAAGTATCCTATTGACACAATCCAAAAGCCTTTACATTTGTTGACTATTCGGAGCAAGCTCGTGTGTGTGGCCAATTAGCCCATTGGGAATGGATGTTACCAGTAACATTTGGCACAAGGAGTGATATTATGCATTTTTCTGCCTCAATTGCTTTCATTTTTCATGAAAATGTTACAATAAGGTATGCTGCAGATTAGTTTTTCGAAAAGAAGCACCTGTTTTACTTCATGTTAGATTAAAAGAATTACAAGAATAAGTTCATGCAAAAAATGAAACTAGTTTATTACTGCAATTTTGTACTGAAGTATTTTCTTCCTCGCTCACATCATTTTCATCAACCAGTTCTATTGTTTTTTGCTTATTTTAGTTAAGATTGTCTTAATTTCATCCTCTCTAATGGGCTGGTATTCTAATGCGATATTATGTAATTCTGTGCAAGCTTTTATGACTTGCGCTGGAAATTTGGGTGACATATTTTATTTTGTAAGGCATGTAAAATGTTTCTTCAAAATTCCAAAGGCGCATTTGATAATCTGACATGTAGATTTATGCGCTTTGTTGAATCTCTCTTCAGCTGGAGTCAATACCTGCATCAAAATAGGTCAAATAAACCAATTGCTGAGACTATATCCAGAGTCCCCTGGAATCAAAGCATTCGGGAATGGATGCCAACTTTCATTAAACGTTTTAGCTAAGCTGCTTAGTTTCAAAATACGTGCATTATTTACAGAACTAGGCCATTTAGCACTAATGTAAAAAAATTGGTATTTTGGCCCAGCAACCATCATAGTATTTATAGAATGTTCTCTGTGCCGATTTATAAATTGACTTTTGTCATGGGTGGGAGTTTTTATGATAATATGTGATCCATCAAGGACACCAATGCAGGAAGGCATGCGCGCTACTTTGTGAAATTCAGAGATGACAGACGCTTAGTTATCCAGCCATTTAACAACATCATGAAAATAATGCTTATTTATAGCAGTCACTACACTATGAACAGCTCTGGAAATGGTAAATTTTCCAGGACCATGAGCATCACCAACTGTAAGCATTAATGCGGCGCTTGCTAAATAACGTATGGCCAACAAAATCTGTTGAATTGGCGATAGAGCCATATTTTTCGAATCATGTTGAAGCTACGGCCCTATATTGTTCACCAACTGTTCTATTGAAGTACGAGAAAGCCAAAATTGAGCAATAAAATTGTCTAACTCAGAAATTAATCTGTGGGCGATTTTTTTCATTTTTCTATACAAAAATTAATTTCCTCATCTTCACTGCTACTGCTACTTGTATCCAAAATATTCATTTTCACACCAATCAGTGAAAGAATACTAGTCACAGTGGAATGACTAGTCCAACTAATACTTGTCAAAAATGTACTTGTTTTGACAAGTAAATTTTACAAGTCTTTGGTGGAACAGCTTACTAGCATACTAGTAAAGTTTACTATTCAAAACGTATTCTTTTACTAGTTTTGAATAGTGAATAATACTAGTCCAAATAGTTTTTTATGGAACCCGACTACTATTCAGACTATTACTATTCAAACTATTTGAACTATTCAGAATTTGGTGGAACCGGCCTCTGGTGGCATAGGTTAAAATTATTGCTGTTCTATGCATTTCAGCAAAACAAAAAATTGAAAATTTTAAGATAACATACATAACAAATTAACAATTTTGTCAGTGTTTGGATACCACTGTGTTGTAAGCCCAGGCCAGTATTCAGGATCCGGCCAAGGAGGTGGGATGGACATGGGCATAGGGGTGAGAGGGTGTATTATCCATACTACCTAAGATTTGGATAATCAGGTACTGATTATCCGAATTTGAGAAATCAAAAGGTGCGACAGGACAAATTATGAGTTTACTGTAAAAAAGGCCAAAACTTTAACATAAAAATGATCAAAACACTGAAAGTTTTCCGACGCTTCTTGCCATATTGATAAATTTATGCATTTTTCATTAGTGAAAACCTAAATTTAAATAAACTTTGGTATTAAAGGTCAAGAAACCCAGTTTCTCTCACATAACATGTTACCATTCCATATTAGATTACACTAAAATTTACATGTATAGAATGTACATTGACTTTTGGGGACCGTTTTTTATATATGCAAAAAGAGCTTGCTCAAGAAAACAATGCTCACAATTTACTATATGACCTTACCCGAATGCCTATTTCAAAAAGCCACTGAGGATTCCCTGTGGCTATGTTAAGATACATATGTAGGCGGGCCTAGTGTTCACCTAATTACATAACCATTACATGTGTTCAAACGTAGGCATTCCGCCTATATGCCCATAAAATGCGTAGATACATACATATATGGTCCAAACACAGGCATCGCCCAAATGAATAATAAATAGCATAGTACACTGTTTCATTGTTATTTACGCTAAGTACCTTAATTACTACACCAACTTTTCGCTTGCATAATTTTACTGCAAACTTGTGACTCGTGAGAGCCTGCTTCCAACAATGTTTGTGTTAAAAGAAAGAGAAGGTTAGCAAAAGATAATTGAATGGAAGCAAAGATATGAAATAATCTATTCAAGATACTTGGTGTTTTAATTAAATTTCTCAAAGTTAGTATGTGAAATAGTTTTAAATTTGGAGACCCATATTATATTCATAGATAATAAAATAAGACCCCAGAATAGATACACTTTAATACAATTTCAAAAAGAAACAGAAAACAAAACTGAGCAATTCACAAGGAAACAGTGATAGTTAATGACCTAGGCCATGGAACATCGCA
This sequence comes from Mermis nigrescens, assembly GCA_036768485.1. Classification (NCBI taxonomy): domain Eukaryota; kingdom Metazoa; phylum Nematoda; class Enoplea; order Mermithida; family Mermithidae; genus Mermis; species Mermis nigrescens. The sequence continues at coordinate 9,341,777 of JAVLUZ010000161.1, forward strand.
TTCAGTTGGCTGGAATGAAGGTTTTTCAGCAAATTTCTAGCGTGTTTCAAAATTTTTGACGCTCAAACTCATCTTCATTTTGCAGCCAGTATTCTTGTTTCTACTTGAGCCATCATCTATCTTTTTTCCTTTTGTATTTTGAACTGTTGTGACAAACAAAATCCATGATATACAAAAATCGTGTGCAATTAGGGTATGTGTTTGCTACATTCCGATTAATAATACTCGATTGTTTGATTTCCAATTTCCAAGGTTTAATCTCATCAATTGTGTTCAATTTTGGTTAATCATGACTTTAAAGCCTTGCCTTCCCGCAAATACTCTGTATTTTAAAATTTGTGCAACTTGCTTAAAGACAATTTGAAGTAAAGATAATTATCATCTATTCTGAAAAAACTTCAAAGCCTTTTAAGATTTAGTGGATGGTATAACACACTTTGCCAAATGTTTGAATCAAAAATCCAAGAAGATTATGCAAGGAAAAGTTTGTGTGGTAATTAAGGTACTTAGTCTAAATAACAAGGAAACAGTGTACTATGCTATTTATTATTGACTTGGGCGAGCGAGTCATTTTGCCTGTGTTTGGATTGTATATGTATATATCTACGCATTTTTTGAGCATATAGGCGGAATGCCTACATTCAAATGCATTTAAATGGTTATGTAATTGAGTGAACGCAAGAGCTCGCCTACACTACGTATTTTTTATCAATAGCCGCAGCAAATCCTCAGTAGCTTTTCAAAATATGCTACCTGGATCCCCTCCCTCTGGCCACCTCTACCTTTTTCAAGTATGCATGCACTGCATACTGTCTAGAGCTTTAGGATTGGGTAAAACGAGTGAAATGACTACTTGCTTTACTATTTATTGTCAAATTTTTGTACTTAATTTGTCGTACTTCATTTTTCATGATTATTTATTCTTAAAACAATAAAAATAATGGCAATATAGAAGAAAAAGTGTCTAAATGAATGAATTGGACACACTATTGCTCTAACAGTAAAATAATGTACTTGAAATTACAGTTCCAACACTTATCCGATGTTCAAGCAATCGGTTATGGTCCTAAATAACCTGAGGGTATGCTTACAGTGCTAGTTGCAGAGGATATCCCTACAAGCCAGTGTACATGTGTTATACGGTCCTGCCCATGCACAATGCATAGTAATTTGTGCATAAAAGATTGTGTAAATGAAAGTCTAACGACCCCTTATTTGAACAATTATAAAATTTATCTATAGTTATCTATATACAGAGATAAAGCATAACAAGCATAATTCAGCATATCAAGGAATGAAGGGCACACATGGGTGTGGGAAGTTTGTAATGCCCAGATGTTGACCCGCTGGATTACTGTAGACCCCATGATTCTATTTTTATTACATTTTTGGTAATTTTCCCCATCTTGCCCCCAGACTTACTTTGCTGTCCACATATAATGACAAGGAAATTTTTGCTTCTCTTCCCTATATTCTAATTATTATACAAACTAAGCGGATTGCTTGAATTAAGTTTAGGGAGGAGCAGACCCAACCTGTAATGGTTAAAATTGAATGTAATTCATCCGAATTCTCACAAAAACCTAATTTTTTGACGTTTTGCAAAAAGAAGCAAAAATTTCTTTTTTTCAAGCATCAGGGAGGGAATTAAAAATTTTCTGGCTTTTCGGGGAATGGGGGAGTCCGGTTATGGAAAGGCTGTTTGCACTTTGGTTTTTTTACCTTGGGAGCTAGCTAGGTTTTTTATAAATTTTCTAAGAAGCATTCAAGGGCGGATTATATGTAGGACAAACAATTACTCATTTCAGCGCGAAGTTTTGAATACTTAACAGCTTTAAGTAGGTTAAGTAGGGTGGCTGAAAGTTTTTGAAACCGAATTTTTTTGTCTTTAAAGGATTAAATTTGATATTAAAGGATTATATATAGTTCGTGAAGTGTTTGAAGTAAACTTTGAGTGGGGTAGAAGCTTCTGTAAGCTTTGTGGCAAAATTTAAACTTGCAAATTTGGGTGGTTTTTCATTAAGCGATAGTTGTTGACAAAACTGGGGAGGCAACAAAATAGGTTCATTTATTAGTGGATACACTGAAATTGAATCATTATTTACCAATTAAGCGCGAAACGTCTCCTCACCCAGGAGGCGAGTAAATGTCGCCTTGCTGCTGAGACACTTGATGACTGCCTGAGGGATGAAGCCGTCTACACCAGTGATTGTTGAAGCGATTGGACATCCTTTGGGTAAGGTTAATTTTTGTACTTTATAATCATTCATGTAAAGCGGGGGCTGGAGATCTTCACCCGAAGTCAAATGTCCTATTATTCCCCCAAATCCAAAAAACTATTCACCCTCCACCAATTTTTGGACAAAATCGATTTTTGGACGTTAATTTGACTGTCTTTGCCAAAAGTTAAGATGGTTAAGAGCAAGGAAATGGCATAGATGTAATGGCTCAAAATTAGGTGCTGTGCAGAAGCCTAAAATTACTTATTATTCTCTATTCCTAAGCAAATCAGCGAAAGCTCAATGTTTGAGCTAAGAAAAGGATAGCTACCCATATTCTTAAGATTTGAGGACTTTTCATTTTCCTTAAAATTCAATTTGACAAAATTGGGGGTCTCGGCCATTCTAACAGGACGGGTTGAATGACCTCCCATTTTGCCTAAAAATGACAATTTTTTCCAATAATCGGGGGATTGGATTGAAAATTTTGTGGTTTTGGGGTTTGGGCGAACCTTCGATTTTGGGTGGAGGGATCCCCAACCCCCCTTGATACATAAATGGATGTAACAAAATTGGATGGGGGGTCCATGCCATTTTCACAGGCAGGGTAAATGACCTCCAATTTCTGTGCAAAAATGGCCCAGAAACACTAAAAAACGCCTTAAAAGGGCTTAAACATTCAATGTATTCCAGAAATCGCGAAGGGTCGAAAATTTTCTGGCTTCAATGTGATGAGGATGACATTTGATTTTAAGTGGGGGTCTGAGCCTATTTTAGTGAGGGGTAAATGACCATATCGCCTAAAAGCAGCTCAAGCATTCAATGTTTTTCAAAAATTGGGAAGGGGTCAACAATATTCTTGCTTTGGGGGATGAGAGGAAATCCAATTTTGAGTGGAGGTTCCCCCTACCTCCCTGTTTCATGCATGGATGTTACGGCTCATCATTGAGGGGGATCCCAGCCATTTAGGGGTGTCCTAGCCAAAACAACCAAAATTTGATGTTTTCAAAGATCAGCAGGGATTCAAACATTTTCTGGCTTTGAGGGGATGGGGGACGTTTGACCTTGGGTGGGAGAGCCCCTATCCACCACCTGTTACTTGTATGGTAAAGCATTTTTCAGTTGACCTCTATGTTGTCTTTTTAAACTTTTGGTTTTTAAATCGGAAACATGGTATTTTTTAAATTATGCAATGCTAGCGAGTGTAAACCCTTTAGACTTATTATGGTACTGTAATCAATCAGAAAAGAAGGCGAAGCTGCTGGACTCAGCTAGAAAGTGCGGCCGCAGGCCGCACTTTCCTTTTTCCAACATATATTAGATAAATTTAAAACATTCCGAGGCTGAAATTGATTAAAAAGCGTGTTTTCTCATATTTGTCAATTTCTTTAAACTTTTCATACTATTACCCAGATAGAATTAAGGTATATTGTCACAAGGTGATCCCATTGTTGGGCACAAAGCGCATAACCCACCAGCACATGCGTTGGCTGAAATTATTAAAAAAAAGCGTTTTTCTCATTTTTGTCAATTCTATTAATTTTTTAAAATTTAACTTCAAGAGAATGACAGCATGGGGTCACAAAGTGACCCCATCATTGGGCGTCAAAGCGCACAACCCAGCGCGCAAGCGCTGGTTTCATTAACAAAATGCTATCTTTTTTTGCCTTTATTCATTAAATTGGTGATACATGAGCTTCAATTATTCTTTTTACACTAATTTTTTTCTCTTTTATCTAGCACCGGCGCCGGTATCCAGCCTAGCACTGGCCCGGTGCCAGTGCCCAGGACATCACTAATATATATATATATATATATATATATATATATATATATATATATATATATATATATATATATATATATATATATATATATATATATATATATATATATATATATATATATATATATATATATATATATATATATATATATATATATATATATATATATATTGCATGGTTAGTATTCAGACATTGCTGTGTACTCGTACATGCTAGCATACCTAGGATGTAATTAAGAACCTCAGAATTGCCGATGTAGTACGTTTAAGCAATTCAAAATAGTACAAGAATAAGATGAAGACAATATAACAATAGGACAATTTATCGCAAATTAGACTTGAAAAACACTTCCAATTCCAGAGTTTTATCACCAAGATTATGTCGGTTTTTATCCAATATGACACTTGCTTGACTGAAAATGCGTTCAGCCAGAGCAGTTGTGGCAGGAATGGGCAAGGTACAAAGTGCTACATTGTACAAAGTTGGAAATATTTCCTTTTTAGCCGCCAATAAGCAAATGGGTCATCAATGAGATCAGCGCACTCAAAAACCTAGGAAAAGAACAAAATAAGACATAATAATGGCCGCTCGGATAAGTTGTTGTGTCATTTGAATCCATGTTCGAAAGGTAAGTGTGCCACTCACAGGAATACCAAGTGATTATAACCACAATGGTGGGAATCTATTGGCAAAAGCATGCATATTGAAAAAGCTTGGATGGAAAAACGAGTGATTCAGGAAAGGAAAGTAAACAGCACCATGTGAGAAGAGGCGTTAAGACAACCAGCCAGGTCGCACATCAGCTCAAGCAATTAGATGACCAGGGTTGCCAAGTGCTCTTGTCAAAAAGCCCCATTTTTGGTCACAAAAAAACCTCAAAATGGCTAAAAATGGCTTTAAAAACCCCCTTCACAACGGTGAAGCATAGGCACAAAAAACCCCCAATCGCTTCAAGGTGCCCCCAATGCCCCCAAAAAACTCCTAACTTGGCAACACTGGAGACGATGATGACGGGAATTATTTACTTGAAAAAAACAGTAATAAAAATTGTAAGTTATAACTGCACGAATGAATAACTTACTCACCCTTTTTAACCCTTCCTCGGTTGGAAATTCAAAGAGTTAGGGTTAACCCCAATGGTCACTAACTCACCCAAAATAGGGTTAACTCTATTGAAAAAGTGATGGGTTAACCCTATTTTGGGTTGAGTTAGGGATTAATTCTGCCAACACTAGCCATATGACCACTTTTAAGACCATTTTTTTGACCTTTGAAAATTTTTTCACCCCCTCCAGAAATTTTTTAACCCCCCCCAGAATTTTGGTGCAGCCCACCTATGGTCCCCACTCCCTTAAAATCAGAAAATTTTTGACTCCCCTTACTTAATCCCCAAATCTTGCCATCCCTTAGCCAAAATTTTGAGCCGTACTCAAGGCTTTATTTTAAGACATAAACTATCCAAAATTTTATTTATCTTGTTTTTAAACTTTATTTTGAAATTATTTTTCATTTTTGAGCGATTCAGGATGCTAATCGTACATGCAGCCCCTTTATACCCAAAAACATGTAGGATAAGAAAATAATAGAAGTAATTCTTTGATTATTTTGTATATATATGAAATTAGAATTAATTCCACCACCAGACATGCACAGCATGCGAATTCTGGGGAGACGGGTGAAATCCCAAAGTCGATTTTTTGTGAAAGTCGTGAAAAGTGTGCTTTTTCAGGCGTTTTAAACTCATTTTTGGCTGAAAAATCTCAAAATTTAGGCATTTTGCGCCATTATGCACATCTTTTGACTATTAACAGTCAAATTTATTGGATTTTTAAAAAAAATTTTCAGATTTTTCTTAGGTTTTTGTTTTAGAAATAGCGAGCATTGTCTGCAACATCAAAAAACTCTTTTTGGCGTGTATCCATTGTTTTTTAGCACTGGGTTTGACCCTCCAGAATTTCCATGCTGTACATGTATGGTGGGTACTTGTCAAAAAGATCGTTTTAGGCGCTACTGACAATGCTCTATCTTTCTAGAGCATAAGAAGAAAAGAAATTCGAGAAAATTCAAATAAATTGAACAATATATAGCTTAAAACATAAGTGTATGGCGCAAAGCGCCAAAAATTTGGAACTTTTGAAGCAAATAGATGCAAAGAACATTTTAACAGGCACATTTTCTACCAATTTTTGTGGAAGTTTTGAAAACTTTTAATAAATCGCCGATAATAAGAGAAGTAGAAAAATTTTTGCAAGGGGTGAAAATCTGGGGATTGAGTTCATATAAGTCCACCCCCCATATCACTATTTGGTTCCATGCATTTTTAACCACAAATCCTGACCATAGGTGGGCAGCACCGAAATTCTGGAGGGAGGGGGGGTGAAAAAATTTCTGTGGAGGTGGGGTGAAAAGATTTTTAAAGGTCAAAAAATGGATCTTTAAAAGTGGTTGTATGGCAAAAAAAACACCATTTTTCGGCGTTTCTCATCAAGCTCTATCCAATGGCATCAAAAAATTGCTAAAAAAGCAAAAAAAATTTTTCTTGGGGGGGGTATTTCGATTTATGAGTAGGGGGTATTTCAACTTCTGGGGGATGCATACCCCAAACTTCCCATGCCCATGTGTGATCCTGACGATATATAAAATGCAACAAATTCAGTTTAAAAATTTGACATTAAATAACAAATTAACCCATAAACCCTACAGGAAACTTGGATCGAATCTCCCAGAACTCATGATTTTGTGCATATATATATATATATATATATATATATATATATATATATATATATATATATATCATAGGTAGCACGTTAGCGTGTACCTGTAGCCGTCAGAAGCAACAACTCTGGAGACTGAGATTTTTGTATAAGATTTTGTCGCAATTCTGACCTACAATAAAAATATCCAAAATCCACTGAGAACTTAACCTCCCGTACAGTTATCAGACAATAAGTGAGGAAGCTGAGCCCTAATTACCTTGACCAGAGTCCAATATTATTCGTCCGTATCAATTCTCAGTCGAAATTCTCAATCGAAAAATATAGAAAAAATCAACTAATCAACAGTGATAAAATGAACCACCAGAGCTAATTGTGTGCAAATGAAAATGACAATAATTAAGAGAAACTGAGCTCAAAAGCTTTGTTTCAATGGAATCAAAGAAGAACGCTCAAACAGAAAGGATTTAATCTGAAAACGTCAACTTTGCCTTGCATAATAATTGGTGTTGTAAGGAAAAATGCTATTCAATGAAAGAAACAAGCGGCAAACACATGACCGACGCGCTTACCACCAAGGCACGCCAAAAAATAATAGACGCGCTATTTTATTCTTAAAATGCGCGTTTTGTCAATTTGGATGGAAAGATATTTGAATGAATAATATTAATACGACAAAGGGAATCTACGTTAATGTGCTTTAATAAATATCAACTGCGCTGCTCACTAATAATGGAAGGCATTTATGTAACCAGCGCATGATCTACACATAAACACTGGTTACAACCATAGGTGGGCAGCACCAAAAATTCTGGGGGGGGGGTGAAAAAATTTCTGGGGGGGGGGGTGAAAATATTTGTAAAGGTAAAAAATGGCCTTAAAAATGGTGGTATGGCGAAGAAAAGCACCATTTTTCGACGTTTCTCATCAAGCTCTATCCAATGGCATCAAAAAATTGCTAAAAAAGCAAAAAAAATTTTTCTGGGGGTTATTTTGATTTCTGGGGGGGTATTTCAACTTCTGGGGGGTGCATACCCCCCAAACCCCCCCCCCCTTTCCCCACGCCCATGTGTGGTTACAACCCTCCCCCATTGAAGAGAGCTGTAAAGTATACTAAAAATTAAGCTATTAATACCAGAGCTATATAATTACTTATTGAAAAGTAAAAAGTATAAAAAATGATTTTGAGGAAGATGAAGAAATTGTATATAATTTTTATTAATTTTTTAATTTTTTGAATATGATCTTATATGACAAAACACGCAGCAAAAATTACAAATAAACATGAACATAATATATTAAACATAATACAGCATTTTCAAGGCACATGAAAAATTAACATATTGCATTATGAATGGAATGCTTAGTGCCAAAATCTAGATATGTTAATTGGAAATAAAAAGAATTTGAAAAAGATAAAAAGATTAAGAAAAGATGAATGAAAAATAAATGTTGCACTTAGAGATTTCTTTGTGCATTTGGCTTTAAATAGAGAAACTTTAATCAATTGCAATTAAGAGTTCTGACCTTGTCCTCGGTCTCTTTGAATCACTAGCAGCAGATTCAAGACCATCCGGCCCTCCTGGGGCCGTATGCTAAGACATAGAATATTCTATGTAGAATAAACTAGGGCAAAAATTGCCTAGAATATTCTTTTCCTAGTTTATTCTAGGGTAGTTTATTCTACCCGTATGCTAAGAGAAGTATATACTAGAACTAGGGTAGTTTTTTCTATAGATTATACTTTACAGTCTAGACAGGAAGTAAACATGTATGTTTACTGTTTACTTGAGCATTGTTTTCATGGACCATTGCAACAGCACACGTTGCAAGCCAAAACATCGTACAAATACGGTTTTTTGGCGTTTTAACTTCGGCCAAAATGTCGGATTCTTTTTCGATTCCTATGACAAAGCGTCTTACTGAACTTTACCACAAAAAATCGAATATTTTGGAAAGCAAATCAAAGACTGTGGCTTCTAATCAGCAGCGAACTCAGGCATGGAAAGATATCACAGATTCCTTGAACGCTGAAGGTGGACAATTTACCCCTTTACAAGTCAAAAAATGTTGGTGTAATATTAAAAGCTCAGCGAAAGATTCTTACTGCAGGCAAAGCAGGTAAAGCAATTGCTGTTTTAGCCATGGCTGGAATTGTTTTGCTGGATTTAAAGTACTGTTTAGAGAAATGGCTCAGATGGGTGGTGGAGTAGTTTTGAGCCCTCCAAGTGAGGTAACTGAAGCCGTTTGGAATATTATGGGAGAAAGTCACCAATTTACTGGAGAAAGCAATTACGTGGAAAGTGGAATAGGACCAAGTTCTGAAAGCTGCCACATTCCAGCTAGTCGCAATATTAGCGAAACATCTTTCAGTGGCCAACAATTTGACAAAACTAAGGCAAATACTAGTTTAACTTAAACTTGAACTGAGATTTATCACTGCACCAAAATCCAATAGATTTTGTACTTTTAAAACATTAAAAAAACAATTAACCACTAGCTGAGCTTGCCAAACAGTGCAAAAAACACAAATGACCCCCTTTGTACTTTTCAGTTTTCAGTAAATTTGAAAAATTCATATTGCTGAACAAAAATACTGTACATAAACCTGTGTCTCAAATTTTCAAGACAAACGTTCAAAATCTTTAAATAAATAATGAAAAATTGCTTGAAAGCAGAGTAAGCTTATAGGGTGGGGTAAAAAACAACCGCTATTCCTCAAACATGACTTTTAAACAAGTGATTCGGTCAGGTTAAGATTTTTTGTGAAAGAAAGCCAAAATATCTTGTTTAATGATTTTCAATTTCATAACTCAATATTCAAAACAAGCTTTCGAGAATTCGTTTCAGAAATCATACTGCTTTTTAAGTGAGTAGTTTCACTTTGGATAGATATTACAATAACCTATCAAGATCAAGTTGTGGAACTCAAAACACTTTATTAAGAAAATTTTGGTGTTCTTTAAAATAAATTCCACCTGATCCAATTACGAGTTCAAAAGTTAAATTACATTCTGTGCACCACCTTTTGCAGGGTGGCCCTGTAAAAATGGAACTTGAGAATTTTTATTCCAAATGAATGTTCAGGTTTTCCTATATTGCAAAATAAAACAATCGTAAAAACTATTAAAATTTTATGGTGATATTTGTCTTATTTTAGGTGTTAACTAGGTTATCCTAAATCAGTTTTTATAGTTTCATTGAAATTTACAACCAACTTGCTTTAGTACAATTACCTTTGTATTGAAATGGAGTATCTTCCATAAAATTTGCAGGATATTGAGACCTAAACAACTGAACGCTGTACGCTTTTAAATCTCACAATTAGCACCTCATTTTCACGGATTGGTTTTTGCAAGAAGACCAGCAAATTTAATTGTTTTCCTTGTCCGAACCTCTTTGTACAAATACGAAGATACAAAAAAGTCTTCCTATTGTACAGAGGAGTTTTTTTTGATCAATTTTCATGTGCGCATTTTAGTGTGAAAAATAAGCTTTTGGTGCCTCAATGTCAAAATTACAATTTCAGTAGAAATTACTAGGTGAAATTTTTAATCATGAGATTTCGGAAATAAATTTGATGCAGATTGTTTTTCAAGTCGTTTTTAACATAAACCTTTCACTTAAATGTAAATCCCTTAATTTCAGCATGAAAATATTCCTATAGAAACTTGAAATTAAAGGCGTTTTTGATATAAAAAAGTGAAGCCAAAAGTTGAATTTAGACTGAGTTTTTTGTACGTTCAATGCAAACTAAGGCATTTTTCCAGGCACTCCATTATCACAGTAAACAAAAAATGAAGTAGTTGCACGATTCACATCTTAGATACATTGTGCAAATTAAATTATTTGGCTTTTGAAAATGAAGAAGGAAATGACTGATAAATCTAAAAATTAAATCAGCAAATTAACAAAATAGTATGACCTTTGCGTGAAGCACCAAAAAATTTTAAATTTGAACAATTTTTCAATTTTAAAAAGCATTTATATATATATATATATATATATATATATATATATATATATATATATATATATATATATATATATATATATATATATATATATATATATATATATATATATATATATATATATATATATATATATATATATATATATATATACATATAACAACATATACATGCATCAAAAATTTCCATTTGCATGGTACAAAAAAATCATTTTAGACCGAAAATTCAAGATTTTGGCTGCTTTTAAGCCTTATAGTTAGGAAATTTTTGTCTGTATTATACACAAAGATTCAAAAAAATCTTGCTTAAAGAAGTTTGTCTCCTACAAAAAAACAGTGCTGTTTCAGAGAAAACCATAACTTTTTCCAGCTGAATCGTTCACAAGAAGCTTGCGTGTGTTCCATTATTTTTTGGTCCACCCTGTATATATTGGCAAGATTTTAGAATTATGCATGGCTAATTATCCTTGGGCCAAATCTCCTGTTGCCTTGAAAATCCGTCCTTTCAGTTTAATTAAACTCATAATGGATCTGGTAAAAGATGAAATTATATTTAGGCAGGGAGTATTAGTGCAGATCCCACTTCATGGAAGAGACACCCTCAGCCTGGAATAGACAACTTGCGTCAACTGCAATTAACTGCTTTGCAGAAACAAATTGAGGCAAGTGAAGCTGCAGTACAACTGTATGCTGTGCAAAGAAGCCAGCAAAAGCATCATTCATGCTTGCATTTCCGCAGAAAACACGTTCAAAGTTGCGGTTGATGTTTTTGAAAAAATGAATGATACCCTAGATCAAGTTCAAACAACAATTGGAGCTTTTCAATCGGATCAAACAAATATGCGTGATATCAATGATATCTGAATGTGACTTGTTAAAACGTGTCTTATACATTGAAATGAATCAGGAAATAAGTCGCAAATTACTTATTTTTGATGCGCAGCTGTATGTTACAGTAATTAACTGTTACAGCAATTAACTGTTTGCGTTACATGTTTAACATGTTTTCAATGAAATTGCAATATTTCAAATACAACATCACAAAAAGTATTTCATGGCAAACTGATCTCTGTAAACTAAACCAGTTTCCAAGTCTCCTCTGTATGCAAAATTATCTTGCTCCACAATTGTATCATCACTTTCATCGCCAAAATTAATTTTGCGCTGAAGAGCAAAATTTTGAAGCATAAAACAAGCGGTTATGATTTTTGGAGAAAAATCAATATCCATTCTAATTCTTTTGTTTAACATATACCACTGTCTTTTTAGTATACCAAAACTTTGTTCAATAATTACACGCGTTTTGCAGTGGGATTTATTGAAATTTTTCTTGGCCGGACTATCTAATACTAAAAAAGGCGTTAATAGCCACTGACGACAAGGATATCCACTATCTCCAAGGATCACACAATCTGTTATTTGGTGATTTTCGAACGCATCACAGATTTTAGATTGTCTAAAACATTAGTAGCGGATTCACTGGCAGTTTAGAGGCTGTGTTAAGTGAGGACAGATAAATTTTTGTATAATTTTGAACAAAAGCTATGCTTCTGACTTTGATATTAATAGGCTTGGTAAAAATGGCCTGTGTTAAAACTGACAAATGTTTATGCATGAATTTGGGCTTAGGTTTTGCTTAGACTTTTGGAAAGTGCAGCTTATTTAGTATTTTCACCTTGTGTAGATGATTTGCGTCCTCTGCAATTTCTTGAAAGAGATATTTTGCTCAAACATCTAAAATTTTGCAATATCTTGACTTCGTAATGAGGTCAAAATATTGAAGCCAGTCAATCCGCCACGTGCCTTAAAATGAAACTGTCATGGCTGCTTCCACACCAACGTGCAACAATGTTAAGAAATCTTCCTGTAAAATTGCAAATGGCTTGAACATTTAATGTATGTTGACCTTTTTGGTTCATGTAGGCAAATTCATGAATCTCTGGAGGAATAATTTTTACATGGGTACAGTCTATAGCACCCACTACTTGAGAAAATTTTCCGTCATGCAAATTATAAAATCCATGTTGAATTCAGTTTATTTTGTGAATATCCGTAGGAAAATAATTGAAATCTGATACTTTTTCTACCAAAGCATCAACAACAAGTCACACTATTTTAGACACAGTTGGTTGTGAAATATTGAAACAATCTGCAATCGAAAGTTGAAATGAATTTGTAGCCAAATACCGCAAGGCTATCATAACTTTCGATTCAGGGCGGAATTGGTTTGCCCCTATCACACTGGCTCACAATTTTGTCACGGATCAAATCACTTAAAATGACAATCGATTCTTGATCAAATCTGTAGAGTTCAACTAGCTTTTCATTAAGCAAATCAGGTGGAAAATTGTAAAATGGGTCATCGTACAATTTATTGGCACAAGTGCCAGAATAAAGATCGAAGAAAGCCATCTTACAGCACCAAACACAACAAAACTAACAGCCTAGAGTGGCCTGCACCAGTCTAGGCAAAACATAGTATTTACTACCAGAATATTCTATAGAATATTCTACTTCTACCTTCTAGCATACGGGGTAGAATATACTAGGCCAGCTGGATAGAATAAACTACCATAAACAAAGAAAATTCTACGTCTTAGCATACGACCTAGAATAAACTAGGACAAAAAACTTCGAATGAACCCCCTAGATCTAGAATATTCTATGTCTTAGCATACGGCCCCTGGTGACCTAGGTAGCCGCTTCCTGTGATAAATCTCTTGCTTCTTAGCTACCAAGGGTAGCTCACCTCTTTGGACATAACCAATGATGTCCTCCTGCACTTTAGCAGTTTGGCCATCAGCATGGCTTACCCATCTACTGGAAATACCCATTGGTTGGGTCATTGCTAGAACCATCCACCGGATGAATACTTTCAACATTTCAGTGAAAGCTTCCTGCCAAAATTTTCTTCCAAGTTTCGGCCCATTTCACCAAACCATTGGTGCTTGGCCGTATCAAAAGGACCAGTAATATTGAAACAATCCATAAACTGCTGGAATGCATCCAACAATACTATGAAATTGGCCTCCAAGGCTTCCCCTCTCACAAAGGGAGCATTCACTAACACAGTGTAAGGTGGCCTAGTGGAGGTTATAGATGGCACCATAGGTGGGCAGCACCGAAATTCTGGGGGAGGGGGTGAAAAAATTTCTGGGGGGGTGAAAAAATTTTTAAAGGTCAAAAATGGTCTTAAAAGTGGTTGTATGGCAAAAAACACAATTTTTCGACGTTTCTCATCAAGCTCTATCCAATGGCATCAAAAAATTGCTAAAAAAGCAAGAAAAAATTTTTTTCTAGGGGGGTAATTTTGATTTCTGGGGGGGGTATTTCAACTTCTGTGGTGGGGGGTGTATACCCCCCCAAACCCCCACGCCCATCTGTGGATGGCACAATAATTCCCTGTCCAGCTGTCTCCATGAAGGGTTTAGCAATCGAGCCCATCTTTAAGCTTGAAGTACCAATTCCCAACGTAGTGGCTGCCAGAATAGAGAGCAACGTGCCCCTTGCCTCCACACCCTGCACCCCATGACCCTGAGTGATGGAAACAATTTGTTGGTAGGAATTCAAGAGATCAAGGTACTGGGTGGAAAGTTGATTATATTGGGGTTTTCAAGTGACTAATTCTTCTCTTAATTTGATATTTTCAGTTGTGAGTGCAACATTATTTTGGCATAGATTATTAAAATTCAGCATAACATCAGACTGCAAATATGCGCTCACATTAATCAATTTTGATACAGTCAAAAATCCTGCTTGCTTTGTGATAGTAGAGTCAGCTACTTCTACTGATGCTGCTACGGCAACAGGCTCATTTACATTTGGCTGTTGATTTTCTTGGCTACGTTCCCTCCCTGACACACTAAGCTTTTGCAGGCTGATATCCATTTTCCTAACTACTTTCTGAGCAGATGCTGAATCCTCACTCTCTTTTGCACAAGAAATAGCTGAAACCAAAGCAGAGTTACCTAGCCCTAACGTCATTAAATTGAACAATTGGTATGGATTAAATGTATAAACAGCCGGATTCACTTCAAGCAAGGACTTATTTTGCTTAGTAAAATTCTTTTCCGTCAACCCTATTCCATTGGTGAACAGCGGAAAACTTGTGCTGAAATTGTTGTAACAATCCGACGCATCATACAATAAGGGAAAACGACAAATTATAGCATTTAACCTATTTGTATTGTCGCCATTTGATGCTAACCAATTTCTTTTACACACTACATCCGCCTTTGCTTACTCCCTAGCACAAAGAAGGCTCAAGGCTAACTGCACAGTTTGGCATAGATAATCATAGCCTCTCGTCTAGTTCTTGGTGATGTAACGGCAATGAAAAAAGGTCTATCACCTAATACTTCTGTAGCTTCAAAGACAAACTCAGGCCAATAATTCAAAAGAACAAGCTCCACCTCCACCGGCACCCCTTTTTTTGACTTGTCTTTTTCCCAACCAGGTAGATAATCAACATCCTCATCATATTTGTCATCCGAATCAGACTTAGCCGACAAAGTAATCCTTTTTGACTTCTCAATTTCCGGAAGAACGCCTGATTTGTAAATCAACTTCTGACAATGACTCTCAAAGTCATCTGCTAGGACATGAGCATGGCAAAATCCTGGTATCAAGATTTTACCTGTACCCCTTCCCTGCAAATAACTTGAGCAGCCATTTCCTTCCACATGAATTCATTCACCTTGCCTTGATCCGATCCAATGCTTTCAAAAATTGGCAGCATAGCTTTTATTGAATCAACACTTCTTGTATCATGCGGAAACCCATGAAACGACTCATCTAGCTCAGGAATCAATTTGTAGCAAAGAAGAACCATAAAAGACATTATACAGGTTTGCGCGTCAATTAGGCAATATTTAAACTTTGCTCCATCTAAACGCTCCACATTCCAAAACTTATCAATACCAGGCACCCTCAATGTATCATTCCCAATCGAATCTATTCCAATCGCACATTGAGCCAGATGCCACAAGCCTCTACCCTCTGGAATCAATGCAATTTTCTCCCAATCTTCTACTCGATAACCCTTCTGTCCTTTCTCTATAACTTTGAGAACATTTTCCAAGTCAAATATTCAAATGCTAGATAGTATGCCCGAATTCCGATAATTCTTCCAATAACCCTTTGACATTTTCTTATACCCTGAGTATGACATTGGTTTGTCACCAAAGGTGAGATGAAAAGCCCAAGTATCATTTGCGAAGTTGAAGGCACATACTATTGTCTTTAGGTTTTTCAAAAACCTTATCAAATCATCTCGCATTAACCTTATCATTTTCCCAGCGTCAATAGCAGCAGTGTCTCCGTGAGGAGTGCCTACTAAAATCCACCAGGCTAATGAATAAGGGTAATTGGGATGACTAGGAAAAGTGCTGTCAGCATTGAATTGCATGCAATGCACATTGTGCAAAACAACTAATTATCTGATTACATTGCTTAACTGCTTTTCATTATCATCAAGCATGTCTGATTCCATTGTTTTATTTTTTGCTTTGTTGCTTTTGCAAAGATTAATATGAAGTTTGATTTAACTTTCTCTTTTACATGATTGGGATACATATAACACGCATGATACTTGCATGTGAAGTCCTACTAAGTTTAAGCATATGCATACAACTTTTTCAGTAGGCACAAAATCGCCAGCTCTAGAAATGGAACGTGACGTGACCATATGTGGGCAGCAAGAAAATTCTGGGGGGGGGTGCAAGATTTTTTGAAGGTCGAAAAATGGCCTTAAAAATGGTGGTATGGCGATAAAAACACCATTTTTTGACGTTTCTCATCAAGCACTATCCATTGGCATCAAAAAATTGCGAAAAAAACGAAAAAAATTTTCAAAAATTGAATTCTGGGGGATATTTTGATTTCTGGGGGGGGTATTTTGCGTTTCTGGGGGGGGTGCATACCCCCAAACCCCCCACGCCCAGGTGTGAACGTGACTGATTAAATTGTGCCCACAAAAAAATTTTTTGTTTTTCAAAGCACTTTTTTGATCATTAAAAGGAGTTCTTTAAACATTGAGAAGATCTAAATAAATTAATTCATAGAGCTTTAGTACTAAAATTTTGGATTTCACAGCATTGGAAAGGTACTTGAAATTAATTTTTCATCAATTTTTGATTGTACCTAATTCATTATCAGGGTTGGTCTACATATATGTCATATTAGCCTATGAGCTGAGCTGTGATAAAAATTGTGTAGAAACGTAATTAGAGAGATAGGCAATGCATTCAAGGTGAGTGTAATCTTTTTTTTAAATCAATAAACATTTCTTCTTCTGACATTTTCTATCCATTTAAGAACTTTTTTGGCTGATATTTAGGGGAATAAAACTAGACATTCCTACCTTTCCACAACATAGACGCATGACATAAAACAGCGCTATGAGCTTGATCAATGTGCCCCTACCTTGGTATTTTCAGGATTATGCTGCACATTGAAAAAAAACCTAACATGGAAAATAACGTGGATACATATACATTAATCTAAGAAATCCCCTATTTTATATAATTTAAGTTTATTTTATGTCAATGCTTTCATTGATTGTATATGTTAAAATTAAATGAGAGCAGACAAACAGAATAAGGACTAGTTTACAGCCCCAGGGTTAAAATCTCAATTATTGATCTAAATTGTCATAAAAGATCATCTGATTCTCCCATATAAATGAATAAACAAAGTGATCCATTTTGTGATAGACAGCACCAATGAGAGTATACCTTCTGTTGAAAGATGTTACTGCATTAGGAATATTATTGGAGCAACATTCAAAATCAGTTAGATCAATAAACAAAAAAGGAGGTAAGGGAGAAAAAGATAACAGGGGTTGAATTATTACTTCCAAATCAGGTGGTAAATAAACAGAGCAATTAATGCAATGCAGTTTTGTGGCCCAGCTGTGAAGAAGTTCACTCAAATGGTTAATGTTAGCATTAGTGTTAACAAAATGGTCAAAAGACAATCCAATTTTAACATGGACTTTTGAAGGATAATCACATCTGTTACTAGAACATGTTGAAGTTAATTCCATTCCAAGCAATGGATTAAAAAAAACTGTAAAAATGACAGGAAAGGTTGCCATAAAAGTTCAAAATACCGCCTGTAATTGGAGTTTTTGATAATTCAGCCCGAAGAAGTCTACCTTTTCAGAACTCCCCATTCTGAAACATTTCTAAAAGATTGCCAAAAGTACTGAGCAAGGTTGAGTCTGAGTGCATTAGCTTTTCAGCTAGCCTTCCCCCTGTTTACGATTCCTGTCTTTTAGAATGTTCCCACCCCATTTTGGCAGAAGGATATTCATTTTTAGCAGAGAATTAGGTAACACCATTAATTTTGACTTTTTACAGTGCCCTTGAATTACAGAATTGCACAGCCCACAAATCAACAGCAATTTCAAATCATTCTAAGCAGGTCCAATTTCTAGAAAATCAATACAATCAGGGTAGTATAAACTGCTGCACTCAGTGCAATTTATCATCTGCTCATCATTCTCATATGATTTATGGCAAATGCAGTATAGCTTAACATTTACAACAGTTTTGCTTATTTTACTTATATTTCTCAAAAATTGGAAGGTTGTTAAACAACAATTTTGAAGACAAGGAAAAAGATTATGCAATAAAATGGCCTCTGATTTATGAACCCTAGTTGATGGATCCATCTCACAGTACAGGTCAACAACAAATGCAACAGACAGAAGATTTTGTGCACTAAGCGCATCTGATTTGGTACATTGCCATATATTAAAAAAAAATTAAGGCTTATTTTTCTAGCACAAAAGACATCAAATTCTAGTTTTTCATTTAATTTTACAGCAGCATAAGTATTCAAAAGAGGGACTATTTTTATAATTGACCGCACTCCTCTATATACCTGTGACATGCTACGCATATCATTGTTACTAAATATCAGGGCAAGCAGCTTAGAAATCTTATCCATCAATTTTGGGGGAATCTCGTGCTAAGATCTACAAGAAAACTAATTTCCTCAGCATTCAATGATAAATTTCTTGCTTTCTTTTTTAAAAAAATTAGTAGACAACTCAATTAAATACCCCTGTTGCTCAGATGCCTTAATGCTTACAGGAGATACGCTTGTTGATAAAGTCTTTTCCTGACTTTACCATGAATCCTCATTCTTATTCAGGTCATCCAAAGATTGCTTAAAAAAACTGAACTTGCATTTCAAATTTCTCCTGACACATCTTACTATATGTATTACTTATTCTTTTCAATATTTTAAGCAGAGAATCGTACCTCTCATTCACAGACAATGAGGCTTTTGGCTTTCTAAGTTCAGTCCTATTAATGAGAAAATCATGCCTAGGGCTACAATTTTTCAAACGTTTAGGCTCAGGAGAATAGTCAGATATAACATTATTTTTTAGAAAACAATCTGAAACTGCTGAAAAATCCAACGTTGGACAATTTAAATGCCTTCTTGCTGCAAATATGTGCCTATGTGGTAATTCAAACTACACCACAAAATGACAATCACATTTATCAAGCAACTTAGATAAGTGACTGGTTAAGAAGCAGGAAAATTTACACTTAATCCTTCTGCACCTAATTCACTTGCATACTTGAATCAATTTAGTGCATGATATTCCTTCATCAACTTATCTGGTGCAAATAATGAAAAAAAGAAAAAGTCTGCTTGATCAAAACAATATTACTGTCATTATGGATAGAAGCCAGTTGTTTGCATTTGTCAGAAAAGATGCGCCTACTTACAGTAACCACATGCAAATCAAAAAAATGTTAACAATCCATTCACACAGGAAGACAGATAAGAATATTTGGATATTATGTCCTTAATATGCTTATTCTGGGCTTCTATTCTATTTGTATCCTTAATACCATTTGTATATAAACGACTTCAAAAAACTTGAGCCCATATTTCTTTACAACTGTACCAATTAGCCCTAAAACACTGTTTTACTAGCTCAGGGACTGAATCATTGTTGATTAAAACAGCAAAATTCTCTTTGAAAACAGCTTTGTCACAAGAGTAAAGCATTTGCTTCAAAATATGTTGCACTTTGCTTTTCACACTTCCAATGTTTAGAATATTGTTTGCTAAATAGCTTATTTTGTCAGGTGAAAATGTAATTTCATTAGCAATTTAACAGAAATTACGTTCAACATGAACCTGACACAGTAGAACATTGGCATTAAAAAAAGCCTGCTGAGCAGTATTGACTGATTCAAAATCTTTATCCGGCAAAGCAACTTTAGTACTTTTTATAGACATACTATTAACTTCTAAAAAAATCTTAAAGCATTCTTCAACATGCAATCCTGCCTCTAGACCTAGAAATGCCCATGCCACTATTTGACTAATGCCTTTGATGCCAAGCAACCTAAAAATAGACAATACATAATTAGAGTCATTTAGGCGGTAAGTTTTATCAATCTGAATTACATCTAGATATTTTTCATACCATTTTTCTATTTCACTTGACTGGTAGAAGATTGTTTTGATGAACTTAGTCTCTGTATCACTTAGTGCCCGAATCACAGCATCGGATCTGCACACTTTTATTTTTCCAGCCTTTCAACAACTTAAATTGCTTTGTTAAAAGTTTTATCCAATATATTTTTATTTAAATGTAATGAATTCTAAACATCCTTAGCTGTAACACAGATTTTATACAATTTGCAAATCTGATCAACAATTGATTTTGCATTACCCTCCACTTCAGCAGACTGCTTTGCAAATAAAACAGTATTGGAAGTCAACTGCCATTGTTCAGGATAATGAGAAAAGAGATCGGTTGAGATTTCATGATTATGCCTAAATACAACTGAATGTACAACTAGTCTCTCTTCTTTCTTTGAAAAGTTCAAGACAATCTTACTCGGACAACCTAAGTCATACTTATGCTGATTAGGCCAAAGGCCTTTACTTCTACTTCGGGTGAGCCTGAATGCCATTTTTACACCTGTATTCAATGTGAGTGTACACATATTGCTCATTTGGCACAGAAAACTTCTTACTATTGTGAATTACAAAATTCTGAATTGCTGAGGACTGTAGGTTCACTAAGACTTGCCAAAATTCATCAAAAGACTCGAAGTACTTTCCAGTATACAAATACTTATACCCATCAGCTACCTCAACTAACCCTTCCATTACCTACCTACCTACAAATACCTATGATTGAGACACTCCCTCAAGTCTAGCGGAATAAGAACATAATACAAACAAAACAATTAGAAACATGTAGTGCAAACAGATTCAGGAAACAATAATTTGCTTTTTGGCGGCTGTAAAATGGTACTACATAGCGCAAAATCAAATAGGTGACTAATAAGCATCAAAACTTTTTGATAGAATATTACTTTTCATGATTTTTTTAGTCCAATATGACAGAGGCATCTTAACCTGAACACTGCACAAAAAACTTGACACTTGTTGTATATCTTTAAGTTATCCTCAATATTATTTATTAACAAACAAAATTGCTTCAAAGAAGATATTAACTGTAATGTAATAATAATATAGCTGATGTTATATTATCTTCTCACTGTTGCAAACACATCAAAGCAATGCAATGATGTACTATTTACTGTATCTTTCCACTTCTGCAAAGCGCTTAAATGCTGGCTTGCCGAGTGTCTAAAAACTGCAGTCAGTGCTGCACAAGACATAGGATATGCAGCATGCGTATTCAATGTTATACAATAGTCTGGTCCATTCTAAATGGTCCATTTTTGCTTTACCGCTCATTACTGTAGCCAAACATTGTACGGCTTAGTTCAGTATGACAGTCTGTCAGATGCGCCACTTAACAAACAAAGTATATTAGACCTCAGTACAAAGTATTTTAAGCACCCAGCTGTTACAAAAGCATAATTGAAGAAGCCGTTTGTGCAGTTTGAATCCATTTCAGTAATGAGACTTCAGCAAGAATACTGTAGAACATTGTCACATTCAAAATTATTAACACATACTCATTTCAGTTTTTGTACACAAGTTATATAGTTTGCGCAATAAAATAAAAGTAATTATTTACTGCAGATGTCCATGCAAATAGACTGAGGGCTGTTGGAACAGTAACTGGTGCAGCCAAATGTCAATAACACAATTAATGAAATTTAATCAATTTGGCACTAAGCGCCTACATATTTTGACATTTTAAGGAGAAAGGTAAAAATATGGAAATGGAAATGGAAAATGGAAAATGGGTAAAAGCTGGAAATGGAAAATGGAAATGTAAGATGGAAAAATGGGTTGAAGCCGGAAAGTGGGTCCATTAATGATTTGCTAAGTGTGTAGGCTATGGGTGGGAACAGGCGCCCATTTACTTCAACTTGGGCTCTTATACATTTTTTTAATGTGAGATTAAAGGGGTTTTTTTGCATAATGGCTGTACAACCCGTTAGACAGAACTAGTGATATTATTATGAGTCTAGGCAGCTGACCATTATGCAGCACAAAATTAGACAGTTAAGTTTGACTTGTCCTTAACTGAGTAGTTCAAACTGTAGCATGATTTATATTACACTGAACGTGTTTGTGTTGCAGTGCTTGTTCAATGCTCAGAATCCCGCTATAAGTTAAATTTATGCACCTTATTTTTAAAACAATTTTGGTAATGACAAGTTTTTCCGCAGCATTTGCAGTCCCCAATAAAACATGAAAGACTGTAGGCAAGGGCACTAAAGTTAAAGATAATTCCACTTCCGGAACAATGAGTTTTGTTTGTAGGACAAAATCACAATAGATGCGCCCAGCTATTTCAACAACCTGACTTTTTGCAAATTTTTCTACTCATTTATCAAATGCGGGGTTGGAATTAGCTGCAGTTGCTTCAAATTTACCAGCCAAGTCCTTGAAAAACATTTTGAGGGATCCCTTTAGCTCCTTCTTTTGCTGCAGATGAGTATGTGAAATTGGTTTCTATATATGCCCTGTACGGATACTTATTTGTGGCTTGACTTACAATAATACCATTTGCCTTCAGTACAACATCTCTGAAAATTGCATGTAATGTTAAACTTAAAGGGGCGCATCTAGCACCAGCCTTAGGCTACGCTTTATCCCCTCAACCAATTTAGCACTGACTTTTAAAAGAAAATTAGGGTCGGTCATTTGAGTAAAAGTTTCAGGAATATCAAACTGGATGGTATCCCTCTGAATTAGAGGACCCATAGGATAATATTCAATCTCACTTTCACCTATTACAGATGATAGCTCAAATGTGCTGTCCACCTGCTCATTACCCACAGTATTCATTACAAATCTGAATCTTTTTACCAAATTTTGAATTTCTTAATGCGTCAGAGTGACAAAGTTTTTGTTTTTTTGATTTATGAACCTGTTTTTTTCTTAGTAATTATAGACTTCTTCTTCTGCCCACCCCTCCAGGCACAACCCCTAAACTTTTCAATGTACGCTTTTTGGTTTTTTAGCAGGCAATTCAAGAAACTGGCCAAAACCAGCTCCTTGCTGCTGCTGCTTTGATACCCCAAATAGTTGAAAAGACATATAGCTATAGAATGGATGATCTACGAAAATGAAATTGGATTATAAGAGGATTGGATAGATACCTTGATAATATTTTTGTTGTCTATTGTTAGTGATATGAAGATTGACAAAACATGAGTCCTTAGTATTTGACAGTACAGTAGATTTTCATATTTATACTTTATGAAACCACTCAAAGTAGATGAAAAAATGTCCAAGCAAATGATTTGTTTATTGTATGAACCATATAGCACAGGTACTGTAAGATCTGTTTCAATCACACCTGGGCATGGGGGAGTTTGGGGGTATGCACCCCCAGAAACCAAAATACCCCCCAAGAAATCAAAATACCCCCAAGAATTGAATTTTTGAAGATTTTTTTCCTTTTTTTCGCAATTTTTTGATGCCAATGGATAGTGCTTGATGAGAAATGTCGAAAAATGGTGTTTTTATCGCCATACCACCATTTTTAAGGCCATTTCTTGACCTTTAAAAAATCTTGCACCCCTAGAATTTTCTTGCTGCCCACGTATGGTTTCAATGCAAAATATGGGGTTGGGAATATCAATTTTCTTACTCCTTTGATCCTGCTTATTTTTATAGGGAACAGTTGGGGGTATGCTGTGTTGGGCTGAAATCTAAACACATCTGCAAGATAATCTGAACTGAACATAATCCTAGTGTTTTCAATATTAAAAACTGCAAAATTATCTTTATCAATATCTAAGCTAAAATCTTTCTATATGCTTTCTGGAATAGCAGAGTTTACATGTTAAACCAAATCTCTTGGACTCAAGTTTCCAAAAACCAATTAGTAAAAAAGCTATAAAAATTGCTGAATGTTTTATCATCCAGTTTGTCCAGAGAGATGTAGCGTATGTCGTTTTAATGCATAAAAGGGGTTTTCATAATTATCTGCTTCAAGCTGACCTCCCACTCATTCAGAAAATCCAGCGGTTTTTTCAAATAAAAAAATTTTAACCTCTTCCATACTGTTGTATCATGCATGTGCTGTTGTTTGAAACAAACCACATATAAAAATCACTAGGTCCTGTTGCAAAATCATCCATTGTTCAAAAGTTTGAACTTTTTCTATGTTCTATATGAAATAGTATCTATAGGTTTACAATATCTGACACCCTCAAGCCAAATTTAGGCAAGTAACCTCTCCAGCGCACCAAATAATCAGTTTTCTTGCCTTTTTTACAAATTTTTATAATGTTATAATCATGAATAAATCACCTGATTTTGCACTATTTTCTGCTGCTCGGTTTTGTAGAAAACACCCTCAATTTTTCCCTTTTTGATCTTCTAGAGTATAAACAGGTGGTGTGCGAGCAAATGTCTCTTTAACAATGAAATATTCTTTGGTCCAGTTGGGCCAGAATCCTTTTTCAAATGTGTGTTTCACTTTACTCATACAAACTTTATCACCAATGTTAAATTTAAAAACAATGTTCAGTTTATCAATCCTGAATGCTTTGTTCAAAATTTCTCTTTTGTTTTTATAGGTAATTTTAGTGGGGGATGTACCAATGGTCCCATGATAAGAATTATTATAACTTTTCAAAGCAAATTGGGCAAAATGTCAATATATTTGAATGTACTCTTTTAGTGAAATACCGCCACACATACATTCCTTAATCGTACAATTAAACTACTGAACAATGCTAGCCTTCATTTTGCTTTTTGTCGCGAAAAAATTAATAAATTGAGATATCAAAAATTGCTGAAATTCCTTGTTTGTAAACTCAGTTCCTTGATCCATTTGCAGTCTATATGGTTTACAGCTCAATGATTTGAAATTTTTCTGAAAAGATGCACTAATTTCTTCACCAAATTTTGATTTAAATGACACTGACCATGCATACTTTGAGAAAATATTGATACAATTGAGTAGATACTCAAAATAATGATTGTGCTTGGCTAACAATTGTAGATCAACCAAATCCGCTTGCCTCTGCTCATCAACCCCGCTAATTACTCTAGCAAAAAGTTGATTTGCCCCCATATACCCAGTTTGAGGGTCATAATCACACCTGGGCGTGGGGGGGTTTGAAGGGGAAGCAATCCCCCCAGAAATCAAAATACCCCCCAGAATTCAATTTTTGAAAATTTTTTTTGTTTTTTTCGCAATTTTTTTGATGCCAATGGATAGTGCTTGATGAGAAACGTCGAAAAATGGTGTTTTTATTGCCATATCACCATTTTTAAGGCCATTTTTTGACCTTCAAAAAAATCTTGCACCCCCCCAGAATTTTCTTGCTGCCCACGTATGGTCATAATATAATTTTGTCAACTATTTATCCATTTTTACATTTATTTTATTTTTTAATAATATTATTTATGCTCTTATTGGCCAATCAAAGGGGTTGTTTCTGGCTCCTACTGCGTGGAGGTTAAGAGCAACGGGAGCCTGCATTTTTAGAAAATGCACATTTTACTACTGTAAATTCACAACAAACAATTTACTTCTTGCAAAATACAGTTATCATACATGTTTTCCCACATATTCTTTCCATTTTGATCAAAAGCCGCATACGAGCCACAGAAAGAATCAACATCTTTGTCTAAGATGGCTGCTTTCAGTCTCAATGCAAAAATCCAAAATGCTTCGCATTTATCAATTTTGCGCCGTTCCTCTTTAAACGCATTGCTCATGTAACACCAGAAACAAGAGCCTATGCTTTGAACATTTCTGAAGGTCAAGTAGCAATTGTTAGTTTTCTCAACAAGCTTTTTGAACATTTGAACAAAATGATGGTACGCTAGTTCACCAGGTGAAGACATGCTTCCTTTTAATTAGCTGCATGTATAATATACCTAATGCGTACCTTTATTTATAGATGTAGTCAGCTGTTTTGGCCTTTTCTTCCTCAGCCTTCTGATCAGAATAGCGCTTCAGCACTCTTTTGCCTGCTTCAAGCATGGGCTCTATTTAACTTGCTGCACCTGGGGAACATTTGGATATTCAAATACCACCTGCCTGAATTTGTTTCAAAAAGTCCCTTTCAGAACTATTTTTCTGACAAAAATAGCAAAGCTGAATCATTAAGGCATACATAAACCGATCCAAGTCCCTCCCACATAGCTCTATGGCCGGTTTGATGGACCGGCCATAGGGCTATTTGAAAATTCATTTCTTTTAAATGTTCATTCCTATTTTGAGACAAGTCTAAATATTTTGAAAATGTCTCTTTTGACATTCTCTAACCAATATTCTCTCAGCAAGATCTAATTCTTCCATTTCTATTGCTTCACTTCGTTTTATATCATCTAAACAATTATCAATCACTCCCAGTTCTTTGACTGGCGTCAACTTTATCTTTATAAATCAAAGGACATATACTAAAACTCTTTCTGCCTCCTTTAAACTCGAAAATTGTTCAATATTGAAGATTGACTCTTCATTAGCTAGCGCATTTGATAAGACATATTCATGCTCTATTTCTTCAGTTAGAGCAAAATATTCACTCTTTCTATATCTTTGAATTAAATTCATAATTTGGCCATTTATTTATAGGCAAAATTGGCTATGAAGGTCCATGCCACCATTTAGAGCAATTGAATTCTTTTTTGATAGAAATATGGGTCGCTAAATCTGCTGGATTTTCTTCACTTTTTACATATTTATATATTAAATTTTTTGATGAATTTAATTCTTAAACACGATTTTCAACAAATATACTAAGAGGCTTAGTAGATCATATCCAATAAAGAACACACTGAGAATCTGTAAAAATATATTTTTTTATCAATTTTCACTCCAATTTGTTGTTCTACGAATTCTATTGCTCTTTTTCTGATTATAGCACTCATCAGCTCCAATCGAGGAATCAAAACCTCATGCAAAGGAGCTAATCAATTGTATGAAAATATCAGATTACATTTTCTCTCATCTGCAAAATTTATCAAGATTAAATAAATCATTGCAGAATATGCAATTTTAGAAGCATCTACAAATGCTACTGAAATAAATTTTGAAAATTCATAAATTTTCAAAAATCTCAGAATTTTGAAAAAAGTGATTCAAAGGCCAATTTGTGCATATTTCATTAGACTCATTCATTAATGCCAGTGGGAGTTTTCCATCAAATGCTAATTTCTCTTTCCACAATTTTTGTATAAAATATTTGCCTTGCTATAGCAATGGCGTCAGAAATCCTAAAGAATCAAATATGCAAGTTAATTGTTGAAGAACAGATCTTTTTGTGCATACGTCTAATAATTTATTTATATCAATGCTTTCTGAGGCATGCATTATTTTAATCAAATCACTATCACAATTCCATTCTAATCCAAGAATTTCTGTAGTATTTCCTACAATCTTATCAACATTGTTCATAATATTTAAAAATTCAACAGAATTAGAATTCCATTCTTGCAGATTCAACCCTGCTTCCCTAAATATTTGCTTTAATTTATTATAAGCTAATTTAGCTTCTTCATTATTCTTTACACCGAGCATTAAATTATCAATATATAAATTTTTTGAAGCTTCTATAGCTACTTGTGTGCCTTTCTTTAACAGATGATGTTGTAAAATTGTATTCAAAATGAAAGGACTGCAGTTTAAGCCAAAAGGAACACGGCAGAAACAATAAATTTCAATGTTATTATCCAAATTTTTATTTTTTGGATCTTTTGACCATAAAAATCGAGTTATATCTCTATCTTTTTTCATGAACTCCGATTTGTACAAATGCTTTTTCGACATCTACTACAATAACAATAGGGATTATTCAAAATCTTATCAACATGCCACATAAGTTGGGCATGATTGCCGGACTAGGATATAAGCAATCATTTAGACTAAGTGCATCTTTTCTTATCTTGCAGATGCATCATATACAATACGTACTGTAGTGGTCGTTTTCTGCAGTGTAATTACAGGATGATGTGACCAATAATGCTTCATAGTTTCAGGACTGTCTTTTAAAACCATCTCAATTATTTTATTTTTCAATTGTTCATTAATAATTTTTGAATATTTCTCTAATAATTCAGGATTTTTATAAAATCTTTTCATGACCGTTATTAGTCATCCAAAAGCTAAGCCAAAATTATCTGGAAGATTAATTTCATTAGCTCTCTAGGGCCACTCCACATAGTATCTCCCTTCAATAAATTTGATTGATTTATTAACTATGCCAACACATTTTCTTCAACATGCTTATCGGGATTATCTGTTATCCCTACAGATTCTAAATTCCAAAGTGATTCTATACTAATCAAATTTTCTTCAGCTTTTTCAGTATTAATTGTGACTGCACAAAAACTCAGATTAGAATTTTCATCCCTGTTATAAATATTCTTTTTTCCTGAGATTAAAAGTCCGATTTTTTTATTAATCACATATAATCCAGATGGTAGCCTTCTGCTAATGGCTGTTTCCATTATTTCCCAAAAATAATCCATATGTTCTATCATATTAGAATTATAATCATACAATATTAATCCACAATTTCTTAGAAATTCTCGGTCAATATTATCTAAGTTTGCATGTTTAATCCTTTCAGTCAAAATGGGCACAGCATTAGCACAAATTTCTTAACTTGACGCATTTTGGAAATACAATTCATAATCGACCACCGAGCTATGATTTTTTGAGGATGTTTTGAGCCAAATGTGAATACAGACAAAATTTCTTTTTTTCTAGTCTTCAATCTCAATTTCTCTTTTAATTGATTTGTGATGTACGTTTTCATACTTCCTGTATCAATAAACACATTAGCAAGCACTTTGTGCTTTTTATTAATCAAATCACTAACTAGTACTTGTGCTGTTAAGAGTGTAATACCATCTGTCATTACACCGAGTGAATTCATAGCATTACTTGATACTGTGACCGGTATTTGTTCTTTAACTTCATCAAAAGGCTCAAAGCTTTCACTCTGAAGATTAATCACAGTCTTAGGGGTCAAAATAAATTTATTTACATCAGCATTATTGCTTTTTCTTTGAAGCAAGTTTTCTCTATTATTTAATGTAGAGCGTTTATCACACAATGCTCTGTTATGCATACCAGAACAATAAACGCATTTTTTCTTAAGCTGGCAAGTTTTTACACTATGACCCGCTCAAAAACATTGGAAACACAATTTTTGATCAAAAATTCTCTGCTTTCTTTGATTAATCATAGGTAGCGCGTTAGCGCGTACCTATAATATACTTGGGTACCCCCAACACCTGGGCACCCCCTACAGCTATAACGGGACACTTCTGGAAGGTGCGGTTTTTTTCAAAAGAAAGATAATAAAAAAATTCGCTGCCCGTGTTTTTTTGTTTTTCTTGAAACTCAAAATTGACTGTGTAAAGAAGGTGTAAAGTTTTTGTGTAACGTTATAACATAGGACAAATTTTGGGACCTTTTTACTGCGGCATGTGGACAACTGAGTATTGATGACTCGAAGGATTGAACAAAATAGGATAATAGAGGGATGAATTCTACAGATGACACTTTTTTTGTTTTTTGAAATTCGCATTATTTATTGAACGGCAGTGTAAAGAGTGCGAAAATCTGGGGGTGAAAAAGCACTTTTTGGTCGAGTTTTCAACCTTCCTATGTCCGATACTAACTCCGGTTATGAGGTTTTTAAAATGTTTTCTGACAGAAATGTAGAGCGGATCAAGGGCTACATTCTGCATATAAGCAAAGTCTTCTATGCTTCATGGTGAGTTAGATCCTGGGGTTTAAAGTTTACACTCTAGTGGATGGTGTAAAAAAATGGATTTTAACTAAGATTTCTCTGCCAAATTTTTCCGCTTATGAGTCAGTGCAAATCGAAGACAGCATTAATAAAGTGCCTCACAGGGGCTAAACATCGCAGCAAACCGCATTTAAAAAAACGCAATATTGAGTTATTTATGGGGGTGTAAAGTTCGAAATCAGAGGTAAAAAATGGGCTAAAAAACACGTTTTTTCCGAAGTTTGATTGATAAATCATGCCAAATAATTTTTGCAACAGAATTTTGGCACACAGGAATGTACTACGATTTAAAAGCTACAAATTGTACCAAACCGAATTTCTTTAAACTCAATGGGGAGTTCGGTACGGAATTTTAAAGTTTACAGTGTTCTAAATGGTGGAAAATACGTTTTTGTTGCGTTTTTTGTTTGCCACTTTCTCCGTCCAGAAGTCGGGATAAGTCTAATAGAATAAAAATAAAGTGCTTTATATCGGGTGCATGTCAAAGCAAATTGTCTATACATTAATATTTAGCGAGTGTAAAGTCAAAAATTTGGAGTTTTAAATGCGTTTCTGTCTTGTTTTTTCTGCCTGCTTCTCCGGTTACGAGTCAGGGACACGTTTATCAAGTGTAGAAATGGACCAGGAATCAAATTTGATATGCCAGTCTGGCGCATATGTTTACACTCTACGGTGTTGTAAAGTAGTTTACACCAATTGTTAGTTTGCCCATAGAACATTATGTAGACTTAATTTTTTCATAAATATTAATCGTAATATCGGAACAATATCAAAATTACGAATCTGACTAAAATCTTCTTTACACTAGGTGTTTACATGAAGTTTACACTACATATATATTTATCTTCGTTTTTGAGCATTCCTGAAACCTAATTTTTTCTTGGAGCCTAGAAGTTTTCAAAGGATCAAATGTGAGACGTCACGTAGGCGCGTTTGTTTACATCCAACAGTGATGTAAAGTAGTTTACATTCATTGTTTATATGTCCTCAGACCATTGTAGAGACATAATTTTTTCATGAATGTTGATCATAATATCCGAGTAATTTTTTACACTGCATGTTAGCCTTTGTTCTAGAGCATTGCAAAAATCGAAATTTTTTCCTGAGATATAAAAATTTACAGGGAATGAAATATATACGTCAATTGGGCGCGCTTGCTTACACTCAGCAGTATTGCAAAGTGGTTTAAACCTAATGTTTATTGTCTTTAAAACATTATGGAGACTCATTTTTCCATAAATGTTGAAAGAAATATCAGAGCAATATCAAAATTACGAATCCGACTAAAATATTCTTTATGCTATGTGTTTGTGTAAAGTTTACGTTACGTGTTAACCCTAATTCGATAGACTTGCAGAGACTTTGTAACTGAAGTCAAGAAATTTTCAAGGATTCATATGTGAGACATCAATTAAGTGAGTTTGTTTACCCTCAAAAGTAATCTAAAGTGATTTAAAAATTATGTTCAAGTGTCCTTAGATCATTGAAGAGATGTAATTTTGTCTTAAATGGGTTGCATTAAAGTTAAATCTTTCTTAGCCGTGTTTATAATATGTTTCACAAAATCTTGCACATGGAGAGCTATTGTTTAATTGATGTAAATTGCCTGCAAAAGTGGTTTAAAATGAACCAGCAATCACACTACTGTGCACAGAAGTCGACAAAGATATACAGCTTTATTGTAATCATGTACATTAATAAGCCGTAAACTGTTAGTATTCTCTACACCTAGTAGTTGTGTAAAGTTTGCACTATTCATTTGTTGTTAATATGTAGTCTATACTACAAATTTATTTTACTACCAAATCAAAGCGTTAGTGTTCCTTACATTTGATATTTGCGTGAAGTTTTTGAATTTTTGCCAAAAATCTTTGCCTTCTAATTTACCAACATCCCGCCTTTTCCATTTTCTTGAAGTTTAAAATCTTTTATAATTCTCTCATAATTTAATGGTAGGTTTTAACTTTAAGTTTCTCTTGGTTTACAACTCTCGCTTAGCAAGCTCATTTTTCAAAACTTTTTCATAGTGATCAGATTAGTTGCGTTTAGTTTGGAATTGGTGGACGGTCGTTATTTTATTACTCGGCTTAAATAAACCAAGTGATTATCTTTTGATTATTTTCTTCATCGCAAATTCAAACACCCAATTTTCAATTTGAAAATTGACCTAATTTTCAATTTGAAAATTGATCCAATTTTCAATTTGAAAATTGAAAATTGGGTGTTTTCAATTTCAAAATTCACAACACATTGTGCTTGTGTATTGATTGAGTGAGGATTTGCAATGTGAATTCGTTGGTTAAATTTTTGTGCTTGATTATAAGTGAACTGCACATTAAGAAGAAATAACTTAATGCAGTTTTAATTTGAAAATGGATGGTGTCAATAAGGTTGTCTTCTTTAAAAAGGATAATGCTGATGTTAAGAACAATATTGTTTTCCGCGTTCTTGGACTGTTGTCATTATTGTGGCATGTTACTGATTGTGTTTACTGACTGATGTACTGAAATCACGCTAATTAAAAGTAGTGTACTAGCAAAGAAAAATGCTCCGATGGAACAAAAAAGATGAATATACTTGGAATTGTGGATTATTATGGATGTAAAAGGAGGGGACTAGGAAAAATCTACCTCAAGTCGGAAAATCTGCTAAAAATCACACTTTCTCTAAGCAACGCAAAAAATCGATGTATATTCTGCGGCCTCTAAAAAAGTGTCTTTTGTAAATAATGTTCGAAGTTTCAGATAAGAGTGTATAAACAAAATCTATCAAGGTTACTTTTTTAAATTGCTGGCACCTGATTGATAGAAAACTAAGAGGTATTGTATTTAAAGTTGTTTTGTTTTATGAGCATTATAGCAAGCAAAGCAGGAGCCGATTGATTAGTGCACACAATCGTTTCGGGCATGCTAGTGTATTCACATTAAGTCTGTTTCAAGTCAAGTTACGTGTTTCCTACTGTTTTTAACCAACTATGTCTTCAGTTGTCTTCGATGTTTGCTATTTCATTCAATTGGCTTGGAAGACTGTTAGTTTACTTAATATCATTTCCCATAGCTACTGCATAGCTAACGTGCTGCTGTTTCAATCATTGTTATGGTTGAATATTTATTTTAATCTGTTGGCCGCAGAATATACATCGATTTTT
Organism: Mermis nigrescens; assembly: GCA_036768485.1. Lineage (NCBI taxonomy): Eukaryota > Metazoa > Nematoda > Enoplea > Mermithida > Mermithidae > Mermis > Mermis nigrescens. The sequence continues at coordinate 9,374,817 of JAVLUZ010000161.1, forward strand.
TGCGTTGCTTAGAGAAAGTGTGATTTTTAGCAGATTTTCCGACTTAAGGTAGATTTTTCCTAGTCCCCTCCTTTTACATCCATAATAATCCACAATTCCAAGTATATTCATCTCTTTTGTTCCATCGGAGCATTTTTCTTTGCTAGTGTATTTATATTCAAGACAATTGTCATTTTAGTGATCACCTTCATAGGTGGGCAGCACCAAAATTCTGTGGGGGTGAAAAAATTTCTGGAGGGGTGAAAAAAATTTTAAAGGTCAAAAAATGGTCTTAAAAGTGGTTCTATGGCGAAAAAAACAATTTTTTGACGTTTCTCATTGAGCACTATCCAATGGCATCAAAAATTGCTAAAAAGCAAAAAAAATATTTCTGGGGGTGGGGTATTTCAACTTCTGTGGGGGGGGTACATACCCCCAACCCCTACGCCCATGTGTGATCACCTTTACAAGAAATGCAAGGAAAAATTTTTATTGACATGTTTTTTGTATTCTTTATTCAAAGTATCAAATTTTCTTTATTCAAAATTCTTTGTTCGAGCGGCCAACACATCAGTAGAACCCCATAACTGTTTGTTTTCAAGTCGAAAATTATCATTTTTGAACAAAATTTGTTTTCTTTCAGCAAAATGATCCGAAATTTAACATGCTTGTTCTCTATTGCGAAGTATCAAATGCAAGTTTTTACTCAATGATTCAATTTTCCAATCATCATCATTATTTTTCAATTTTCCAAGCTCAATTAAAATATCAGTTGGAATTTTTTCCAAAATCATTAATACTAGTGCAGGTTGCATTAAATCTTCATGTAATGATTTTAATTGTCGTGTTATACAATCTGTTCCTTCAAGAACACGAGGTAAATCAAAAGCCTTACTAGTTACTAGTTGATTTTGGCAATAGAACAAAGTTCCATATACAATACTCGCTTAATTACATCATTATCATCAAATCTTTGTTTTAAAATTTCTATAGCATCCTTATACATATTATTAGTGACTGCCATTCCTTCAATTGACTTTTTTGCAGCTCCTTTTTACACACTCAGTAAATAATTAAATTTCTGAACTGGAGGTATGTCTCGTTTATTTACTGTGGCTTCAAAAGAGTCCCAAAATTTGATCCACTTCAGTAGATTGCCCGCATAAGTGGGCAATTCAAGTTCAGGCAATTGAATATGCATTAGTAGTTATGTCTGTCTCCCCAGATTGTAATACAAAGTATAGCCTGTGCTTAAGCATAGACCATGTTGAAGCATAGTCCTGTGTTGAAGCATAGGCTATATGTTTTGTGTTGCTAAATAGGGGATGACGTCACACTATAGTTAACCTCAACTATGGGTATACTGGAGACTATTTTAAATTTGCGGATCAAGTCAACCAGGTATACTTTACACAACAACAAGAGTACCTATTTAATGCAGGGGAGGTAGGAGCTATCAGAATTTTATTTTTTTGGGGATAACTATGAACACTGCTTACTATACTAAATGAGTACAATATTCTAACTTGGGCATCACTTGACCACTTAACACTTTACACTCGAGTAGTTTACACCACATCATAAAACCGTTATAAATCATGAACCAATAGATGAATCGAGCTTGAATGTTCAGAATATAAACACTACATGCCAAAAATAATGTAAATGGAAAATTCGTGAACTGGCTTACTGTAGCTATGTTATAACACGTATTTTTTAAACCAATGGCTGGATTGGACTAAAAATTTCAAAGTCTGTTAAGTATATGTTAGGTATGCTATGTACAAAATTTTAGCGTGCAACCTACAGTATACCAGCATTAGTTAACACTTTTGCATAACTCAAGGACCAATGGCCGGATTGAGCTCAAATTTGGGAAACAGCATATATGCGAGTCAATTATTCTTTACACATTGGCTTACCGTAGGTATACCGTAGCTTTCTGGATTTTCTATATCTCACAAACTAGCAGTCAAATAAAGCTGAAATTCAATAAATTAGATGTATGTGAGTCAAAAATAAGGTACACAAAATATAGTGGATAGGGTTACTGTAGGTATGCTACAACACGTATCTTCTGATTTGCTGAGCTGGAAATTTGAGAGATTTAACAAACACAATAGAACAGTGCACCAGGACTACTATAGGCAACATTTAGTAACCCAGAGTGAGGAAGAGAAGGTTGTGAAAAAGGTTACAAAGGGTCCACAGTCTCGCACAGATTTCCCCCAACCTAAAGCTAGAGGATCACTCTGTAGACTGCAGATCTTTTGTATGAACACACTGAAAATGTGCATAATACTTAATAAGATTATGAGACAATAAAACATGAAGATACGGGTTTAACAAAGAAATCAGACATATTTTGTAAGATTTGGAAATTATTTTGTAAAATTTGGAAACTTTTTTGTAAAATTTGGAAACTATTTTGTGAAATTTGGAAACTTTTTTGTAAAATTTGGAAATTATTTTGTAAAATTTGGAAACTTTTTAATATGGTTAAGTATAGGTGTTTTGTAGAATATAAAAACTTTTTTGAAAATTTGGAAATTATTTTGTAGAATATGGAAACTTTTTTGTAAAATTTGGAAATTTTTTTGTAAAATCTGGAGACTGTTTTGTAAGATTTGGAAATTATTTTGTAAAATTTAGAAATTATTTTGTAAAGTTTATAAATTTCAAAGAAAAAAACAAAAGTATTTACAGTTTGACCACCGTGGAAACCCATAAGTCAAATTTTGATGGGTACCCCCACCGTTGGACCAGATATTTGGTCTTATTATTCCTCCTACACGTATTTAGAATTTTATCAACAATCAAAAGCTCACCTTTCTTTACATGGATTTTTTGAAGTTCCGACTCATAAAAGACACCCTCCAATGTCTCACCCATTTGATCTTGCAGAGTGTGAAAGGTGGTGTTCTTGCATATTTTTCTTTAATAGTTAACCACTCTTCAAATGCGTGTTTTACTTTACTTAATTGTATGTTATCTCCAACATAAAATTTAAATATAATAGGTTGCCTAATGGTTCAAAATACTTTATTCAGAATTTCCTGCTCATTTTCTTCATCCACATTTGCCAGAAATGTCCCTGTAGTTCAATGGTACGAATTATTATAATTTTCCAACAAATCAGCCAAAACATCAATGTACATAAATGTATTTTTGGCTGTAAAATATCTCCACATTCTTTCTTTTAGAGTGCAGTTAAAACGTTCTACAACACTAGCTTTTAATTCACTTTTGGTTGTGAAAAAGTGGATATCCTGAGTTTTTAGAAAATTTTGAACTTCTCTGTTGATAAATTCTTTTCCTGCATATGTCTGCAATTTATATGGCATTTGACCGGTTCTAAAAATTTCCTGAAATGCTTTTAGAACTGCTTTTGAAGTTTTGGTTTTGAGTGGCAAAGACCATGCATATTTTGAAAACAAATCAATACAATTTTGTAAAAATTTATACCCACCATTGAATTTGCTCAATGACTGCAAATCAACAAGATCAGCCTGCCATTGCTCATCAATGCCACTTACTAAAACTTTATTGTGTGTGAAATGCTTTTAGGCTGGTTTATGTAATGTATATGTGGGCTGTTTAGCCAGCCATGCTTTCACCTGCAAAAGTTTTAAATTAGATAACACTTTTTTTGCTTCTTTTGTATAAGTGATTTGCCCAGAATACCCAGTCTTGCTATTATAATACAAGTTTTTCAATGTTCTATCAATTTTGGTTATATTAAATTAATGCATCAACAATACTTATAGATGAATGAGCAGGATTTTTTGGGTTTTATATTTTATTATTTTTTTGGGGGTTTTCTATTTTTTAATCATAAATAATACTTAATAATTCAATTTTTCCTTTTCTTTCTCTAAATCTTGGGCAACGCTGTTTCCTGCATCCTGAGATGTTTGATTATATTCTATACAGCGTGGACACATTTGCACAGTAAAATATGTATGCCCTGAATTTTTTTCAAAATAATCTTTTCTGAACTGGCTCTTTGACAATAAAAACATAATTGAATCATGAGAGGAAACATTGGTTGTTCTAAGTTTCACCCACAAAGAGCTATTGGCGGTCTAATTGACCTGCCATATGACTTCCTTTCCTTATCACCAAATAAACGTTTCTTAATTTCATTCATTTCCTCCATCTTTGAAAGGATTATCAATATTTGGGAATGCTACTCATATTTATAGACATACTTTATAAATTTTAAAACAAATTACAAAAAGTAAATGCAATGATTAAAAATGCCTTTTGAGCATCCTTTCACGTGTATAGTTTCTGGACCAACAAAGTCGGGAAGACATTCTTCATTCCACAAATAATTTGAAATAGAGAAAAGCTCATAAATACTAAAATATCAAAAATTTGGTGGTGTTATACAGAGAATCAACCACTCTACCAAGAAGTAAAAAATGTGACATTGGTAGTTGATTCAGCTCTTCACTCGTGGTTGTCATAATTGGAATGTCAGCCTTATTCATGTTGTTCACAATTTATTTTTTGATGGTCTTTGAACTTTGCGAGTGAATTCAGATTATATAGTGCTGCCTAGAAATCCAAGTGATAAACTGCAAGCACATGTTTTAGCATGCCAGCTTTATCCTTTAAATTCAAAATACTTCTTAGAAGCCTTTATTGATGCAACTAGTCAGCCCCATGGTTACCTTTTGATCGATTTGACACAAAATTCTAATGATCTATATAGGCTAAAAACAGACATTTTCAGTACCCATCCAACTGTTTATATACCAAAATCTATAAATAATAGTAATGCAAGGAGATAATTGAAAAGAAATGGTTCCAAATTGTCTCAAACGCAGCATTGGCTGCTTACATTTATTAAATACAGCTAAGCAAGCTCAGAGGGATGCTATTATAAATATGGCTAGTAAGGATCAAATTTTATGTGTTTGTGACTGTGCGCGTAATTTTTGAAGGGTAATATTCCATTTTCCAGTATAGAGATTCGAAAATTACTACGATATCAAAAGCAAATAAGGTACTTGTGTAATAATTAAAAGGCATCAACAAAGGAAAGGAAAAAACGTCATCATGCAAAATGGTGGTTTTTTACCCTTCTTACTTACTCTGATTCTTTCAGTAGTTGGTAGTTTGATAGCAGATGCAATAATTGGGAAAAAATGAAGCATACTGAAACAACAATTTTTGTCCCAGCTGATATAACTGAGCGTTCTAAGCATAGGTGGGCAGCATCAAAATTCTGGGGGGGGTTAAAAAATTTCTGGGGGGGGTGAAAAAATATTTAAAGGTCAAAAAATGGTCTTAAAAGTGGTAGTATGGCAAAAAACACCATTTTTTGACGTTTCTCATCAAGCTCTATCCAATGGCATCAAAGAATTGCTAAAAAGCAAAAAAAAAATTTTCTGGGGGGGGGTATTTTGATTCCTGGGAGGGGGTATTTCAACTTCTGGGGGGTGCATACCCCCAAACTCACGCCCATGTGTGGTTCTAAGCCAATAGACGCAGTGTTTAATTCACTGAACAATGAAATGGAAAAGATTCTCAAGTGCAAAAATATACCAAGTGAAATAAAATTAGTCAAATATAATCAAGTTTTACAGACATTTAGTAGATTACAAGAGAAGAGACGGCAGGCAATCTCATGAATTGAATATAGTGGAAAATATAGATGAGGGAGTCAGTGATAACGAAATATTGGCAGATATTCCTAAAACGCATTTGCAAGTTGCAGAAAGATTTCTAAATGATATGCGCAAAAATTCTAATATTGAAATAGAGTCCAATGGTGAACTAGTAATGCATGGACAAAAGATTTATTGCTCTAATTTCGTTGATTTGGTGCATCAGTTTTCTTGAGACCAAAGAATTAGTGGACTTCCAGGTACAAAAGAGTTGTCAGTCATACTTGATTGTTCCAATATACCTCTTAAAAACATTGGCAATAAAAAACTCAGACACTCTTTTGCAACAGCACGGACTGATGCAAATTTAAATTGGGATGAAAGTCTATAAATATTAATTAATGCATCATAAAATAAGAAGAATTATTAAAATGCATGTTAAATTCAATCCGGGTGATTTTAATCTGTGGATAGAGTACTATAGTGGGCAGGCCGCCCAAACAGGCTATGGACTGGAAGGATTTTAAGGGACTCCATACCAATGAGGTGGCGGTTTAGGCAGTTTTTTCCGGTCTTTGTTTAGAATGGCTGTTGCAGTTTTGAAATCTATAGGGAGAAATGTTGGGAAACACACCCTAGTTGAAGGGGTAAATATTGCAACAGATGTTGCCCAAGGAAACCGCTTTTTGTCAACTAAGGAACATTCAAAACGAGAAGCATTGCAACTTTTTGATGAAGCCTCTAAAGCTCTCTAACAACAATCTGGCGAGGGTTTGGGTACTTGGCTGAGGTCTATAAATATGAATACAAACAATTTATTTACAAGGTTAATGACAAAACATGGCTCTAATAGACGCCAAATCAATTCTGAGTACTAAAACTGAGTTGGATCTTTTTACGGTTCCCCCAACTCAGGTTGTTATAAAACATGGATTTTGGGATGAAATTGAACCAATGCATCCAATCACAAATGGGGGACCATATGAATTTCAAATACCAGCCAATCTGCATTACTTACAATTGAATAAAAATTACATTTATTTGAAGTTTAGGATTAAACAACCAGTTGTGGCGGCAGCAGCAGCAGTACCCAACTATGCACCTATCAATTTGAGTGGAAAAACGTTCTTTAGACAAGTAAAGTGTTTTTTTGGGCAGGCAATTAGTTTTTGACAGTTCTGATAAATACACATATAGGGCATATTTTGAAACAGAATTAATTATGGGTTTGATGCAAAAAGTCTTATTTACAGTCAGCCTTATATTTTCACAGACATGGAAAAAATTGTGATACTGAAGACAATGAGAGGTTTAAAGAGAAAGCGACATATTTCAAAAATGATAAAATTGTGGAAGTTTTGGCTCCTCTTCACATTGATTTTCATCTCCAGAACAGATATTTGTTGAATTTTACCTACCTAAGGCTAGAATTACATAGAAACAGTAATAACTTTGTTTTACAATGCTTTGAGGGTGTTAATTTAGAGCCAGAAATCTTACAAATGAAGTTTTTCATACGCAAAGCAGAAGTTTTAGATAGCTTAAATTTAGCTCTAGAGCAAATCTTATTGTTGTACATGGCACAGTATCCTATACAATGGATATCAAAGATGAACCTACACATTTCAAATCCATTTAGAGAAACTCCTAATTATACACTATTCACAGGACAACTTCCTCAATATATAGTTTTTGCATGTGTTGAGGGTAACGCCTATAGAGGCATACTCTCTAAATCACCCTCCAATTTCAAGTCTTTTGGTATTAATGATGTCAGAGTGACTTGTGGTGGACAAACATTCCCTACCCAGCCATTCAATATTTCTTTTAAAAATGATAAATATCTACAAGTCTTTAATAATATGTCTGAAGCACTTGATATTGGAAAAGATAACAGAAGTAATTTTATTAGCAGGGAATGTCTCTTTAACAATGAAATATTCTTTGGTTCAGTTGGGCCAGAATTCTTTTCAAATGTGCATTTCACTTTACTCATACAAACTTTATCACCAATGTTTAATTCAAAAACAACATTTGGTTCATCAATTCTGAATGCTTTTTTTCAGAATTTCTCTTTTGTTTTTATAGGTAACGTTAGTGGGGGATGTACCAATGGTCCCATAATAAAAATTATAATAATTTTTCTAAAGCAAATTGGGCAAAATGTCAATATATTTAAATGTATTCTTTTTAGTGAAATACCACCACATGCGTTCCTTAAGCGTACAATTAAACCATTCAACAATACTAGCCTTTATTTAGCTTTTTGTTGTGAAAAAGTCAATAGATTGAGATTTCAAAAATTGCTGAAATTCCTTGTTTGTAAACTCAGTTCCTTGATACGTTTGCAGTTTATATGGTTTATGGCCCAACGATTTGAAAATTTTTGGAAAGGAGCAATGATTTCTTAACCAGTTTTTGATTTAAGTGGCACTGACCATGCATACTTTGAGAAAATATTGATACAATTGAGTAGATACTTAAAATAATGATTGCGGTTGGCTAACAATTGTAGATCAACCAAATCCGCTTGTCACTGCTCATCAACTCTGCTAACTATTACCTTGTTATGTGAATAATGTTTCTTTGCAGGTTTTTCAGTGTGTATGTGGGTTGCTTTTCCAGCCATGCTTTTACCTTTTCGAATTTTGTAGCTGGACGTAACTTTTTACTCTAGCAAAAAGTTGATTTGCCCTTAGATACCCAGTCTGAGGGTCATAATATAATTTTGTCAACAATTTATCCATTTTTACATTTATTTTATTTTTTTAATATTATTTATGCACTTATTGGCCAATCAAACAAATTGTTTCCTGCTCCTACCGCGTGGAGGCTAAGAGCAATGGAAGCCTGCGTTTTTAGAAAACACATTTTACTACTGTAAATTCACAACAAATGATTTACTTGTTGCAAAATATAGTTATCATACATGTTTTCCCACATGTTCCTTCCATTTTGAACAAAAGCCGCATACAAGCCACACAAATAGTCAACATATTTGTCTAATATGGCTGCTTCCAGTTTCAATGCAATAATCCAAAATGCTTTGTGTTTATCAATTTTGCACTGTTGCTCTTTGAACGCATTGCGCATTTAATCCCAGAATCCAGAGCCTATGCTTTGAACATTTCTGACGGTCAAGTAGCAATTGTTAGCTTTCTCAACAAGCTTTTGGACAAAATGATGGTACGCTAGTCCACTGGGTGAAGAAATGCTTCCTTTTAATTAGCGGCATATATAATATACCTAATGCATACCCTTATTTATAGACTTAGTAAGCTGTTTTGGCCTTTTCTTCCTCAGCCTGCTGATCAGAATAGCGCTTCAGCACTTTTTGCCCGCTTCCTGCATGGCTCTATTAAACTTGCTGCACCTGGGGCACATTTGGATATTAAAATACGACCTGCCAGAATTTGTTCAAAAAAGTCCCTTTTAGCATTATTTTTCTGACAAAAATAGCAAAACTGTATCATTAAGGCATACCTGGGCCGATCTGAGTTCCTCCCACATAGCTCTTTGGCCGGTTTGATGGACCACCATAGGGCTTCTCCTCCTCATCCAGAAAAAGACGCTTTTGGATTTCCCTGATTTCTTCCATTTGCTCTTTAAAGTAGTTAAAAAAGTAGTTTAACAGTAGAATACAATTTAAGCCCCAATAATAGTGCAATACGCTAAAATTTATGATATATGTCCCAGTGGTTCTTCTACTGTATGGAACCGTGATCCGAGCTCCTACCTATCTATGTGTGTAACGTAAAAATGGTCGGGTCTTACTTTGCCACCGAGTGGCTTAAGCCCATTGCGCCCCAAGAAGGCGCCCGACCATTGCAACAGGTCTCACCTTTCTTGTTGCTCTTCTTCCTGAAAAAATTGACCGTGTAAACAAAACTTGGTGTACTGTAGTCTGCGCGCTAAAAGTTCAATAATAGTTTGCTAATGAGGTGTTCATCCTACCCCTAAAATTTCAGCCCAATCCAACAGCTGATTCTTGAGTAATAGTTATTATAAGTTCTCTTCCGGGAAATTTCCCCCATAGAAATTTTCCCCAGGAAAATTTCCCCTCCCCTGACACTGGCCCCATGATACTGGGCTGGCCGTGCCCCCTGCCTGGGCAGGCACCTATGCTAAAACACAGCCTAAGCTACAGCATTGCTCCCTGAAAAAAGCCAGGGAGCATATTTTGAGCCCCTCTGCCTATGCTATAACACAGGCTATGTTATAACGTTGCAATCTAGAGACACAGGGTATACTACTCTCAAATCCGTACCTAATGTTTCAAACACAATTTTGCAGCCGTCGTTAAATCTGCTACCTTTGCAATATTTCCCTGCAAATGCAGAATTTGCTTCAAATATTGATATTTTGCAACCATTTAGCATTACATGTTGACATACCTTTGCAGTACACTTGTCTGTCTTTTGCAAATAATCCCTTACATAATGTTCAAAATTTTGCTTCACAAATTCCATTAACTTCTGCAAATCAGCGCCATGTCACATTTTTCACAAAACTATTGACTTGAAATGTTTGATTGCAGTGAAAACACATCAATCAAAAGATAGGCATGTGGGTTTTGTGCATGGTTTCCAAGTAGGCTTGCTTTAGGTGGCTTCCACTACCATACAGCTGCATGTTCAATGTATCTAGCACATTCAGATGAGGTGTTTTTGTTAAAATAAAATAGTGAGTATTGTGGTTAATAGTTGTAGAAAGCGAGCCTCTAGAAAACGGTTTTGGTAAAAGAAAAATTCGAAATACATTTATGATGTCCTAAAATGGTAAAAAGTCTAGTGAATGCATTGCTTTTTACTGCAAGGTCAGCGTTTCCTATTTTGTCCAAGGATAAGCCTTGCACTTATTTCATGTATGGGAATTTTTTTAGAAATTTTTCAAATAGCGGCTGCCATACGTTATAAAGATGTATCATATTATTCTTTTCTGGCTTGAAAAACAATTCTGTTGATAATTTTAGAAGAAAATATGTTTTCCCACTTACTGTAGCCCCCAAAATAACAAAATTAGCAGGCACACAAAGATAATTAATGCTTCCATCTACCTGCTCCATTGCTGCATACACAAAGAGTGTTGATTGTTTATACAATAACTTGGTAGTTTTAATGACTTGAATTGTTATTAAAACCTATAGCCAATTTTTATTGTTCTCTGACTTATTGTCTAAAAATTTTTGTAATATACATTTGTAGATGTTTGCTGGTACAGCTCCATGGCAAACTAAATGCAGTTGAAGCCACAGACATTTGATGTATTGGACTGTAACACTTTATCCAAAACAACAAGAAAAGAAGGAATTGGAAAAGAAATAATATATGGCATTTTCTAAGCATTTTCTGTAATTTTCAGGAATATGTGCTAAACTATCAAGAAGTAACTATATTTTATGTTGAAAAAGCAGAATACAATGCAGACCTGTTTAATGCGCAGATAGGGCTGGGTTTATTATAATGAAAAATGTTTGATCTTTGAGTATTTTTATGTCTAATTTGTGATCACAAGAGTGCACACCCCAAAATATTTGTTATATATGTGATCTAGCTTTAAAATAATGTTAATCTGATTAGCTTACTTGTTTTATGGTATGAAATCGAAAATAATATTCCTCCTCTGATCAATACTTATAACATTATTGCAGTGCATATAGAAGATTAGCATAAAACTATCATCCTGCAAATTAACATCCTACTGTCCTTTAAGAGCAAACACCTCATTTAACAAATTGGGATTCCCACCTCTTCCGGATTAAAATCAAATAGGAGAATCTGATGTCCCGCTTTTGAAAGATCATACAATGTGATACCCATATTGGAATCCATAAAAAGTGTTTGCACCATACGTACAGAATTCATCTCTATTAATGCCCATTAATGATTTGCTAAGTGTGTAGGCTATGGGTGGGAACAGGCGCTCATCACTTAAACTTGGGCTCTAATGCATTTTTGTAATGTAAGATTAAAGGGTTTTTTGCTTAATGTCCTAACAATGCATTAGACATAAATAGTGATATTATGAGTATAGGTAGCTGACTGTTATGCAGCACAAAATTAGACAGTAAAGTTTGACCTGGCCTTAACTGAGTAGTCTGATGTGTCCCATGATTTATATTATACTGTATGAATTTGTGTTACAGTGCTCGTCCAATGCTCAGAAACCTGCTATTAGTTAAATTTATGCACTTTATTTGTAAAACAATTTTGGTAATAACAAGTTTTTCCACAGCATTGGCAGTTTTCAATAAAACATGTAAAACTGTAGGCGAGGGCACTAGATTTAAAGAAAATTTCACTCCCGTAACAATGAATTTTGTTTGTAGCAGAAAGTCACAATGGATGCGCCCAGCCATTTCAAAAACCTGACCTTTTGCAAATTTTTCTACTTGTTCATTGTATGCAGGGTCGGAATTAGCTGCAGTTGCTTCAAATTTAACCGCCAAGGTACTTGAAAAACATTTGAGGGATCCCTGGGGCTCCTTTTTGCTGCAGATGAGTATGTTAAATTGGTTTCTATATATGCCCTGTATGGATACTTATTTGTGGCTTGACTTATAATAACACTATTTGCCCTCAATACAATATTTCTGAAAATTGCATGTAACATTAAATTCACTGGGGCGCATCTAGCATCGGCTTTTAGCTGTGCTCCATTCCCCTCAACCAATTTAGCACTGACTTTCAAAAGAAAATTTGGTTTGGTCATTTGAGTTAAAGTTCCAGAAATATCAAAGTGAATGAGATCCCTCTGAATTAGAGGACATATAGGATAATATTCAATCTTGCTTTCACACATTACAGACGATTGCTCATTTGTGCTGTCCATGTGCTCAGTACCTACAGTATTCATTAAAAATCTATGCCTTTTTACCATATTTCGAATTTTTTTAATGGGTAAGTATGACAAAGTTTTAATTTTTTTGATTTAGAAACCCATTTTTTCTTAGTATTTATAGACTTTTTCTGACGCCCACCCCCTACAGGCACAACCCCCAAACTTTTAACTGTACGTAGTCACCATTCTTCTTGCTATACATATATTAAGTGGTACAATATGTATGTTCATTCCTTGGCTTGCAATTCCCTGGGTCCCCATGCCTTATCATTGCCTATCCCTCATCATTGTGCCCTGAGTGAAAAAGCCGGGGCACATGCAGGGTGCTCCTCCGCCACACCTGGGCGTGGGGGGGGGTTCGGGGGTATGCATCCCCTTAGAAACCAAAATACCCCCCCCAGAAATCAAAATACCCCCCTAGAATTCAATTTTTGAAAATTTTTTTCGCAATTTCTTGATGCCAATGGATAGTGCTTGATGAGAAACGTCAAAAAATGGTGTTTTTATCGCCATACCACCATTTTTAAGGCCATTTTTAGACCTTCAAAAAAATCTTGCAAACCCCCCCCCAGAATTTTCTTGCTGCCCACGTATGTCCTCCGCCCATGCAGTAACACAGGAGAGGCTGCTTCTCTGCAATCAAGTGGGCAGGGCCTGTAACCTAAAGCATAGCTATATATACTTTGTGTCGCGGGTTAGGGTCACAGCTTATGCTACTGTGGTGCAGTCAACAATGGAAGTTGCAGCCAACAATGATCTCTTGAGCATCAAAGAATGCATGCGCAAGTATGCCTTAGACAAGGAGATTAGCTGTCAGGACCACCTCGTCCAGTAGATCAAGGAGATGTAATTGGAGGACACAATAGTGCGCCCACCACAATGGTCATCTTAGAGGTGGCACTCAGCTGACTAATATACAATGTCTGTGCAGAGTTAAACATGAAAGATCAAAAACGCATCAATCTCAGGTACAAATTTTAATTTTTTTGCTAAAAATTTACATTTGAATGCCCCTTTATGACATTTTTCAAAGTTTGTGTTGAAAATGTGCCTAAAATTCATCAAAAAATCAGTGAAACACTAAAATACCATAAAAATTATGTTATTCCATGTTTTTTGATAATTTTTAGGGAGTTCTACAAAAATCCTTTATTTTCACAAAATTTCAACCCTTGTATTGTGATGTCCTATACTTGCACAAAAATCAACATATCCTTTACCTTTTGAGTGCGCTGTCACTTTTATTTTCTTTAGCTTAAAGGATCCTGAAAACCCTGAAAGATGGTAAAAAATCATGCTATTTAACATTTATTGCTTATTTATGGACATTTCTGCAATAAATCCTTCATTTTCTCAAAATTTGTAACCTTCAATTGGAATGTAACACAAAAATTGTCATATATGTTAGTGTTTGAGTATATATGTCACTTTTGATGATTTTTAGCCAAAATAATCCTAAAAACTGCTGATAATCCTAAAAACTGCTGCAAATGCTAAAATGTTAAAATATTGTAACTACATGTTTTCTGCTTATTGACAAACATTTCTGCAAAGAATCATTCATTTTATCAGAATTTTCAACCTTTAATTAGAATGTCCTATACTTACATGTAATAAAATAGACATATATGTATCCTTATGTAGGTGTATAATACAAAATCACACATGCAGTCCTATAATTGATGTTTTCTATCTGTGTCAAATCAATTTGTTGTTCTTTTAAGACTGCTAGCCCAAAATTCTTATCTGATTGCCTTGTGGCTAATTGACCTTTGAAAGCTTGGTGGCGTGAAACCAGACACAATGTCAAATTAGTTTAATGCCATAAAAGCTGGCGACCACACCTGTGCGTGGGGGGGGGGGTTTGGGGGTATGCACCCCCTTTCAGAAACCAAAATACCCCCTCCCAGAAATCAAAATACCCCCCAGAATTCAATTTTTAAAAATTTTTTGCGTTTTTTTGCAATTTTCTGATGCCAATGGATAGCGCTTGATGAGAAACGTCAAAAAATGGTGTTTTTATCACCATACCACCATTTTTAAGGCCATTTTTTTGACCTTCAAAAAAATGTTGCACCCTCAGAATTTTCTTGCTGCAAACGTATGCTGGCAACTTTTGTGAAATATAAATGCCGGTTGCTGGATGCAGGCCTGTAAGATTCTGGGCAATCTGCCATCCAACATTTTGTTGTTGCAGATTGGTCTATTGTGTCAGCAGATGAAGCAGTACAAGACGAAAATGGTTGAAAAGGCCACCTGGAGCCTGCTGATTTACAACAAATTTTAGATCTGTCCATGGATGACACTTTTATAGCCCTAAATTGTAGCATCTGCCAAAAGATAACATCAAAGGTCCCCCTGAACGCCAATGACAAGGAAAAGGTCTACAAAATTGCCATTTCCATCATATTAGGCTGAAATTTTAATGTCCATCGGTAGCCAACAATTTGATGCTGGATGCATACTGAGCTGAAAGGATCGACAAGCAAATGCTCATCAAAGAAGACAAGATGGCAACAACAGGCCCCACCTTCATCCTCCTGGACAACAATAACAAATTTTATTTCAACTACTACCTGAATAAGATTTGTCCAGAGAGGTACAACATCTGCACAATATTTTTCAAAATTCTATTTGTTGTTTCTGCTCCGATTATGGCACCTATTTGCAATTTCACTCCCGTCACCATGAATTTGGTTTGTAGCAGAAAATTGCAATGGATGTGGCCAGCCATTTCAAAAAAACTGACTTTTTGCAAATTTTGCTACTTGTTTATTGTATGCGGGGTTGGAATTAGCTGCAGTTGCTTCAAATTTACTCGCAAAGTCATTGAAAAATATTTGAGGGATCCCTATAGCTCCATTTTTGCTGTAGATGAGTATGTGAAATCGGTTTCTATATATGCCCTGTACGGATGTGTATTTGTGGCTTGACTTATAATAACACCGTTTGCCTTCAGTACAATATCTCTGTAAATCGCATGTAACATTAAATTCACAGGGCACATCTAGCATCAGCCTCTAGCTGCGCTCAATCCCCCTCAACCAATTTAGCACTGACTTTTAAAAGAAAAGAGAGTTGACTTTTGGAGAGTTGACTCGCACTTTTGGAGTTGCACAAACCTTACTCTTTAAAAAATGCTCTGAGTGTTCTTTTCGAAAGTAGACTCTTGCAGAGACAGGTAACGACTGCCCTTTGGAAGTGGTCAATGTGTTTTTTGCTCAAATGGCTTGTCGCATTGTTGATGAAGTCATTAAGAACATCCCTATTCAGAGGAAACGGTTCAGGGATTTCCTAGATCACCTTGATGGTCTTAGTGATTACAAGACATATGAATGTTATAGATTTTTAGCTGTCATTATTATTGAATTAACTGAATTACTTTGTGCAAGAATCAAGCATCCCACAAATTGTAGTAGAGCTTTAACTCCTATTTAGCAAATATGCTGTATGTTACGCTGGCTTGCAAATAATTCATTTCAGCAAGTTAATAGCGATTCTCTCCATGTACACAAGTTATTGGTTAGCCATTCTATTTGGCATGTTTTAGACAAATTGGTTAAGCATGCTCCCAATTTTATTAAATTTCCTACACAAAACGATGCATTAACAGCTATTAAATGCCAATTCTATGAAAAAGCTTTGTTCCCAAATCTTATTGGTTTAATGGATGGCACTCATGTCTGTGTTATCATACCTAAGCAAATTTAGTACATCATATCAATTGAAAAAGCTACCACTCAATGAATATTCAGGCAGTTTGCAATTCTAATGGATGCTCTACCAATGTGGTTGCCAAGTGGCCCGGGAGCAACCACAATTCACGTATTTTTTGCGAGTCAAAGCTTCCAGCTTCACTTCAAGCAATAGGGAGGTGAGAACTTTGATTTAATTGATGTTTTGAAAATGTTAGATTATCCTTACAGTCAAATTGTTGTGGTTTTTGCTAAGGGGCAGTCCACACATGTAAACAACTTAGATTGCAAATTCACAAGTTTTTTGTGCCAGATTAATGTTAGAACAATAGGATAATCAAAAATTATTACAAATTACACATACGTTCTTTTGGGTCAATGGGAGAACGCCCTCATGAAACCCATCCTAGCATCACACGTCATTTTCATACAATTTGAGAATTTGAGTACATTTATGAGCATAACTTTTGTTTCGCTTGTATTTGTTATAAAAATAAATACAATAAATGATCACAATTCATTCAGCCTGCTCAAAAATTAGTCCATGTTTCATGTGTTAACATGCTCACTGTTTGACAGTCGGTCAAAGCTGATGAACCTGCTCACCATTGAATAACTCATTTCAGTGAAGTGAGGTCTTTTGAGATGAACTCAGGAACCACTGAACGGATTTTCATGAAATAAAGTATTTTAGATAGACAATTTTAAAATGAAACTATCTTGCTCAAAAAAGTATAGATAGCTTATGTCTACAGTATGCTAGGCTCGAAAAAGTGCTCAAACTTTGCTTTGTCACTACAGTATACAGATTAAGTTTCAAATGTTGGAAAATAGCAAAATAGTTAGATATTTTGGTCTTCTAAATTTCATTCCTTTTTGTTTTTCATGTTTTTGAATAGTTTGTCCTGCAATTTCAATTCAATTTTTTTCCAATATGGCTGCGCCCATAAGATATGCCTTTTACTCGCGCTATTTTTCATATTTTTCAATGTTAAAGCACATTTTAGAAAGCCCAAAAAAAGCTCGTTCGAATGATATCCTACTTGTTTAATTTACTGAAGAATTCCAGTTTTTCAATATGGCTGCCAGGCAGGCTGTCATACTGTAGCTTTTGATGTTTTCAGCTATTATTCTGTGAGTTTCTGACATATTTCAAAATTTTTTTCAATAAATAGCTAGTAAAATTTAATGTTCTTTCTAACGAGCTATGTCTCATGCTCTGAATCTTTCTAGTTCTTTCAGGGAAGTTCAAAAACCTCAAAATTATTCATTGTATAGTGAAAATGACGTGCAATCACTGAGTCACTTTTTAGCTAATTAACGTTGACTAAATTTTGGAAAGACCTCATGCTACATACATTTGATAGACTTTACTTTAATATTACGGCTTTTTTAAGTAAATGCTGATTGCTAAAATAATATGTCATTGACCGTTTAATTAATAAGATTGAAAAAAGAAAAAAGTGAATAAAACAAACTTTTGACTACAAAAAATTGGAAAGCACAAAAAAAAAAAAATTTCATCAATTATTTTAGATGGCTATCTGCTAGGTGATAGCGCTTATGCTTGCAGCCAAATATTGCTCACCCCTTATCTGTTGCCTCTAACGCCCGCTCAGGAGCGTTATAATATTGCACACAAAAAGACAAGGGTACTAATTGAGCAAACGTTTGGGATATGGAAAGGACAGTTTGCAATTCTACATGGGGAAATTTGTGTTGATTATCAAAGAGTCCCTACGTTTGTAATTGCTTGTGCAATTTTGCATAACCTGGCAGTTCAATGCCATTTACCTCTAGTTGGTGAAAAGGATCTGTACACCATAGATGAATAAGATATAAATGAAAACGTCATTCAAAATGGCTGTCAATTTTGTGATTTTATTGATGACCAACATTTTTCATAAAATAATGTGACAATTTTCTATAAACAAAAGACAGTAAATGTGCATAACATAAGATCTATTCTACTGTGCTAAGGCGGAAAATTTTATGAAAATGAAATGGATAGCTAGAGAAATCAAAGACTTAAAACAGGTCTGTGTGGCGGATCCAGGAATTTCTGACAGGGGCAGACGGATCCAAAAATTTTCCTAAAACTGTCAAAGTTGTCCGAAAATTTGCATATTAAGCTTACAATACTGGTTTTTTGCTGTCTCAATTATTTCTGATGCAAGACAAGTACAAAATTTCCAAAAATTTTTGAAGATTTTTTTGGGGAAAATCAAAAGAATAATGCAGAAATCGACTAAAATTGCTAAAAAACAGGCAAAAAATCATCGTAAGAGCTTCTAAATCTTTGTTCTGTGCAAAAACTAATCTTGTGAAGTAAATTTAAGTTCTTTCAAGCGTTAAAAGAGTCAATCAATTCATTAATGTGTATTATTCCAGTGCAAAGCACCAGAAAGCTTTGAAAAATTATGATAAAAATAGCTCAAATCATCAAAAACTACATATCTACTCTTCATTGCGCCCAGAGATTTTTGACTACAGAGGCCGCCCCCCCCCTTGCTCCCTCTAAATCCGCCACTGATAATAATATTTTCTTGACTACGCGTTTAAGATGTGAAAGAGCAAGTGAATATAACATAAAAATTACAAGTCGCAGTACATGTTTCCATTTTCAGAAAAAACTACTGATTCCTTCTTCACCAAAAATTTGTATTAAGCGCGCTTAGCATTTGGAGCTTGGTGAACTGCCACTGATTTGTTTGCTTTCTGATGGTAGTACTTGGTCTCAGACTCGATCTTAACTTTTTCTGCTTCCAAAACCTGGCCAGTCAATTCTTCCTTTGAAAAAGATGGTTTCCGGCTTTTAGGCAGTGGTTTCTTGGAACAAACGGGTTCAGGCTGGCTCTCAAACATGCCTTAAATTTTTACAAATGCATCAGACTATAAGAAACCTTCTTCTACTTCAGCAGATATCCGTCACAGAGCGCCAAAAAATTTGAAAAATTGGACAGAAGAACATTTGAAAATTTGTCTATATTTGTTAAAGCATTTGACGCTGAGCATTGTCAATTTTTAAAATGTATGCAAAATTGAAAGAAAATAATGTGGAACATCTGTTTATGAAGCAAATATTGCTTAGTCAGTCAAGGCGCTAGAAAATTTTGAAAAAACGATCTCTGGTTACAAATTATCACAAACTACACATCCATTCTTCACATTGCCAAACGCGTTGGGCCACTAGGAGTTCACCCCACTTAAATCCGTCCTTGATGGATCAAGAATTTTGCAAAAAATTCAAAGAATAGCTTGATACAAATATTAGGCAACTAGTAAATTTTCTCTATCTGTTCTAGAATTTCTATCCAAAACAGCTCTAAAAGCGTTTATAAGTACTAAAACAATAGATTTCCACAAATTTGCATAACATTATCTTATTTTCACAAAACTGGGAGTTGGCTTGGCCCCCAATAACCTGGGTTATGTGCTGTCAAAACCAATAGCAAATCCTGAAAAATTTAGTTTGTTCAAAAAATATAAGTTCTTATGTGTTAAGATAAAAATTTTCATTTGGAAAATTGTATACTTCTGTCTTATGTCAGTTTATTACGTACAACAAACGCTTATTTATAACCACGCTTATGTATATACTCAATTAACTGACCTTCGTCATCCATCAAATTAAACAAAGCTACAGAGACAGGTTCGTCTAATGTGTTGATGCCAGTAAGCATTTCAAATAGAATCGGGTTTTCCGAACCATAAATTGCCTCAATTTTTTTCTCTTAAATTGTTAAGGACTCTCCAGCTGGTCCACCTCCTGTTTTCCTAATTTCAAGAAGGCAGAAAAATGTTGTTAATAGTTATTTCAAAGGTAAAACTACATGTTATTTTAGTTGACATTTTTTGTCTTTCAAGATAAGGTGTAGATAAATTGTAAAAATTTGATGTTGACGTGGCATAAATTAGCAAAAATCTGCAAAAAGTGCAACAAAGTCAATTCTGGAGGTTTTACAACTTCTGGAAACTACTGGACTCTTGAGGGGGTGTCAACCATCAATCCTCTGACCACACCCACGTGTGCTTGTATCCACATATATGGGTGCGGGCTTTAAATCACAAAATTCATACCTCATCAAAATCAGATAGCCTCAGAAATGATTTTGTGGTGCTTTGCAATTTTATCATAACATTCCCTAAATTCTTCTTGGCCAGCTATCCACATACTGTATTACATTACAGTATTTTGCCTATACCAACAGTAAATCAAAAAATATATGGCATTCTACTTTTGAGATTTCCGGTGCGCTGAAATAGCCTCACGCCCTGTCAATGCCATGTTCTGTCAGCACTTTTTGATCTGCTGCAGAGTGCGTTTAACATCTGACTGAGCATTCAAAGTACGGCAAAGCTGTAGCAAAATTATAATATTGACACGTTAGTAGTACACCCAGTCTCCCTAGATCGCAATGTTATAACATAGCCTGTGTTATAGCATAGGCAGAATGGGCATGGCTTGCGCCCTGCTCAGGGAGCAATGCTTTAGCATAGGCTGTGCTATAGCATAGGGAGGGATTGGGCGTGCCCAGACCTGCCCGGGGAGGGAGGCTGCGCTCATCCTATTGGGGCAGGGGTTCAGGACCAAGGGAGGGGTAAATTTCCATGGGGGAAAATTTCCCCGGGGGAAACTTTGAAATAACTATAAGTCAAGAACCAGCAGTTGGATCAGGCTTAAATTTTCTGAGTAATGTTAAGTATATGTAAGGCATGCTATGTACAAAATTTTAGCGCGCAACCTACAGTATACTAGCATATAGTTTACACTGCCTTTTCAGAAAATGGCGTCAAACGGATGAAGATTGAAAGTAAGGACCTGTTGCAATGGTTGGGCAGCCTTGTTGAGCTGCAATGAGCTTAAGCTACTCGAGTGCAGCAAACTAATAGCCAACCATTTTTACTTTACACACATAGATATGTAGGAGCTCGGATCATGGTTTCATATAGTAGAAGAACCACTAGGACATACATTATAAATATTAGCATATTATTACACTATTAATGGGATTTAAATTATAGGAAACCGGAAGAATTGACCAAAATAAGCACCTTACCCCTGAAATCTATAAATACTAATAATGGTCTACTGTTTAACTACTCATTTAGTACTATAAGGAGAAAATGGAAGAAATCAGAGAACTTCAAAAGCGTCTTTTTGTGGATGAGGAGAAGAAGGCCCTATGACTGGTCCATCAAACCGACCATAGAGCTATGTGGGAGGAACTTGGATCCAGCCCATGTACTGCCTCAATGATTCAGCTTTGTTATTTTTATCAGAAAAATAGTTCTGAAAGTGACTTTTTCGAAACAAATTCTGGCAGGTGGTACTTGAATGTCTAAATGTGCCCTAGGTGCAGCGAGTTTAATAGAGCCATGCAAGAAGCAGGCAAACAGAGTGCTGAATGCGCTATTTTGATCAGCAGGCCGAGGAGGAAAAGGCCAAAACAGCTTACTAAGTCTATAAATAAGGGTACGCATTAGGTATATTATATATGCAGCTTATTGAAAAGAAAGCATGTCTTCACCCGGTGAACTAGCATACCATCATTTTATCCAAAAGCTTATTGAAAAAGCTAACAATCGCTACTTGAGCATCAGAAATGTTCAAAAGTATAGGCTCTTGTTTCTGGGGATACATGAGCAATGCGTTTAAAGAGGAACAGCACAAAATTGATAAACGCAAAGCATTTTGGATTTTTGCATTGAGACTGAAAGCAGCCATCTTAGACAAAGATGTTGATTCTTTGTGTGGCTTGTATGCGGCTTTTGATCAAAATGGAAAGAACATGTGGGAAAACATGTATGATAACTGTATTTTGCAACAAGTAAATCATTTGTTGTGAATTTACAATAGTAGAATGTGCGTTTTCTAAGAATGCAGGCTCCTGTTGCTATTAACCTCCATACGGTGGGAGCTGGAATTGATCCATTTGATCGGCCAATAAGAGCATTGATAATGATATTAAAAAATAAAATAAAAATGTAAAAATGGATAAATTGTTGACAAAATTATATTATGACCCTCAAACTGGGTATATGGGGGCAAATCAACTTTTTGCTTGAGTGAAAAAGGTGCGCCTAGCTACAAAATTTGAAAAGGTAAAAGCATGGCTGGAAAAGCAACCCACATATACACTACACAAACCTGCAACAGAAACATTATTTGCGTAACAAGGTAATTGTTAGTGGGGTTGATGAGCAGTGGCAAGCAGTATTTGGTTGATCTACAATTGTTAGACCGACCACAATCATAATTTTAAGTACCTACTCAATTGTATTGACATTATCTCAAAGTATGCATGGGCAGTGCCACTTAAATCAAAAACTGGTAAAGAAATTATCGCATCTTTTCAGAAAATTTTCAAATCGTTGGGCCGTAAACCATATAAACTGCAAATGGATCAGGGAACTGAGTTTACAAACAAGGAATTTCAGCAATTTTTGAAATCTCAATTTATTGACTTTTTCACGACCAAAAGCGAAATGAAAGCTAGTATTGTTGAGTGGTTTAATTGTACGCTTAAAGAACACATGTGGCAATATTTCACTGAAAAGAATACAGTTAAATATATTGACATCTTAGCCCAATTTGCATAAAAATTGTAATAATTCTTTTCATAGGACCATTGATACATACCCCTACTAATGTTACCTATAAAAACGAAAGAGAAATTCTAAACAAAGCATTCAGGATTGATAAACCAAACGTTGTTTTTAAATTTGATATTGATGATAAAGTTTGTATAAGTAAAGTGAAACGCACATTCGAAAAAGGATTCTGGCCCAACTGGACCAAAGAATATTTCATTGTTAAAGAGAGGTTTGCTCGCACACCACCTGTTTATACTCTTGAAGATCAAAAGGGGGAAAAATTAGAGGGTGTTTTCTATCAAACCAAGCTGCAGAACAATTAGTGCAAAATTCAGATGATTTATTTGTGATTGAAAAAATTATAAAAATTTGTAAAAAAGGCAAGAAAACTGATTATTTGGTGCACTGGAGAGGCTACCCGCCTAAATTTGACTTGTGGATTTCTGATATTGTAAAGCTATAAATACTATTTCATATAGAAGAAAGAAAAACTCAAAACTTTTGAACAATGGATGATTTTGCAACAGGACCTAGTGATTTTTACATGTGGTTTGTTTCAAACGACAGCACATGCATAACACAACAGTATGGAAGAGAGGTTATATTTTTGATTTGAAAAAACCGCTGGATTTTCCAAACGAGTGGGAGGTTGGCGTGAAGCAGATAATTATGAAAACCCCTTTTATGCATGAAAACAACATATGCTACTTCTCTCCGGACAGACTAGATGATAAAACATTTAGCAATTTTTCCAGCTTTTTTAGTAATTGGTTTTTGGATACTTTGAGTCCAAGAGATTTGGTTCAACATGTAAACTCAGCTATTCCAGAAAGCATAAAGAACGATTTCAGCTTAGATATTGATGAAGATAATTTTGCAGTTTTGAATATTAAAAACACTCAGAGTAATGTTCAGTTCAGATTATCTTGTGGATGTGTTGGGATTTCAGCCCAACATGGCGTACCCCAAACTGTTCCCCACAAAAACAAACAGGATCAAAGGAGCGAGAAAAATTGATATTCCAAACCCTATATTTTGCATTGAAACTGATCTTACAGTACCTGTGCTATATGGTTCATATAATAAACAAATCATTTGCATGGACATTTTTTCATCTATTTTGAGTGGTTTTGTAAACTATAAATATGAAAATGTATCATACTATCGAATATTAAGAAGTTACGTTTTGTCAATCTTCATTCCACTAACAATAGACAACAAAAATATTATCAAGTATCTCTCCAATCGTCTTATGATCCAATTTCATTTTTGTAGATCATTCATTCTGTAGCAATATGTCTTTTCAACTATTTGGGGTATCAAAGCAGCAGCAGCAAGGAGCTGGTTTTGGCCAGTTTCTAGAATTGCCTGCTAAAAAACGGAAAACAGCGTACTGTTAAAAGTTTGGGGGTTGTGCCTGTAGGGGATGGACGGAAGAAGAAGTCTATAAATACTAAGAAAAAACGGGTTCATAAATAAAAAAAACCAAAACTTTGTCACTCTTACGCATTATGAAATTCAAAATATGGTAAAGAGACATAGAATTGTGATGAATACTGTAGGTACTGAGCAGGGGGACAGCACAATTGAGCAATTGTCTGTAATGGGTGAAAGCAAGATTGAATATTATCCTGATGGGTCCTCTAATTCAGGGGGATCCCATCCAGTTTGATATTCCTGAAACTTTTACTCAAATGACCGACCCCAATTTTCTTTTAAAAGTCAGTGCTAAATTAGTTGAGGAGGATGGATTGCAGCTAAAGGCTGATGCTAGATGCGACCCTGTGAATTTAATATTACATGCGATTTTCAGAGATATCGTACTGAAGGCAAATGGTGTTATTGTAAGTCAAGCCACAAATACGTATCCGTACAGGGCATATACAGAAACCAATTTCACATACTCATCTGCAGCAAAAAAGGAGCTATAGGGATCCCTCAAATGTTTTTCAAGGACTTGGCTGGTAAATTTGAAGCAACTGCAGCTAATTCCAACCCCACATTCGATAAACACGTAGAAAAATTTGCAAAAAGTCAGGTTGTTGAAATGGCTGGGCGCATCCATTGCAATTTTCTCCTACAAACAAAACTCATTGTTCCGGGAGTGAAATTTTCTTTGACTTTAGTGCCCTCGCCTACAGTTTTTCATGTTTTATCGGGAACTGCAAATGCTGTGGAAAAACTTGTTATTACCAAAATTGTTTTAAAAATAAGGCGCATAAATTTAACTAATAGCGGGATTCTGAGCATTGAACGAGCACTGCAACACAAACCCATACAGTATAATATAAATCATGCTACAGTTCGAACTACTCAGTTAAGGACAGGTCAAACTTTACTGGCTAATTTTGTTCTACATAATGGTCAGCTACCTAGACTTGTAATAATATCACTAGTTATCTCTAATGTGTTGTTAGGCCATTATGCAAAAACCACTTTAATCTCACATCTAGAAAATGCATTAGAGCCCAAGTTGAAGTAAATGGGCGCCTGTTCCCACCCATAGCCTACACACCTAGCAAATCATTAATGGACCCATACACACCTGGGCGTGGGGGGGTTTGGGGTGTATGCATCCCCCCAGAAACCAAAATTCCCCCCAGAAATCAAAATACCCCCCAGAATTCAATTTTTAAAAATTTTTTTCGTTTTTTCGCAATTTTTTGATGCCAATGGATAGTGCTTGATGAGAAACGTCAAAAAATGGTGTTTTTATCGCCATACCACCATTTTTGAGGCCATTTTCCGACCTTCAAAAAAATCTTGCACCCCCCCCCAGAATTTTCTTGCTGCCCACGTATGGACCCATACATCAATTCTTTACATATTGTGCAAAAACTTTTCACAGATTCTGATACAGGTATCACGCTGGATGATTTTCTGAGATTGGGGCATCAGATTCTCCCATTTGATTTGAATCCAGAAGAGGGAGGAATCCCAACTACGTCAAATGGGGTGGTTATTTTTATGGGACAGTGGGATGTAAATTTGCTCAATGATAGTTATACACTAATTTTCTATATGCTCTGGGATAATGTTATAAGTATTGATCAGATGAGGAAAATTATTCTCAATTTAATACCTTAAAACATGTATGCTAATCAGATTAGTGTTATTTCAAAGCTAGATCGCTTATGTAACAAATATTTTGGGGGTGTGCACTCTTGTAATCGTGTTTTAGAGATAAAAATACCCAAAGATCAAATATTTTTCGGTATAGTGAACATGGCCCCATCTTTGCATCAAAAAGATCTGCATTGGATCCTGCTTTTTCGACTTAAAAAATGCTTGCTTTTCGATACATTAGCACAAATTCCTGCAACTTACGGAAAATGTGCAGAAGGTGCAATACGTTATTTCTTTGCTGATTCATCTTTTCTTGTTGTTTCTGATAAAGGGCTGCAGTCAAATACATCAAATGTATGCGGCTTATACTGCGTATATTTTGCCATGGAGCTGTGCCAGCAAAAATCCATAAATAGTAAGTCAGACAACAATAAACAAATTTGCTATTGGTTTCAAAAACATTTCAAGTCATTAAAACTTCCAAGTTATTGTACAAACAATCAGTACCCAATATGTATGCAACAATGGAGCAGGTAGATGGGAGCATTAATTATCTGCAAGCGCCTGCTAATTTTGTAATTTCAGGGGCTATAGGGAGTGGGAAAATATACTTTGTCCTAAAATTATTAGCAGAATGGCCTTTCAAACTGGAAAAGAATAGAATGATATACTTTTATAACGTGTGGCAGCCGCTTTTCAATAAATTTCTCAAAAAATTTCTTTACATTAAATTTGTGCAAGGCTTATCCTTAGATGAAATAGAAAACGATTGGTTGGCTGAGCCAGGCACTGTCAATGTATGTACATGCTATGACTTAGCTGACCTTGCCGTTAAAAGCAATGCATTTGCTAGACTTTTTACCATTTTTGGACACCACAAATGTATTTTGAATTTTTTTCATCTCCCAAAATCCGTTTTTAGAGGGGCTCCTTTCTACAACTATAAACGCAATACTCACTATTTTATTTTAACAAAAATCCCTCATCTGACCGTGTTAGATACATTGCACATGCAGCTGTAAGGCAGTGGGGGTCCCCTGAAGCATGCCTACTTGAAAACCATGCACAAAAACCCCCATGCTCATCTTTTGATTGATGTATTCTCTGATTCCATTAAAAACAGACTGTGATCAAACATTTTTGTGGATGAGAAGCCTATGATAATTTAGAGACCTTTATAATGAAAACAATAAATACCAAGAAAAATATAACTCTAAAAAATCTAATAATATGTCTAAATATGCAAACTAGGGCTCTTAAAGAGATTGAATCGAGTGAAACTTATTTTTGTTTCCTAGGTACCAAAAATATAAAAACAAATCTGTGACTTTTGCTCATAAAACAGGCACCCTCTGAATTTTTTTAAGTTTTGACTCAATCTGAACGTCATCTTCTCATTGTTACGTTTTGAACCAAACATCCAGATAACTGTAAGAAATTTGAAGATAGTCTTTACCTCATTGCAGTACCGTCTACAAGCAAAAAAGATAAACAAAAAGTATTCATAGCGGAACCGCCAGAATTTGTCTTTGAGCTTTTGTCTGCCTTGTAAAAAGAATTGTCAGAATGAATAACAGTGTTTGTAAATGTATGTCATCCCAAGCAATTTTTTTGACTCGCTCATGAAAAAATCTAAAATTACGGAAGATCCTGTAATAAGTGCTCAGGTACAAATTGAATCGGATAAAGAACAATTACTGAAAAGTAAAAAAGGAAATTCAGAACAGAAAGTATGTAAATATATTAATGCAGCACATAAACAAAGCATCTTAGAAGAGCAACAAAAAAGGGCTTTAAGCATAGGTGGGCAGCATAAGAATTCTGGGGGGAGGAATGAAAAAATTTCTGGAGGGGTGAAAAAAATTTTTAAAGGTCGAAAAATGGTCTTTAAAGTGGTCGTATGGCAAAAAACACCATTTTTTGACGTTTCTCATTGAGCACTATCCAATGGCATCAAAAATTGCTAAAAAAGCAAAAAAAAATTTTTTGGGGCGGGGGGTATTTCAACTTCTGGGGGTGCATACCTTCCCAAACCCCCACGCCCATCTGTGGCTTTAAGTACTCCAATTACTGTAAATATTGTTCCCAAGCCAGCAAAACCGGCTAGTCCGGTACAACAGCCCAAGGAGGTTAAACAAGAACCCAAACAAGAAGCAGTAGCTACAAGAGCACGGTTGAAAAAGTTGTCTTTGAAATCTGAAGAAACCGAAATTCCTCATACAAGTCCTTTACAAAAAATAAAAGACACAATAACTCCAAAAAGCGTGGTAGGCCCTGCAAAAGCAGTGCTGTAGCTGAAGTTACGCTAGGGATAGGTGCAACCCATAAACTTTACAACAATGAAGTGTTTTATATGTATGAACCAAGAGGTAAATCAAAAAATCACTTAATTAACAAAATTTCACAGTCAAAACACCATGCTTAGTGCTAAAAAGCGCGTTTTTTACATGGTATATCCTTTATACATGTGTATAAATGCAAAACATTTATTATTTGGCATAATTAGGTGTTTATGCAATGTTATAGCTCATTACATCATGCACGTGCTTGTAACACCTGGCGATGAATCATACCCGCCCAAACATGTGCTTAAATCACTCTCTCCATGTATACTCATGCTCATATGCTTACTGCATGCAATGCGTCCAATCTTGCATGCGATTGGATCATATTTCATAATATACTGAAATTTACCCCCAGGGAAAAAACTATAAATAGGGAGGGAGATAGAGCATTCATCATTTGTGGTCTAATTAATGAAAATTTCAGTGACTTTTGCAAAAATGGCATCACACTTCAAATTCTCCATTAACTGAGAGTTCATCGGAAAAATAATCAAATCAAACATGCGGGTGGCAACTTGCATTTAATTGGAAAGCTTTGGAAAATTATTACCAAACAGAAATTGGCAAATTTAATCACCAAGCAATTTTAAGCTACTTCAATGGAGGATTCCAGCTCCTTGCAAGAACTAATTTTCATAGACATTTCCTGCAAAAATTTGCAGCTTCTGGTTGACAGCAAATTGTGAAAAACAATTCAAAAATTTTATGCTTCATTTCAAAAATTTTGGGAGTTTAATTTTAACAGCTCAAGAATGAGCGAATTTTAGATACCTTGATTTCTGGGACACATTGTTAAATTCAGGAACTGACCAGCAATTCAGGGGTGGAATTGGCCCAATTTAAAATTATTTTACTATTGGAGAACAATCGCGAGTAAACGTCAAGAGATTCAATGTGGAAGCAGCATCATATAGCATTCAGTTCAGGAATATCGACAAAATCAGCGCTATTTTGTTCCCTGCGATTTTGGATGCCATTGTAATACGAGTTTTGACTGGGCACAATCCAAATAATCGTGTAGGCCTCAAGTTGACTCATCAAGCCTCAACTCTCGCGTCTTGGTAGCTTTTGCCCCGGTTGAATCCATGAATGCTGACTGCATCTTGAACATCATTGAGCGTATTCAGCAGTCTAAAAAAGAATTCAGCCTTGATCAGTAAATGACCCTAAAAGTGCTCATTGTAGACTCACCAAAAGGGTAGTGAACCAAAACAAAGCATCGCAATCACAAATTGTTAATTGGCAGGAATGGTTCAGCAGGCACACATGGAGGCTGTTTCATTCAGGTCAGAAAATTTGAATTTTAGCTTAACTTAGCCTAAACTTTTTATAAAAGCACATCTCAGAAAATGCTTATACAAAAATGTCAAAAAAATAGTAAAATGGTCAATTTTGTGTAACTCAATTTAGTTTTTGCATGAAAAAATTTCCACCGGGGAAATTTCCACACCGTGTTTACATAATATAAGAATTCTAAACCGCACTATGCTAGATAAATTATGTTTCAATTAAAGGAAAAACATAAATTTACAAATGCAAAACAAAACAGTCCTCATTGGCAGAAATCAATACGTATATGATGCACACAATAAGTAAACTGTACATAAAATTAATTATTAAATACAATTTCGAAAAATGCAAGAAAAAAATCAATAAAAACATGATTTTTTAATGGTAAATATTCTAAAATTTATTGTATTGAATAAAGCAAATTACAAGTTTCTCATCTTGAATGAAGAAATTATAAAAAAATTTTTCAAATGCATGTTTGAATAACCACCGAATATTATTTTTTACTTGAAATGTGTAAAACACAATTTTTTAAAACGCGCTTTTTGTATTGAATGTGCTAAAAACGGTTAAAAATGTGATTTCTATAACTCTCCTTTGGGCGAAATTTCTTTGGGGTTTTTCATCTTAAAAATTTCAAAAAAATCAAAAAACACATTTTTTACATTTATTCTTAAAAAACTATATTTTCATTATTCTTACGAGTGATTGCTAAAAAATTATCAATTTTTTATGCTTAAAAACTTCCCAGGGGAAAACTTCCACCGGTTAAATGTATTTTCAATTTTCTCGTTTTTAGTGAAAAAATGATAAAAATTACAACAGTTATAATTGTTAGTATTTCAAAAAGTTCTGAAATTTCGCTTTTAAAAATTTAGATCAAAAATGCGGATAATCTTTGTTTGGCTCAAGCAATTGTGGTAGCAAAAGCCAAATTAGGCAAACACCCCCAATGGAATACCATCAGGCTGGGGGTGAATCGAGAAAAATGCTGCAAAAACGGCTAGCCCAGCAGCTAATGGCAGATTCTGGCCTTGAGAATTTTGCAGAATTCTGCGGAATTGAAGAAGCCCAAAAAATACAGGAATTTTCTCAATCGTACTACTGCAATAAGTGCAATAGGGCTTACAATACTGATGAGGATCACAAATGCAATAGGCAAGGCTGTCCCGGCTGTCAGAGGCCAAAACCGTGTTCCAAGGAGCAATGGACCAAATGCAAGGAATGCAACAGGTGAATATATTTATTATTATTATTACTTCTTTATTTCAAAGCACAGAGTAAGCTTTTTACTTTAAAATTAATTAGCGCAAAGATAGACATGTGACACATTACATGAATATAGTATCACTAAAATTAGATAGTAATGTAAAATAAAATAATAATAATTAGAAGTACACATTTACTTCAAACCAGCATTTTTGACAATAGGTATGTAATACGCAAATAAAAAAATATTTTTCATTATGAAAATATTATATAATTACATATAATTGTATATATTTCAAGCCAGTAAAACCAGCTTTTTTTAGTCTTTTTCACAAAAATTTCTAAAAAATAAGCGTTTTTCAATTTAAAAGCTCAAAATTTGCATATTTTACAATTGATAGACTAAAAAACAAATTTGTATAATTGCTATGTACTAATTTTTTGTTTTTCTTGACTTTAAGGTATTTCTCGAGCCTGCAGTACTTCCTGAACCACAAAATGAGCCAATCCAAATCAAAGATAACAGGCAAAGTACAAAAGTAGTCCCCTTTGCAATCGGCTGAAACAGTGCAAAAACTGTGATCAATTAGTGCAGACCTCCCATGCCAAATGGCATAAATGTTTCCAGTTTCATTGCAAAACTTGCAGTGCGAGTGTGGACAAGGAGGGCCATGAGTGTGTAATGATGTCGTTCCTGTAGATTTGTGCTACGGAGTTCTTTTGCTAATTTAATTATATTCAAATAAATTGGAAAAATCGAAAAATGTTAGATAACGACATTATATACAAAAGATCATCCAATCATAATAATTGCTCAAATCGACGCCGCGTCCTTGTCCTGACTCCCCAACATCAACTGACTTTTTATTTCTACATGCAGGCTGACATCGCAATTAATGTTGCCTAAATTTGCATGCTTTTTGGTTCTCTATTAATTTCAAGATTTGGCGTCACTTCCGTACATAACGTACATGACTGGCCATAAATAAATATTACCAAAAATTGCGGCAATGTGATCAATGCAAAAATAAATATTTTCAAATAATGATGCAGTATTGCACTTCTCTCCCTTTAGCAAAACTGCGTTTAATACATAAACAAAAAACAAAAATGAATAAACAAGAGTAAATAGTAATATCATTTAATAACGATCCGCTAATTATTTTTTATCCAGCTTTGAATGTTTATGTATTTATGTGGTTTGAGTTTGAATGTCTTCGAAAATAATTTTGTCGAAGCATGGTGATGTTTAAGGCCTATGGTAGCTTGTGCTTTTTTAACACGAGTTGTCTCAATGCCGAATTGGTTAGCTAAATTGACCCAGGGCAAATAACCCATGAAATTTTTCATGCATTTATCGACCAGATTAAATAATAAATCGGCCATCTGTATATGCAAATTTTTGAATTTTGCCTCGTAAAATGTTTTATAATCAGTGTATAAAGCGTCTAGCAATTTTGTCCACAAATTCGTTTTAAGCATTTCATTGGCTGGTAACCACGCCGTTAAAATTTTACAATAATGGCTATAGACAACGTTTTTCAAGTTACTAGTCAATGGCTTAATTATTCTGTACGCTAAAATCAGTTGTTCCAAGTTTAAGCTCGGATTGTCTGCAACGTTCTATAAATTTTTCGTATTAAGCTTGTTTGTTATTGTAATCTTTAGGTTATTGGTAAAATTATCGTCTTTTAAATAATTAAAATTGATGTGGTGATTAGCACTGGGCGATTTCAAAGTGAAACCCAAAGTTTCCGAATCGATCATTACTAAGGAAACATTTGATCTCGTCTCCATTAATTCGTCCTTGCCTTCAATTGTTTCTAATTTTTTGTCGTCATCTTCCTCTTTGCTCGTTATTGGTTCTATCACAGTGCTTGCTGGATGTTTAGTTTGTTTGCTTATTTTCTTTAGCCCAATTTTAATTAATTTATTTGCAAAGTCTCCTTCTATCAAACCAAGCATAGCATAATAAACCGCTACATCAAAGTGAATGATGGAATCCCAAGCCGCATAATGAACTTTACTATCTCATAATTTTTCAATACATGGTTCCCAAGATCTGGGTGTCCCCCGATCTTCTTTAGTTACCGAGATACCAAAAGCCTTCTCCGAAATATTGGCTAAACTAGGTGACGAGATGGACAATAATTCCAATTTTTTAAATTCCTTGGCCTTAATTAGCATATTGTATATGTGCTTCGGATCAATTAAATTAATTTTCGAAAATATTTTCTTTTCGTAGGGCAAATACGTTAATTTTCCTTTGTGATAGTAATTTTGATCCAAACATTCACCAAAAACGTTATGAATTGCGTTATGATCATTTGTAAAATCAAAACCAATGATGATGGTTTCATCATCTTTTAGTAAATTAATTATTGGTTGAGGTAAATGACTAAATTTGTAAATGTTGAAAAGGAAAGTAGCTCCAGATGCCAACCCAAATTGAATAAATCTTGCAAATGGGCCTTTTAAATGAGGGTGTGTTGGAATCCCTGGCTTATACTTTGACACGCAATTTCTCCAATACATAAATGCTGTCAAATCTGAAATGAATTCCAGGTCAATTGCTATGACATTAGGGAGAATCGGGTCATTTTCAAGTTTCATAATAAATTTATCGACAGAATACAAATTATGGATAATTTCAAAAGATGTTAACATTGTAGCTTTTTGTTTGAAAATGTTTTGAAATGAATCGCGAATTATTGTTTGTCGTAAATCCATAATTAAGGCCAATACAAAAAAAATAAATAAGTTGCTGAATTAATTAGTATTATCTTGATGTTCGGCTAACTTAATGGCCTGTAGCAAGCCCTTCCGTCTAGATAATTTGAATTTCACAAGATTTTGACAAAAAGGTATAATCAGCTTATTTTCAATTAAGGCGTAGCGGTTGACAGAGCTGAAAAACTTGACGGGCGTCAAACAAGATTTTTCCTTGTTATACTGACGTTTTAACCTAGGGGGCAACGTATTCTTATCAATAATTTTGGCTGGCCAATACGGCTGGTTCATGTATTTTGCAAAAACAATTGACCCTAGACCCATGTTTTTTCCAACAAATTTATATTTCTTTGATGACTTCCTTAGTTTATTAACGTGTACATATCTTGTTTTCCCCATTTCTAGCAATATTATTTTGCAGGTCACAGCATTTTTTTCATCGGTGGCATCATATTCCTGACCAAATTGCATAATTTTGTATGGTCCATCATACCTAAACGCTAGTTTTTTAATAGTAGGATCTAACACGTTCTTCACATACACATGTTTGTCAATGTTGAACTGATACTTTTTTGCCTCTTTATCATACTGCATTTTTTGGCGTTCTTGGGCTTTTTTTATTCGCTCGTCTACAACGGTTTTTATTTTGACTAGACTCTTACTTAAATCTTTCCTGTATGCATCAATATTTGGCAAATTTGTTATTTCCGCATTAACTTTCGAATCAATTGGCAGCATGGGTTCACGGCTCACGCCCATGTTGTAAAAAGAAAGGGCTTTCCCCAGTTGATGCTTGTGGACTGGAATTATATGCAAACAATGCTCTATTCACGTATTTGTCCCAATTTTTAATATCATTCAATGCGATTGCAGCTAAAATATCAGCAATTGTTCTGTTAAATCATTCTACTAATCCGTCTCTTTGAGCATGGTAGTGACTCCTAAAAATTTTCTTGACGTTAAGTATTTTGCATACATCAGTAATTAATTTTGATGTAAAATTTGTCTCATTATTGCTTAATAATCTACGTGGTACTCCGTGACGCATTATAACTTTATCGACCAACAAATGATTAATTGTTTGAGCCATTATATCCAAAACTGGAAACGCTTCTGCCCATTTTGTGTAATAATCCATAAAAACGACTAGTTGAATATTATTTGAGATTGTAGCTGGAAGTTTCAAACAATCTACCGCTATTGTATCCCAAGGACCATTTACTGGTATTGGTTGCATGGGGGCAACCATAGTTGGATAAGAAGCTTTTCTGCAATTACAAATTTTGCAAGAAAAACAATGGTTTTCTACGTCATTTGTCATATTTTTCCACCAATATTTCTTTTGAATTTTACCTGTAGTCTTAGCTGTTCCTAAATGACCTCCGATGGAATCATCATGATATTGGGTTAGTATTTTCTCTATCAATTTTTCAGGAATAACAATTTGTAGATAAGTTGTGTTCAAAAATTTTGCACAATATTTTTGTATTACAATATTTTTTATTACGCTGAATTCATCTCTATATTTTCTTTTTGATGTCAGGTCTTCAATTTTATTGCGTAAATCTTTAATATAAGCATCGTTGTTCTGTGCATCTTCAAGTTTTTCATTTTCAAATTCTAAACTTTCGATGTCCCTGGTATGTGCATTTACCAAATGCTTTCTGGAAAGTAAATCTGCAGCTTCATTCTTTTTTCTGGGACAGTATTGAATTGTAAAGTCAAATTCTAGAAGTTTTAGTGACCATTGTTTTAAGCGTCCGCAAGTGTCTTTCATGTTAGCAAGCCACTGTAGTGGTTTATGATCACATTGCACAACAAATGGTCGACCTAATAAATAATGTCAAAAATATTGTAATGCCCAAACTACAGCTAACAGCTCTCTTTCTGTTGCTGAATAATTTTGTTCTGTTTTGGACAATTGTTTTGAAGCATATGCAATAATCCATTGCTCATTATTATTTCTTTGAGCTAAAATGGCTCCTAAAGCATAAACACTTGCATCAGTGATAACCATGAATTCATCCATTGGGTCAAATGATGGAAAACATAAAATTTGTGATGTTGTGAATGCGCTTTTTAAATCTTAAAACAATTTCTGATGTTTTTCATTCCATTTGAATTTTTCATCTTTTCAAAGGAGTGCATAAAGCGGCACAGCAATATTAGCTAAATCTGGTATAAATCTTTGAAACCATTGCACTAGTCCTAGAAATCTTTGAATTTCTTTTGGATTTTTTGGTGCAGGACAATTGTGTAATTCCTTGATTTTGTTGGGATCCACTTCTACACTGTTTCTTGAAATTATATGGCCTAAAAATTTTACTTTTTCTTTGCCGAGTGAGCATTTTGATAATTTCAGCTTTAAATTAGCATTTCTAAGTGCTGAAAATACGTCTTCAAAATCTTTTTGATGTTCATCAAAAGACCTGGAGAATATGATTATATCGTCAATATAGACTAAAGCAATTTTCCATTGTAAGCCTGCTAGAACAATGTCCATTAAACACTGAAAATCTGATGGAGCATTTTTTATCCCAAATGGCATCACATTAAATTCAAAATTTCCATACGGTGAAGAAAACACTGTTTTTGGCTTTGATTCTTCCAAAATTGTAATCTGCCAGTAACCTGACCGTAAATCTAGCGTAGAAAATATTGTTGCTTTATCTAAGCTATCTAAATATTCATCAATGCGTGGAATCGGATAGACGTCTGGTTCCGTGACCTTATTTAAAGCTCTATAGTCTACCACTGGTTGGAGTGAACCATCCTTTTTCTTTATCAGAAATATCCGGCTTGACCATTCAGATGTCAAAGGTTGAATTATTTTGTCCTTCCGCATTTCTTCTATGGGCCGTATTCTCAAAAGCGGGAAAACCATGGGTTAGGCTAATCCAGGGAAAACCTCGGGTTATCCCTTGGAAAAGAAAAATATTTGTCCCAATGTCGTATTCTTGAATGTGGGACAGGACAAACTCAGGAAAAACGCGGGACAAATAATCAAAATTTATCCCACTGTTTTAACCCTTGATCGGAGCAGGTACAAGTCTGGGTTTTCTCGCTTTTCCGTTATGGATTTGGTCAATTTTTTGGATGTTGTGGAAAATGAGGAAATGGAAATTGATAATTTGCTTCGCTTCAATTGTCAGTTTGTGAATAGAACAGATCCTTTTGAACGTTATAATGACTCGGAATTTTATGCTCGCTATCGATTTCCTAAAATTGCTGCCCGACAACTAATCGATATGCTAAGTGATGGATTAGAAAGACCTACACAACAAAACAATGCGCTGCAACCAGCAGATCAAGTAAGCGGAAATGAGTCAACTAAATTTCAACACCACTTTAATCCTCAACGCAACAAAAGTATATAATAAGCAATTCAGTAAGACAATCTATAAACTTGTGAAATTTTCATTTGCAGATTGAGATACATAAAAATTGCTTGAGTTAGCTCCTTGCATCATCCATGTTGACTGCTGCTGAAGCTCATTTCGCATTTTCTGCGACAAATGTTTGTAATATGAACTTTTAGCTTGGGACGCTCTGATCTCCGCATCCAACGCTTGCATTCTTTTTTCAAACAACATCGTCATTTGACTTTCTTCTTTGTTCAACAATAACATTTTTCTTTCATGCTCTTCCACCATAAAACTTTCTTTCATCTTCAAAAGGTGATCCGGCGTTTTATTTTTGCTCAATGAACTGTCGTCAACGCGTGCTTTCTTAAACATTGGTTCCACAATTTGCTCCGTTACTTTGGCATTGACTTTCGAATTTTGATGCTGAGATTCATTTTCGGGTCCTTCAATTTTTTTCGATTTTTTCATCTGAAAATTTATAATAATAAGTAAAGTAGCACAGTGTTTTCACTCTACAATGAACATTTTGTCCTTTTGATTGAAATTATAGAGAGAAATACAGCAAAATAAGGCTCAAAACATATCTCATTAAAAACAGCAAGCAATTCTCTAGCTTTTTGTTGAAAAAAAAATTCAAAAATATATGGTCAATCAAAAGTTATAGACCAAAATGCATGAAAAAAAGGCGCTTTTTCAATATGGCGGATTACATGTTAGCCATATTGGAATTTTTTCTTTTGCTTCAAACTATATGTGTGAGTACTTGTTTGAAAGCCCTTGTTTTGCTCTCTCAAAACACACTTGCATGTTGAAATATTGGACATAAAAAGAGAACACTTTAAAATGCAACTTTTTTGCTTATTTCTGACATTACATCTCAATTCTGTCAAGAATTGTAGAACACTGTGAAATTGGCAGTTTTTCTCCTACGGCATACTGTATTTCTCAAAATTCAAAAAGTTCTCTGGTGGAAAGTCTTATTTATTCCTTCTGCATCAAAAGCTGTTTACTTTTTTAATTTTGACCAAATAGTTCCTGAGATATTCCGAAAACATTAAATTTGCAACCTGGCTCATATTCAGTGGTTTTGCAATTTACTGCAGTTATCTTCATTTGTACGCCTGTAACTGACTGTAGTTTTAACGTAACAAAATAAATAATACATTTATTCAAAGAGAATTTGTTTCTCTTTCTTATGGATATTACGTTGGCTCAGCAGTTTAAAATTTACTTTGGCTACAGAAAAAATATGTCAACAGTTTTGAAAATGAGTGGAAACACTGTTTAGGCAGGTCCAAAAAAACAATCAGGCCAAAAAACGGCGGAGTGATACAGACCAAAATAACTTACCACCACTATCATCAACCAAAGTTGCGTCGTCATCAAACTCGTTGTCAATTCTTTCAAATTGAGTAGGAATAAGCTCGAATGTTTTCTTCACAAGTTCTGGTAGATCTGGCGCTGGAGGACCTCCACCTGTAGCTTTTTGAGATTTTTTGAACTCTGCAACCTTCGCTTTTGCCATCTGAAAAATATTATTTCCAGGTTATGGCGACGTTGCACTATCTAGCTTCTGGAAATTATCAAC
The DNA here is from genome assembly GCA_036768485.1 of Mermis nigrescens. Taxonomy (NCBI): domain Eukaryota; kingdom Metazoa; phylum Nematoda; class Enoplea; order Mermithida; family Mermithidae; genus Mermis; species Mermis nigrescens. The sequence goes on from JAVLUZ010000161.1 coordinate 9,413,139, forward strand.
GGGAAGTTGGGGATATTCAAGGAGTCAGCCAACCAGCATTTTGCAAAATGTTTCACAAAGTCGTCAGAAAAATAGCTGCTATGATGCCAAATCATATCAAATTTCCGGCACAAGAAGAGTACGACAAGATTCAAAGAGGTTTTTATGCAAAAAAGAGGAATGCCTGGTGTCATTGGTGCAATAAATGGAACTCATGTAGAAATAATCAAACCCAGTGGAGATGATAGTGAACTGTATAGAAATCGAAAAGGATTTTTCTCAATCAATGTCCAATTAGTTTGTGATGATCAACTCAAAATTAGGAATTTTGTGGCCAGCTGGAAAGGCAGTACCCATGATTCTCGGATTTTTAATGAATCGAACTTGGAAGAAATATTGGAAACGTTGCCTCCAAATTTGCATCTAATTGGTGACCGAGGATATCCGTGTTCGCGATATATGATGACACCTTTGGCTAACCCAATGAGCCAAGCCGAAAAGAAATATAATTTTTCTCAATCATCAACTCGAATGGTTATTGAGCGGTTAAATGGAATTTTAAAAAGGCAGTTTCCATGTAATTTTTAGGCATATTTTCAGATTTATCTTTTCTGAAAGCTTGAAAAATAGCCTGTCTTTTGCTAAACTGCTTTGTTATTGTGAAAAGGCTTACAATTAAATTGAGCAATTAAAATACCTCTTTGTTTCTTCCTTCTCGTTGCTCACATGCATTTAGTTTCTGTATGTTTTTCCATTAGCCAGCTGCATTTCCTTTACTTATAAAGAATATCAGATTGCATTGCTGTTGAATCAATTTTTTACACTTTAGTGGAAAGGATTTTAAAAACTATTTCAAAGGTCTTTGTACAATATATACAACAAAGAATTTATATGCCTTTCTCTAGCTAAGGCTGTATTTTTTACCATCTTTTTTCATCTTTAGTGCTTTGCCTGCAACGTCTTGATGGCTTATGACATTGTTGGTGTATCAGCTATGCTGCCAGGCCAGAGGCCCACTTTGCTGTTCAAGGCATTGACTAATTTAGTGGTGAGATTAAATATCTCAAATGACCTTAAACTGCAGATGATGAGTGTTGCTGTTATGCAATATGTATGATTTTGTATGCGCCACAAGGGCTTTTAGCCTTTTAAAAATGCTTTATAGATTGTGCCTCATAGATTTGCACTTTATGTACCTGATTTTTCAAAAAGCTTTGCAGAATCTTGCTTCATTGAAAATGCAAAGTTTTTAATTGACATTTTTTTGTCAGATGGTTGTTTTCTATACTAAGGTATAAATAATTATATTATTATTGTTATGGAACCATGACATCTGACATATATGTAAATTAAGGAAGCTGGACATAATTTTTGTCTTCTGGGAAAAAAATCGAGAAAAGCTTGCAAATTTCATTGATTGAAAAGGCAGCCCCAGAATTTTTTGACATTTTGATCCAAATTTGTCATCTTTTGTTAAATGGAAGTTTTTTTGTTCTCAAAATCCTGAATTTTCTAAAACATTCAGAATTATTTTATATTTGCTTTCTCTGCCTGAAACTACTGAAGCCTATGCACAGAAAATTATGTCATCTCTACCCTAAAATTTTCTTTTCAAACTGTTTAATTAATTTGATGTAGCTCTGAAAAAATAAGTGTATGTAAAATGTATATTGTACCTAGTAAATTTTTTGATTCCCTAATTTAAAAAAAATTAAAAATTAAAGAAGATCCGCTAATTTTGGTTCAGTAAAGATTGAAAATGAAAAAGAAAAACTTTTGTATGTTTCTGAAGAAAAATCCAATTTGAATTTATTAGCTTTAGCCGATATTTCTCAAAAACAAAATGTTGCAGGAGAACAACAAAAAAAGCAAATTTCTGAACCATTGCATGTTTACATAGTTTAGCAGCTGCCCATACATAATGACCAGGCTATAAGTATTAAGCATACTGTAAAGCCTGGGGTGGTACAAAAAGCGCATAGGAAAAAGTGCATCCAAAAGTGGAGATCCCATGTTATAAGATGTGATGAGGAGGATTAAGTGTTTGATGAAACAAAAACTCCCTCTTTATTGCAACAGTTTTATGATTATGATCCAAAAGGAGAAAATCTAGTAAAGGATTCTTCAATGAATGGGACTGGAAAAAACACCCAAAATTTCTTTCAGAAGATGCCTAAGATGTACGTATAGTACAGTTGATGTTGTGCAGTTGCAAATCAATCACTTCTGCACATATGGGCGCTTGAAAGGGCTGTTGAATTTTGGTAATAAAAATAATTAGGCAAGTGATTTTTCTTTCCTTGTCCTCTGATTGTAAAATGTTTCAGCAGCCTTTCTCCTCTGCTCTGTCAAAGGCACCATATCCAAAATCTTGGCGATTATAGGGTTGTCCTTCCTTCCATTGAGCATGGCCAAAACAACTTTCAATACAAATTAACTTGACTTCAGTTCATACATGTGCATATTTTGTTGCTTAAAATTGTTTACTAGACCGGTGTGATTTCTTTCCTGCTTAGCTAATGCTGCAATCATATCAGAATTTTTGATTTTAGGACTCTTAGGGACTAGAAACTCTTTTATTTCATCATCAGTAAGGCATGCATATTTTTCTAAATCACTGAGAAATTTGCTGACTCCTGTCTCAGTCAGTTTCACCAATTTAGCATTTTTTAAAATTTGTCAAAACAAGGAGCAGCCATGGCTAAAGAACAGAATTAAATTAAAACATGAACATTTTACATAATAGTTTGTAGCTACAAAATTTGGATAATCCCAGTCCGACGTTACAAGTAACTGAAATAAAATACAAAGCTTGGTTGGGTTAAGCATTTGAATGTGGGGCAAATACAACAGTCATCACTTTGCTGAATTAGTAGTGATTCCTAAAACGCTTTGTGAAAAGCATATTTTAAAGCATGTTGATAGAGTGACTTGGTCTGAATGCCGAAAGTTGGCCAATACTTCATATTTTACAAACTCTACCAGTCTGGAATTAAAGCACTGGATGCAAGAGGCGCTGAACAATGGACAAAGGATAGAATACAAAGGCATGAAAATTTGCATTTAAAGTATAATTTCTCACATCCTATTGGTTTAGCCAATAAGAGATAAGTAAGCCGGCTACTATTAGCTTCCTATTTAACATCTTCAAGGAAAGCTTTTGTTGTAAAAACATGTTATCCTATTGCCTAAGCATTTGTTACCTAATTTATGTGTGTACCTAATCCAAATGGCCCTCTTAAGGGCCACTAGCAGTAGGCAACCATCATTTTTATATAAACACACACACACTAGGTACATGGGTGTCATGTATCACACTTGATGAGGAGCGGGCTGTACGGGATGGTGTGATGTCATATTGATTGGCAGGTGGGCAGAGCCTATAGCACAAGACATATTCCCCATCATTTTGCCCTGAGAAAAGCCAGGGCACAAGATCCTGCTCCTCTGCCTATGCTATAACACAGGCTATACTTTGTACAGCACCCTAGAGATACAGCCATAACTACTTAAGGAATTGATTAATGTCATTAAAATGCTATAGTGCCCCATAAACTCTCATCTTAATGATTTTCACACATTCAATCTTTAAAATTTGATAAGTTGATAGACAGCTTACATATTGTTAATTTGTTTAAAGACAATTATTTTATTCTCTGACATTTTCTGCATTTTAAGCCTTAAAAGCAGCTGTGCAATTATTATTTGTCAATTTTTTCCTTTTTGCCATCATTGTCCTAAAAATTACCACAGGACTACTTTTATGATGAGCCCCTTCCACAGACTTGTTCAATGGAGGCAACACCCACTTATTTTTGTTACTACTGGAACTACTGGAAGTTCAATCAAATGATAATGTGTGGGTGAGCAAAGAGAATATGAATGAGATTATTGTATGGCCTACCAAGATACATTAAAGCATAAATTATGGATGCCATGGAAAAAATCAGACAGTAGCATTGAACATTGTTTATGTGGAGTAAAGATTTCAGATTTGCCATGCTTTATTTTTGTCTAATAGGCAGATGAAAAGAAAATTTCTAGTAGTTTTCTACTAGCATATAATAATCATTATTGAGATTGTGTCAGAAGCTGTACAGTAACTATATCAAATTGAGAATATCCATAGAAATTGGCTGCTCTAATTCAAGAAAAAAGAAAAAATAATGTATTTGATTTGAATTTTTGGAAAGAAATTTTGCTTTTCTATTTCCAAACATAGTCAAATAATGTCTGTCATGCATAAAGACTGATTATTTAAATCTTTGCAGGAACGTAGAGTGTGAGACTAAAAGCATACCCTGCTTAAACCAAAGTGAATACATAACAGCAGATGTGTATGCCATTAGACCTAAGTACAGAGACAATGATGCCTTTGATGTACTCCCATTGCATCGTGCCATTGTGGACAAAGAATAGTACCCTAGTGCAGATTTTTTTGATAATTATTTTGAAAATCCAGAACACTATTGGTACAAGTAAGCACACTTACAAGATCCTAGTGACAGATTTTAGGGGTGTGGGCCACTTCTTGACTGTCTGTCCAGTATCTATGATGAGATAAAAAAAATGGACAAGGGTTTTGCATGGGTTTTTGGCCATGTTATAATTTCTGATATTTTTTGGCATTTTGCACTGGATCAGTTTTCATTATTCACATTCATTGATTTGTTTGTTGCATTCTAGGGCCAGTTTTTGCACCAGAATTAAAGCTTTTTCTTTGGCTGAAACAAGAGAAATATATATACAGCATAAATGCACAGGGTCAAGATCAGCAGTGGGAGGGTGGTAAAATCAGGAATAGAATTAGATCAGAAATGAAATCTAAATTTCAGAAATTCAAGCTGATAAATTCAGTGTTAACAATTTTTCTCGCTGTTCAAATGACAATAAAAGGTACAAAAAAGAGCCCAAAGAAGGCTTTTTGAGGTAATACTACATATTAAAGCAATTTCAGTCTATTGTACCTGCATTATACTGTTTTTTTGTTTTTTGTACTAAAAGATGAAGAGATCAGTCAACTGAGAGCGCTTCTTGAGTAAAGTGATTGTAAAAGTAGTGATATGATGCACATGTTTAAAAATTTTGACATTTATACTACCTTGTTGTCAACAAAGAAGCAAGAAACCTTCTATCATCTGAAAATCCCTTCTCAGGCAAACACTTTCTTGTGTGAAGTGGTCAATACCCCTTTAACCCCTATGTGGATGTGTAGGTTACTTAGAAAATTTTGAATGTTTTCATGCCAGAAATGAACCTGTCTGCCACAAAATGTAGAATAATTGTTACTTTCTGTTTAGCAAACATAATTTCTGAAGGAATCAAAATAGCCTCAAAAAAGTTATAGTACCATCAGGAAATTCCAGAACCATCACTTTGAGAAATGATCATTTGGTAAACAAAGAAATTTTATGGAAAATTATCCCATTTTTGAAGGTAAAATGATTTGAAGACAAGATTTTTTTAAAAGTAATGTCAGAATCATAGAATGATTAAATTGAGACAAAAAATTTATGATTTGGCTGAAAAAGATTTGCATTTCATATGTTACAATAGCATCTATATATATATATATATATATATATATATATATATATATATATATATATATATATATATATATATATATATATATATATATATATATATATATATATATATATATATATATATATATATATATATATATATATATATATATATATATATATATATATATGTATATATATATATATATATATATATATATATATATATATATATATATATATATATATATATATATATATATATATATATATATATATATATATATATATATATATATATATATATATATATATATATATATATATATATATATATATAAGGTTAAATCTTGTACTTGAGAAACTAATTGATATTGTAGGGCTCAATCAGGATTATTAGAAAAACTAAGTTGAAATACTAATCAGCTTAGTTCATAAAGACTATGTGTTAATTTTTGTGTACCATATACTATAAAAAGCCTGGAATGCATATGTGGGCAGCAAGAAAATTCTGGGTGAGAGGGTGCTAAATTTTTTGAAGGTCAAAAATGGCCTTAAAAATGGTGGTATGGCGATAAAAACACCATTTTTCGACGTTTCTCATCAAGCACTATCCATTGGCATCAAAAAATTGCAAAAAAACGAGAAAAATTTTCAAAAATTGAATTCTGGGGGTATTTCGGTTTCTGGGGGGGGGATGCATACCCATGCCCAGGTGTGCTGGAATGCAAGCAAGTTAATATCTGTTGTTTATAAGGAATCAATCTCTGGACAACAGCTACTTCCTCATCAATACCATATAATGATTGCTACTCCTTTATACATCATGTGATCGATAATGAGTTTAAATTAATCCAGGTTCCTGCAGCAGCATGTTTTCATTGCAAACAATGCTCATTTGATCAACATCCACATATTGCTTATACTAGAATACTGATTTATAAGGGAGCTCTCTTAAAACTGATAAGGTATAAAATGTGAGTGCAAGCAAGTTGAATATTTTCTGACATAGAAGTGATAATTAGAGCATTCAGATCTTTTTAGAGTAGGAAATAAATGTGTAAACATGAATTAATGGTTAAAAGATTATTTTAATAGCAAAAATGCACTCTAGCCTGAGCTTTCCATAGAAACATGCTTGCCACATGCTGTGCATTTTACACAACATAGAAAATATCAGTAAACTTTGTGTATTGCAATTTCCTTGAATTTGTTTTGGGTAAAACATACATGCACACAGAAGGGTGTGGGTATTACCACTCCCCGTCTAAACGGTTAAGCAGACAGGCAATGTGCAGTGATTTTGAACTCGAGGAACGTTTTGTACCATTTTTGCAGTCAAAAGCAGTAAACTGTCAGAAGTTTTTTGCTAGATTAGACTTTTATGTACTGTTCACTCAAAAAGCTGCAGAATTCCCGTATTTTTTTAGTTGGAAGTGGTGTAATATAGTCAAATAGACTAAAAATGCCTAAAAAATGTGGTATTACCAAAAAGAACTTTTATGAGCAATTCTGACCACTTTGGTTGTTTTAACAAAAATTGTGAATAATAGACTGTTTTGGACTTCTGAGATTTTACTTCTCTGCTGACCCTGACTTGTATCTTTGATTAACAACCACTTGTCTGTATATAAAATCATGTGCCAATGTGCACATTTGTTATAAATAAAATACAGAACTTACAGAATAAAGAGCAAATCAGATAGGGACTATGAATCTATTATGATGAGAAATTTTCACAAGTGAACTAGATTTATCAAATTTTAATTATTGTATAAATAAAATAATGTTCTATTCATAGGCAGCGGAGCTAACCTTTTATTCATGCAAGTATCATTGTGGCTCATATTTGACGAATGCATAAATTTACTGTTCTTCTTTAGATTTAATGCAAAGTAGAGTCATTCATTCAACTTATCTCATCTTTTGAGGTGAGCAATAATATGGTCTGCACTTCAGGCGTTTATAGTCTGTTTCACATAACTTTGTGCATAAATTATAAGAATCTTCATCAATAGTGAATTGAGGGTTTTGATAATTATATATTAGATCAATGCTATAAGTGCAATCTGTCAGCTTATTGTCAGAGATAGCTTTAAAACTTATGACATGGCAAGAAATTTTCTCTGAGAAATTGCAAAGCCCTGCCAGTTGCCATCCTTCCCCCATAGGCATTTGTAGTTCTATACCTCTGACTGAGTCACTGCTAGTGCTTCTAAGAAGCATTAAAAAACTAGCAAGCAATAATTTCTGGACAGTACAAACTTGTAAGAGGTCTGGAAAGTTTTGAAGGTCATTTAATTCATGGTAGGGGCAAAATCACCATCTCAAGAAGTTTTAAGTGAGCAATTTCTATTGGCACAGAAAAACTGAAAAAAATATTTTTTGATGCTTTTCCGTAATATTTTATGGTATAAGCTGTACCACACCTGGGCGTGGGGGGTATGCATACCCCTAGGAAACCAAAATACCACCACCCAGAATTCCATTTTTTTAAATATTTTTCTTTTTTTTGCAATTTTTTGATGCCAATAAATAGTGCTTAATGAGAAACGTCAAAAAATGGTGTTTTTATCGCCATACCACCATTTTTATGGCCATTTTTTGACCTGCTAAAAATCTTGCACCCCCCCATAATTTTCTTGTTGTCCATGTATGAGCTGTCTGTACTCCTTTTAAAAGCTTATTGAGATAATTTTTATAAATTTCATGCATATAACCCGAACCATATGCAGGATTTTGTTTTAGGGGAGGGGAGGGCGCAAAAATGTTCAAGCTTAGACAGAGATATCTCAAGAACCATTAAGAGATAGACAAAAATAAAAGCAGTTTTGAGCGTATCTTGGCAAGCTCTATATGACAGTGAGGAAGAATTTAAATATATTCAACTCTATTCTATATTGATATACAGTAAATTTATCATTTATGCAAATTTTATCACTTAATTGCCAAACTATATCTTATCTCTTGCCTTCGCACTTCATCATTGTGCTTTACAGAGACAAACCATATAGATAGTGAATAATTCGGCTTTAAGCACCAAAAACATTGACATCTTCTGCATGTTAAGTTCAAATTTGAGGGTTTTGAGCGGGCTAGAAGACAAAAATGTATATAAACAATAAATGTGGCACAAAGTGCCAGAAAAATTTCATGTTTCCATTGTCACAATTTATATTTGAGCTGTTTTGAGTGAGCAAGAAGGCAAAAACTATAGCTGAACAATGAATTCAGTGCACAGCACAGTGCTTGAAAAAAATCAACATGCTCTCTGTGTCTAACTTAAATTTGAACAGTTTTTAGCAGTTTAGTAGACAAACTATACATGAATAATAAATCCAGTGCAAAGTGGCAGAAATTTGTGAGTCTACTAGCTCAAAAATATGCTAAGAACCTGTTTTGATGGTGTTCCAGATGCACTGCGCACAATTTTCATCTTTCCTTTTGGGGGACCCTTAACAGAAACAAAAATTTCTTTCCCATTTTGGGGAGGGGGCAGGCTCCCCACCACAATTGGGCAGGGAAGAGTTGGGGGCGAGGGTATGCACCCCTCCCCAGAAGTTGAAATACCCCCACCCCAGAAATCAAAATACCCCCTGGAATTTAATATTTGAAATTTTTTTGCTTTTTCAGCAATTTTTTGATGCCACTGGATAGTGCTTGTTGAGAAACATCAGAAAATGATGTTTTTTGCCATACAACCACTTTTAAGACCATTTTTTTACCTTTGAAAAATTTTTTACCTCATTGCCTCCCTAGAATTTTGGTGCTGCCCACCATACGTGGGCAGCAAGAAAATTCTGGGGGGGTGCAAGATTTTTTTGAAGGTCGAAAAATGGCCTTAAAAATGGTGGTATGGCGATAAAAACACCATTTTTCGACGTTTCTCATCAAGCACTATCCATTGGCATCAAAAATTGCGAAAAAAAACGAAAAAAATTTTCAAAAATTGAATTCTGGGGGGTATTTTGATTTCTGGGGGGTATTTTGGTTTCTGGGGGGGTGCATACCCCCCAAACCCCCCACGCCCAGGTGTGCTGCCCACCCCATGCCCTTCCCTGGATATGGCCCTGCGTATAAGCCACAGCTTTATTTTGCTATCCAAAGAAATATGCACAGGCGTTTTATAATGCTGACAGCTGTTCAATTTTCTGGTAACTTCTCTCCAACCTAATGCTCACATATCAAGTTTACTGACTTCTGCAATTTGTATAATAATACTTGCTAGCATTTTCTTTTCACACATGAGCTGTTTTTTCCCTGAGAAATTCTCTTCTTTTCTATGCTTGCATTGCTCAATGCAGCCTTATTCTATTTTCTCAAAATTCAGTTTGAAAAGTTAATAAGTACAAACATTTTCTGATGCTGTAAGCTATTCAATTTTCTGGAAACCTCTCCAACTTAATGCTTACATATCAAGTTTACTGACTCCTGCAATTTGTGAAATAATACTCAATAGCATTTTCTTTTCACACTTTTCTTTGTGAGCTGCATACTTTGTTTTGTTGCTGTGCATACTTGTATCCTTTGCTGTCACTGATTTCTGAACCTGTTTTAAATATTTTTTGCAAATTTAATGTAAATATCAGTAATTATTTTAAAGATCAAATAATAGCCATTTTATTGTGCATGCTAATTGCATTATCTGAGCTAGAACAATTAATTGGAATAATTTACCCTAATATAAAAATTAATACTTTCAAGAAATCTGCTGCATACATGTTAATTGTGTTAGCTGAATTCGAATTCCACATTTTACCCCAGTCATAAACTGCTCACTTGAGTTTGTACATATGTGCATCTTGTGCTTTATGCTGTTTCAATTGTCTAAGCACTTTTGGGGTAGTTTTTCCGAATTCCAGAAGACCCAAAAAGACTTCTCAAGTAAATCAAAGGAGTTCATTATGAGAAATTCTCATACTTATATTTTCTTCCAGTCATCTAACTATACCCATTTCATATTATAATCTGAACTTACAAACTTTGTTTACCTCAAAAATTACATTAGGTTACTTTCAATAGGATCCAAAGAGTTCATCAATAAATTTTATTGCTTTTTGCAAACTGACACCTTTGAGCCAAAACTCAATTTTTGGACTCTTTTGATTACTGAATGCATTTTCACTAAATAACATTAGAAAGCCAGAACAAAAAGATGATCAAAATATATAATTTTGCCTTTTCATAATTGGATCATTTCTATTCAAAACTTTGCAAACTTAAGTTGTGCAAATGGATGCACAATCCTCTGAATGCACATTTTGAACCACACACACCCTATATGCATATGCCAATTTCAGAACATCAATCAATAAAGTGGATGTTTGCATTTATTCAATATCAGCCAGGATGCTCTGCCACAAGATCATGGACAAATTGTCCAAGTATGTAAACACTGTGGCACCATTGGCAAGCAATGCATGTCATTGGCAACATGTCAGCAGAAGCCATAACCAATTGCTTTGGCACCATCTTGACATCAATGCCAAGGCAAAATTTGCTCATTTAGCCAACATTGCAGGTGTGGTGCCAGCCACATATCTACACAGATATGTGTGGAATCTCTTAACAGAAGATTCAATACCCAGCCACATTATCGTGGACCCAATTGGTTGAGCTCCTCAATCAAGAAGCTCAGCTTTCTTGGGCTTGGATGGGTCCCAACAATGGCAGTGAGGAAGAGTTTCCACTTCAGCTTGGTTGGGCTATTTCCATCAGTGCTCAACCACTGGAGGCTGACACCAAGAAATGAAGCACTGACAATGGTGTCAACAATCATGGCCAATGCCACAATATTGATTGCTTAGCCAGTCAACAAGGCTATGACAGCCCATTCCCTGTTCAGACTGCATATGCAGTCCAAGTGGGCTCTCAATGACAATGTAGGAATGGAGATTTTATTGGGGCAGCAGTGAATGTTAGCCATTGATCACTGCTGCTACTCATATGCCTAAATAATTAGGGCTGGCATGGGCGTAATATTTAGCCCAAAAAGAACTATACTAGGCATCTCTATAGCTCTGTTAGCTGCATTCAAATGTATTGTTTCCTGATATGTGAGCCTGAATAAATTTTTGATATATTGTAAATTTCTAATATGGAGCAAAAGCAAGCTTTAAATTGTGTGATTATAAAAATTCTTTTGGTGCTATATCTCAGTATTAAATTTGATCAGTAGCCATAAGATATCAACAAACATGCATTTTTTCATGTTTTGCTTGTGCTATTTCTTGGACTGCTACAAATGCACTTGGTTAATGTGAAACATCCCTAAATCTGTGGTCAATTAGATAATTCTAAATGTTTTTCTTATGCAATATATATTTTAGAATTTCAGATCAAAATTCAAAATCCAATCAGCAGTCATAAGATCTCTATGAGCTGAATGACATCCAATTTTTAGCCAAAAATGCAAAAGAAATAGCATAAAAAACTTTATTTCTTCGAAAATTGTTGTATAAAAAATTTTTCCAATTCATTCTTGGAGTGGGGTCTAGTCAAGACCATACATTAACAGCAAGAAAATTCTGAGGGTCTGTCAGGGTGAAATTGCCAAAACTGCCTAATTCTGGGTCTACAGTAATCTGGGTGGGGAGGTTTTCAACTGTTGACTTCCCCTGCATTATTGTAGTCTAGACCACACATGGGCATGGGGGAGGGGGTTTGGGGGGGGGTATGCAACCCCCCAGAAGTTGAAATACCCCCCCCCAGAAATCAAAATACCCCCCAGAAAATTTTTTTTTGCTTTTTTAGCAATTTTTTGATGCCATTGGATAGAGCTTGCTGAGAAACGTCAAAAAATGGTGTCTTTTTCGCCATAACATCATTTTTAAGGCCATTTTTGACCTTTAAAAATTTTTTCACCCCCCAGAATTTTGGTGCTGCCCACCTATGGTCTAGACCCTAACTTCAGCCCCACTTTCATGTATGTTCAACATTCAGCTAATGAGTGGAAAGCAATATTTGTTCACTATAGATATTGTTTTTTTATTACTTTTCATATTTTAGATCATACTCTGCATTATCATGAATTCTCTGATCATTTTTCTTCTGCTAATATTCTTTTATGCTGGTTATTCTACGATGGATGCACAATGCACACTCACAGTCAATGAAATCAACACAAACTGGCTAAGGAGGACTGATACAAAAAATTAAAATTTTGTAGAATTGAAAGCAATAAATTGCAGACAAAGAGAAAATGCCAATGAAATTCTATGTGGTACTAGCAATAATAGTAAGAGAGATAACAACATATAATGGTGTTAAAACATGCTCACTGGTAATGGAACTCATTACAAACAGTTACCATGCAAAGAATAGCGATTTCTTTCTTATTGGCAAAGATGATATCTTGAACAGCAATCAATATGTTGATATCAAGCATTCACAGAAGGTTTTGATCAATAAGCAGAAACTAGATGCAGGCATTGCTTAGCAGTCACTCAGCTCCCTATTCAAAATAAGACAAATGACAATCATAAATTCCAAGGCAGCAGGAACTGCTTCAGCCGTAATTTTGCTTAAAAGTCAAAGAGTGGAGAACTTGCCTTAGCTTGCCCTACCACCAACAGGAACTCTAATTGTATGAGACATTGACCTATGTGAGACAAAGTCACATCACAACCACATGATATGCTTGTTTTCTCACCAAACAAGATAAATGAAAGTTTTATTCAAGCTAATGGAATTCCAGAAAAATTGGTCAGACTATGCTCAATAATGCACACTAACACCCAAAGCTTGGTTCATGCCTATGGAGAAATGGGCAAAAGTTTGAATATTGCGAAAGGGGTGAGACAGGTCAGGATATTGTCCCCATGCCTGTTCAATATTTGTATTGACGCTGTACTCCACAAAGCTCTAGACAACAAACCAGGAGGCATTGTATTGTACCTATATCACACGCCCCTGACTGACCTGACCTTTATTGATGACATATCACTTGCTGAAACAATAACTGACATGCAAGGCATGATTGACAGAGTGCAATAAGAAGCAGCTTACTTTAGCCTCCGGCTTAGCTCAGAAAAATCAAAGTTCATCACATATGACCATAGGTGGGCAGCACCAAAGTTCTGAAGGGGGGTGAAAAAATTTTCAAAGGTCAAAAAATGGTCTTAAAAGTGGTTGTATGGCAAAAAAACACCATTTTGACGTTTATCATCAAGCACTATCCAATGACATCAAAAAAATTTCTAAAAACAAAAAAATTTTCTGGGGGGGTATTTAAACTTCTGGGGGATGCAAACCCCCCAAACCCCCATGCCCATGTGTGCATATGACCCAGACCAGAACCCACAGCAACAATGGCTAATCATTGGCCCTAATACTGTTGACAAAGTTGAATCTCTCACTTATTTAGGGAGTTTAATAACAACAAATGGCAAAATTGCTAATGAAGTCAACACTCAAATACATAAATCATTGACCACCTTTGTAGGCTTAAACTGCTGGTGGCATCACAAGGATATTAGAAACAAATCTGAGGGGCGCATACACAATGCAACAGTGTGGGCAATATTGCTATATGGCAGTTAAACATGGAACAGCAAGAAAGCGGATCTCAGAAAGCTTGAAATATTTGACCACCTCTGCTAAGGATCAGTCACCACAGTTTGCCTAATAGACAAGATCAAAAGCAAGGAAATCCGTAGAAGATGTGGGATCAAATTACCTCTGTTGTACCAAATTACCAACTGTTGCTGGAAATGGCTTGGCTATGTGCTATGGATCTAACTTAAAAAGACCTCAGGTAGGTGTATCAATGACCACCAAACAATATTTCCAAAAAGCGGCTGAACAATTTATTATGAAACCATTCAACCTTAGTTGGAAAATATACAAAAGAAAATGGATTATGCATCTTTTAAACAATTGCCAAAGATTGGCATCAGTGAAAGGATGTTCTAGTTGAAGCAACAAACACCCACCTTGGGTGAACCCATCCATAAGCAACAACCTGGAATAGATGTAGAAAACGGCCCAGACCATTCACTGAGCCAATGTCCTGCACACACCTGGGCGTGGGGGGGGGGGTTTGGGGGTATGCACCCCCCAGAAACCAAAATACCCCCCCCCAGAAATCAAAATACCCCCCCAGAATTCAATTTTTGAAAATTTTTTTCGTTTTTTTCGCAATTTTTTGATGCCAATGGATAGTGCTTGATGAGAAACGTCGAAAAATGGTGTTTTTATCGCCATACCACCATTTTTAAGGCCATTTTTCGACCTTCAAAAAAATCTTGCACCACCCCCAGAATTTTCTTGCTGCCCACGTATGGTCCTGCAGCTACTGAATATAATAATTTATTCAGTTTTAAATTTTTAAGATATGGCATTCCCACACTTGGCCGATCTAATGACTGTTCCATTACACATTTTGTTCTAATGGTGCCACCAGTAATCCCTACTACTACAGCCAATAGCCAAGACATGGAATATAACACTGCTGACAGCCAAAGTATGGATTATAATACTCCAGCTCAATCACCTGCTATGGACAATGCAGGACAATTCACTCCATCTGAACAAGGTCAGCACACCTGGGCGTGGAGCGGGGTTTTGGGGGTATGCACCCCCCAGAATTCAATTTTTGAAAATTTTTTTTTGTTTTTTTCGCAATTTTTTGATGCCAATGGATAGTGCTTGATGAGAAACGTCGAAAAATGGTGTTATTGCCCTACCACCATTTTTAAGGCCATTTTTTGACGTTCAAAAATCTTGCACCCCAGAATTTTTTTGCTGCCCATGTATGAAGGTCAGTCTTTTAATTTTTTGAGTGGAAACTGCTCTGAAGTGCTAGAAAATCAGGAGCTTAAAATTCAAAATAGCACATTTTCTATAAACATCTGTTCCCCAAATTTTTCAAGTCCTGAACAAGATAGTTTGCTTTATAGCCTAATCAAACTGGAGACTGAAGCTACTTATATAAATAATTCAATCACTAATCGCAGTGATAGTCATTGGATAAACACTCCGAACATTTTCACATGCTGAAAACATCTACTCCAATTACTAAGATGACCACAAAGAGTACAACATCTACTACAGAAAATCCATGTAATTGTGTTGTTGAAGACAACACAATATTGTCTCAACCTACCCATTAGTGAATGGATTTAATTGATATTTTGTCTGCTTTTTTTGTAATCTATTATGTGTCTTGTGATGCTTGTCCAAAGCAGGTAGAAGTTACAGATAAAAGTTTCACAAAATAACATTAAAATTTTAAAATTTTGTAAGGATATCAGGTAAATCAACAGAATTTTCATTTTTTTATAGAAAAAAGTTGTTAACTGCTTGTGTTGCTTAAATTCAGTGACATATTCAGAATTTTTGTTCAATCTGCTGCAGTACCCCAATTTCATCTTAGGCAGTTAAAAATACATCCAAAAATTTATTGCTCATTTGCACAGATTTGTATAACTCATTTTGAGCATTTTTAGCCCATTTTGACTGCATTATACTATGTTTAATTCTAAAAAATTTAGAAACTGATCAATTTAGGGCAGTTTCTTGAGTAAGAAGCACATAGAATGGAAAAATTTTAATGTGTGACTGCATCTGTCCTCACAAATGATGCAAAAAACGTTTCACCTTGAAATTGCTGGACAGTACCTGTCAGGATGACCCTCACAGCAAGGTTGATACCCAAATCTCCCAAGTTAGGGTGACATATGCCCCGCACTATTTTTGGTTTAAATTGCCCAGGAATACCTAACTTCTTGACTCTTGAGCAGTTGTACTTGTATATGGGCAGCAAGAAAATTCTGGGGGTGCAAGATTTTCTGAAGGACAAGAAATGGCCATAAAATGGTGGTATGGCAAAAAACACCATTATTTGATATTTCTCATCAAGCACCATCCATTGGCATCAAAAAAAAATTGCAGAAAAAACAAATAAAATTTTTAATTGAATTCTGGGGGATGAGTGGTATTTCGGTTTCCCGGGAGGGGAAGGGTTGCATACCCCCTGACCTGGAAACCCAAATAGATCTGGAAGAAGTTGATCTGATTTCTGCAGTCTCAATGCACAATTTTTGCAGAATCATTAGACCAGTCAAGCCAATCATGCGTATCTGCAGCCAGCAGATCTTTGTTGACAGCAACACCAGAGTACAAAGGCACATCAGCTTATAAACCAGAATGGGAAAGATTCACTAAAAAGTACACATCTCACTTATTCAGTGTAAACTGGATAACTAAGGATCGAAAGCCATGGCTTATCTGTGTATGAAATACAGGAGTTGCTGCACAGTCAAGGTTTGCCTGCTATTTGTGTCAGAAGTATACTGGTAATTTGATTTCCAATAGAGTCAATATTCCAGAGTTAGCCCAAACCCAAGGATATAGGAGTGATTCAAACAAAAGAAATATAAATATGATTTAACACCATGTAAAATACACCTGTTTATTTAGTAGTGATTAAGAAACTGAAGGAAAAAGAATTACACTAAATGAAAAGGCATACATTAAATTCAGAAAATGCTGAAAAGGGAATTCAAAGGAAGATATATCAAATCACTGGGTACGTAATTCCGACTGTCTCATGAAGCTTTGATTGTATTGCAAAAAGACAAGGCATTGATATTGGCCTACTTCATTTTGAGCGCACATCTGCTACACATATGATGAAATCAATTAGTCAATATTTTCACTCAATCCTTATTAACCTTTTAGAGTCGGCTCTATGATGCAGATGTGCTAAATTAATGCAATTTTGATATGTTTCAGATCTGTAAATTGTAAGACTGTATGCGAAAAACCAAAGCAAAAGCTCTTCTCTCTATCTTGTTGTTCATATGTCCGATTTGGGAACGTTGGCTTTTCGGGGAACATTTTTGCCAAATTTCATGTTCTGTTATGTTTTGCAAAACATATAAGATTAAAGCAATCTGCTACAAACATTGATAACACAAGTAATCTCAACTGTCAAATTGTCAAATAGAGAGCCTACAAGGGTGTGGTTTTGAGTATTTGAAACC
Source organism: Mermis nigrescens (assembly GCA_036768485.1). Taxonomy (NCBI): domain Eukaryota; kingdom Metazoa; phylum Nematoda; class Enoplea; order Mermithida; family Mermithidae; genus Mermis; species Mermis nigrescens. The sequence goes on from JAVLUZ010000161.1 coordinate 9,430,633, forward strand.
TCATGGGAACAATGAACCACAGAAAACCAAAAAACTTCCAGTAGACATGGTAACTTTATATTTGTTTTTTGTTAGATTTTCTTGCTTTCTAGATAACATTAAATAATGTCTAGCTAAGATGAGTAAAAAACTATTATTGAGTTATAATCTGTATTTTTGTTTTTTCTGGATTTTTCAGAATTTATTGGTTTTCTCATTTCTACGCTGTTGAACTAATGCCCGTGATCTCAGAGCTATTTACACTGCATCGACGTATGTCAGTATACTAAAAATTAGAAACCATGAATCAAGATTCGGGAAATAACAGGAAGTCAGGGTGAAATATAGTCAATTTGGCAATTTCATACAATTTTCAATAAGTAAAATTTTACAGTGAATAAAAGTAAGTCATAATATCATACATTTACTCATTCGGACATTTACCTATCCGCACTTGATATTGATAGTCCAATAAACTTCCACTCAAAGTTTATTATGTTGCTAGCATGCTTCTGAGCCATTAAAAAATTTTAGAAATCAGTAGTTATATAAAGTTTGATAAAGTACAGTGCAAGTTCTACAGATCAAAAACACATGATGTTGTGCATGATTTCAAGAAAATTTGTCTCTGAGCCTCTAAAGATTCATGGCTCTGTAAGTTATAGTAAAAAAATAAAGTGAAGTTAGGTAGAGCAGGTAATTTATGCAAAAGCACCTAAAATTATTTACAGAAACACTTGAATTTTTGCATATAAACTGCTAGAAATCAAGAGCTGCATTGTTGTGTAATTGTAGCACATAGAATCAATTAAAGAATCCCATAAACCTGCACCTAATATTTTGAATATGTGCATTAAAGTCATACCAGAATGCTTGTGGAGCTCTAGAAATTTGAAGGAATGCATGAGAGGTCACTAAAGAGCATAGCCGAGGTTACATATGTTGCCCCATAGATTTAGTCTCTTTCCAGGAATTAAATATTTTTGCACTCCTAGGAGCCAACGTTCCCAATTGGGAACATTATTATAAATTTAACCACAACTTTTGATGAAGAACTAAATGAAAGTGAATAAGATACCAAAATGATCAGAAAACCTCCACAAACATGACTGCATGACATTTGGCACAAAAATTTTGTATGTCAATTGACAATATTCAAATTTCTAAATATGACAAACTTTCGTTATTTTTGTCAAATTTAAGACAGTATAGCATAGCACATACTCATGTTTAAGATTTTTAATTGCTATCAAAGGATAGGCAAACATCTTGTTTCTCATCCAAAACAAGTCTTGTTTAAATTAAATGAGTAGTTGTTTAGCAACAAAATCTTGAAAATATGTTCCCGATTGGGAACGTTGACCACTAAAAGGTTAAGCAAGCACATTAATTCATAAGATATTGGCCCACTTTCAATTAAAATAGATTCATCCATGGACAATGCAGCTGAAAATCATCTGATTGTGTATTTATGTGCCTTAGAACTTAATGAGCCAAAAGTGTATATTTTTATAAACTGCTTAATATTTAAGGTTCAGAAACTGGAGGAGCAGTTGCAAATCTATTGGATTCTGCTTTTGAAGAAAATGGCATTCAAAATTCAATAAAGACAAATCTTGTAGAGTTTGCATCTGATGGAGCATCTGCAAGAGCTGGCCATAAATTAGGTGTGGTTCAGAGATTGAAATCATATACTGGTAATCCCCTTTATGCCAATTACTGCATAGCTCACAGACTGCACATTGCTGCCAGAAAAGTATTTTTGATTCCACAGCTGACTTATTTTAAAGAGCTGATAAACAAACTTTATTCCTTTTACAGCAGATTGGCTAAATAAATGTCATCATTGAAAATTACTGTTGAAGCACTGGAAATTAAATTTTACAGACTGAGTTATATACATGAAATAAGATGTATTAGCTCAGGGCAAAATGCTTTATTAAAAGTATTGTGTGATTGGAAAATCATTGTTCCTATTATAGAACACATCCAAATATCAGGAGGCTTTGACAACAATTCAAAAATTAGAGCAATTAGATTTCTTGCTGCCTCTGAAATGTGCAGATATCATAACTACACTTAACTTATTTTTTGATTGACAACCTGGACAGAATACAAATTTTCTCTAAACAATTGCAAGAACAACTTGGCGTCCTTATAGGCAAGAAAAATAAAGCTATTGGAGTTATTAAATCTATCAAAAACCTCAAGGATGACAATGGTGTATATCTTGCAGCATTCTTAGAATAGATCAAATGTGTTAAAGATTTGTCTTGGGGAAAATGTACTTCGATTGATCTGGATGATGTAAACTGTAGAATGCATTAAGAGGACATAGATTTAGAGGCTGTTAGCTCTAATACATGAAGCTGACAAGATGTACCACAATTTTTGCCTCTGAGCATTTTACGTCAAAAATTCAGTACGATGATCTCACAAGAGGTTGAAAATTATTTTCCACAGTAAAGCTTGAAAATGTTTGATACATTTAACCTCAAACAAATACCGATAGACAGATGCATAATCTTAGATTATGCCACTAACAAAATCATTCAGCTAGCAACAACATTCCTTATTGATGACCATATTGAGATACAGAAACAATGGAAAGAACTTTTGATGGAAATAGCAGAAGAAAAGCGATGAAATTTGTTGCCTGCAAGTAGTAATGTAAAAGATCATTGGATCTGATCTTTTTAACCAGATTCAGATCCAAATCCAGATGATCTGGATTGGGTTATTTTCTGATCTGGATCTAGATCTGTCTGAAAATCAGAAGGGATCTTTAACTGGATAGGTTTAGTCAACATATATCTGGTTAAACAGATCAGAAAGTCATTTTTGAGCAATGGTATCTTTTCTGTTTAACGATTTACTGAGGTAGATTATCTGAATAGTTGTAGTCTTACATGCATATAGGAGCCTGCTGGGGCTCTTGCTCCCCCAGGTCCATGCTCACCGCCCAGAATGGCCAAAAAGTGCAGTGGTTTTTGAAAAATTTTTAAAGCTCTGCAGAAAAGTAACTTAAATGATAAAAAATGCATTGATGTTGTTTTTTCCAATAAATGATCATCAGAATTGACCTTAAGAGACTTTTTTGCCTAAATGATTAATTTTCAAAAAAATTTTTTTCTGAAAAAGTTATTCAGTTGATGTACGACATCAAGAAACGTCTAAAAACAATGTTCTTAGTGCCTATGGACCATTTTTATCACTTTTTTCATCTTTGAAAAAAAAATTCGACCTTGACTCCCCAGAATTTCTATGCATTACATGTATGGTTTCAGTAGGTGCATCTGTCATTTTTCATGAATTTTATTAGCATTTTCTTTGTTGAATTGGAATTATGCAGGTTTCTTCATGGTATTGCATTTTGTGTTGTTAAGTAATGTATCATTTGTGTTTAAAAAAATTGCATCCATAATTTGAATTAATGTTGTTTTTGTAAAAAGCATAAGGGCATAGGGGGTTAGGGTTTGCACACCCCAGAAGTTTGAATACCCCCAGAATTCAATTTTTGAAATTTTTTTAGTTTTTGAGCAATTTTTTGATGATATTGGATAGTGCTGAATGAGAAATGTCAAAAAATGATGTTTTTTGCCATACCATTACATTCAAAACCTTTTTAAAACATTAAAAATTTTTCAACCTCTCAGAAGTTTTTTCACCCCTAGAATTTTGGTGCTGTCCACCTATGCTCATGCTTATTGGTAAAAGTCAGACAATTTTTACTGATAACATTTTCAGGTAAAATCTCAAAAATGCAAATTTTCCTGTGGCTCTGCCACAGACCCCTATGGGGGCTGTTATATTAGTCCTGCCACACAAGACCCCCCAATCTATGAGGGCTCCGGTGCTTTACACCTTCCTTTTTAGCAATACAAATTGCTGCACAAAAAATATTTTTATCTGGATCTGGATCTCTTTAAATTTTGATCTGGCAAAACCATCTGGATCTGGGTCTGCTTATTCTCTGATCTGATTATCTGATCTGGATCTGATTCTGCTAGAAAATCTCAAACCTGATCTTTATCTGGATCTGGGTAAAAATCTGGACTTTTTACATCACTACCTGCAGGCATTTAATATATATTGTTCAGTTTTGGGAACATTTTCTAAAAGATAAACACTTGCATAGGGGAGAGAAATAAAACTCCTTGTAAAAACTGCAATGATCTTGCCCATAGATTCTGCTGATGCAGAAAGAGGATTTGCAATGATAAATAATATCAAAACAAGTAAGTGAAGCAGTCTGGAGCATGAAAATCCAGATGCACTACTTAGAATCAAAATAAATGGGCTGCCTCTGACAATATTTCACCCAGCCAAATATGCTATAGCTTGGGTCAAGGAATATGGTTTTCTCAGTGATGACATCACAAAACGTGAAAAGCAGACACAAAAAGGAAAATGAAAAGAAATTTATAGAGATTAGCTATATATCTTAGTCCATACATTCAATTGAGTTATTCTTCATATACTGTCTGTTTTATGGTTATCCAAGCTATTGCGTTACACATAAGTCCATAGACAGATGCCCTTAAGTCAAATTTCATTTCTTTTTCAAAACAGTTCTCAAAAAGATGACATATACTTTTCCATACCATTGTTGAATAACATTCTGTATTCATTTAATGAAATAATGTCAAATTTTTTTGTTTGGAATTTGTATTTTTTTGTGATGAAAAAACATAATGCAATCATCAGCTGATATTGCTTTCAGAAACGCTATATTACAGCAAAAAAAATTTTAAATTCATTATTTCTTTATTTGACTAACAGACACTTAACATTTTATAATTTACAGTTATTTCATAAATTTTCTCCAATCAACCCTGGCTGTTAATCTGCTTAAACAGGCATATCTTCAGTTGTTCTATATATGTTTAATAATAACTTCTGTGTAATGAGAGGAATTACATGCTTTTCTGAAATCTTGCACTGCAAATACCAGGCTAAGCATCTCATATTCATTATGACCAAATGTCACACCATTGAGCGCACTCATTATAAGTTCTTGAAAAAAGTTTACCTGGTTAGTGAAAAAAGCTGTCTAGGCAGTGAAAAAGCTTGTTGGTTAGTACCCAAGAAAAATTGCCTGCTCCCTTACTGGTTCACAAAAAAGGTTGCATGCTCAACACCTGGGCATATAGGGGGTTTGAGAGGGAGTATGCATCTCCTCTGAGAAACCAAAATATCACCTCCCTCCCACATAAAACAAAATACCCCCAGAATTCTATCTTTTAAAATTTTTTGTTTTTTATGCAATTTTTTGATGCCAATGGATAGTGCTCCACAAGAAACATCAAAAATGGTGTATTCTTTGACATGTCACCATTTTTAGGGCCATCATTTTCTGACCTTTGAAAAAGCTTGCACCCCATGGAATATTCCTGCTGCCTATGTATGGCCTGCACCCTTAAAATGGTTGGTCAGTTCCTATAGAAGGTCAGCTGTTTCGTTGAAAAGTTTGGCTAGTTCCCAGAGAAGGTTGATAGCTCCCTTGAAAAGGTTGGTTGGTTCCCAAAAAGACTGGCTGCTTACATAGAAAGATTAGTTTCCTTGAAAGAAAAGGTAAGGTTGGCTGGTAACTTTAAAAGGCTGATTGGTTCCACAAAAAGGTTGGCTGGCTCTTTAAAAAGGTTGATTGGTTCACAGAAAAGGTTGGCTGGTTCCTGGGCGGTCCCCAAAAAGGTTGGCTGGTTCCATGAAAAGGTTGGGCGGTTCTGAAAAAAAACTTAACTGCTCCCTTAATAGTGTATTGCTTCCCAAGAAAGGTTGCCTGCTCACTTAGAACGGTTGGTCAATTTCCAAAGAAGGTTGGCTGCTTCTTAAAAAGGTTGGTTGGTTATTAAAAACGTTGCCTGGTTTCTTAAAATAATTGGTTGGTCCCCCAAAAAGGATGTCTGGTTCCTTGAAAAGGTTGGTTATATCCCCAAAAAGAATAGCTGGTTTCTTAGAAAGGTTGGTTGGTTCCGAAAAAGGTTTGCTGGTTAGGGCCACTTTGTTTATTAGAAAAGTTGGCTTGTAACCATACGTGGGCAGCAAGAAAATTCTGAAGGGGGGGGTGCAGAATTTTTTGAAGGTCAAAAAGTTGCCTTAAAAATGGTGGTATGGCGAATAAAAACACTATTTTTTGACGTTTTTCATCAAGCACTATCCATTTGCATCCAAAAATTGCGAGAAAAACGAAAAAAAATTTTCAAAAATTGAATTCTGGGGGGGTATTTTGATTTCTGGGGGGGGGGTATTTTGGTTTCTGGGGGTGCAAACCCCATGCTTAAGTGTGCTGGTAACTCTAAAAGGTTGATTGGTTCCACAAAAAAGTTGGCTGGTTCCATTAAAAGGTTAGGCAGTTCCCAGAAAAATTTGGCTGCTCCATTGAATGTTTGGCTGTTCCCCCAAAAAAGAGTCTGCTCCTTAAAAAAGGCATTGTTCCCAAAAGAGGTTGGTCTCTAAAAAGAGTTGGCTGGTCCCTTTAGAAGGTTGGTTGGTTAACAAAAAAGGTTGGCTCGTTCTGTAAAAAGGTTGGTTGTATCACAGAAAAGGTTGGGCGGTTCTCAAAAAACTTGGCTGCTCCCTTTAATGGTTGGTAAGGTTGGTCAGTTCCCAAAAACGGTTGCTTGCTCCCATTAAAAGGTGGGTTGGTTCCCAATGAAGCATTACTGCTTCCTTAAAAAGATTGGTTGGTTCCCAAAAAGGTTTGTGGTTCCTTAAAAAGCTTGGTTGGTATCCAAAAAGGTTGGCTGGTATCCTAAAAAGGTCAAATGGTTCACAGAAAAGGTTGATCGCTCCCTTTAAAAGGTTGGTTGGTTCCAGTGATAAACCGGGCCTGGGCCTAAGAGCCAGGCCCGGGCCTGCATGTTATATGTTACATTCTATGGAATCTCTATAAAGAGTATGTATGTTTATGCTTAATGTATTTAAATATGAAGTTTTGACTTCCTTATGAGTATTTAGGTCACACCAACGTCAACAAGCTTTATTTGTTAATCTGCAAGCTCAATAACTATGACTTAAGACCAAATGAACCGGATCCAATAGACTTCAAATTATATTTCAAAAATATCAACTTATCCACATTTTCTGGCAAAGGGCAGTTCCTTTCATTGTTTGCTAAATCACCTGCTGTGCTAAATTTGTGTTTGCTTGAACTGTTGCCACATGGTGCACTTAGGTATCTTTTAGCAAGTTGAAATTGAGTTGCTTGCTACACTGAGATCAATATCGTACTCATCTTGTTTTTGTTATTAGCACTTTTTAGAAAATACTCGTATACAATTGAGCTGATGCTTGCCTATTACATTATGCTCGGATATTTGTATGAATAATCCATTTTTAGGCATAAACGGCTATGTTATTTTGTTATAATGTACAAGTTTAAATATTTTGTTAGATTTTATTCTAATAATGAATGAATTTTTATAAATAGTGAAATAAATTACGCTCAAACTTGGATAATGCAAACCCTGGATAAGGAATTATTCCAAATAATGCTCACTTGCTGAAAAACCATAGCATATTTTTCAATTCACAAATGTTCATGCTCAATGTACAGTTACTTGAACAAGCACAAATAAATGCACATTTCTAGCCTTGATTTGTTCCATAGGAGATTTGCATTATCCGAGTTTGACTGTTTTAATTTATAAATGATTAAGCTTCATTAATGGAACTTACTGCAGCAATTCCTGGATATTTATAGCCGTTCGCTTTGTGAAAAGGAAATGAATCGCTGAGCTTCTCTAACAAAGGCTTGTGCAAATATGTTGTAACTTGGCACTCTGCTTTTGTGAAAGAATTTCCAGTCTCAGTTGAACTGCAAACAGCTGCATCTTCCTCAGAATTATCCTCAGATGACCAGTAACACTCCGCGACATTGCTAAAATCGGAATTTACTTATTTGGCGGAATACTGTCATAATGAAAGTTTTATAACATTTCTATCATAAAGATTAAAGAATTTTTGTACCCATGCACTTATTGCTCTTTCGATCTTACCCTACAGCAAATTCTATTTTTTTCTAATAAATATATAATACAAAGTTAAGTCAATGCAACTGTATATTATTTTGATACACTGATCATCACTTATTATTAAGAAAATTTAATTATATTTCACCTAATTTTTGCCCTTTTGACTTGATAATTTCACCAGAATCACTCAATTTCTTAACAACTTCTTTGACTTCTCCAATTAGCATTTGTTTTGCTACGAGTCCATTGCACTTTATAGAGAAACGCTGGAAAATGAAATTTAAATTCACAACTCATGCAACTCAAAATGCTATTAACTACAAACTTGTCTTTCAATCATGATACACATCATTCATAAATCATATCAAAATATCGAAGAAATTTAAATTCCGACTGCTTATTTATTATTTTACTTAATTTAATATGAAGTGATAATAAATGAATAATGTATAATAACATCCAATAATGATATTTTGTGATAATTATTCTTATTATTTAATATCTTATTTACTAATACTCATTCTTATTACTCATTGTATTGTTAAATTTGTCAATTTTATTTCTTTTTAGCTGCATCATCAGATTTTCACAATAATAACTAACATAAGTACCTACCCAGTATTTTTGTTTTTTTATCTTCTCAATGATATGCATCAATTAATAAGCTTATTTAATTAAATTAATGTTAGTGATTTATAGAAAATGAGTGAGACACTATTTTATTCATGCTTAATTTGAAACAGGAATCAACCAGTGTAGCGAGCGCAAAATATTTATCTTCTTCAATGTTCCTAAAATGCTGTCTCTCATCTTTGCCCTAAAAATATTGATTAAGCAACAATTCAACTTTGTTGCTAGTTGAGCCACAAAAAGTGGCATCTACCAAGGATAGATTGCGCTTTATTTTTCTGGGATATAAAGGTATTAAGATCTGCATAATTTATTCAACAATATTAAGGAAATCTGTTCATACAGCAAATGCGGACTGACCTCTGAAATGCAGCTGTTCTCACATTGTGCATGTATCATCACATCTTTGAATGGTTTTAGTAAATTAACAACCTAAAAAAACATTTTGCACATTCACAGGGTGTTTTTTGAAGATCCACACCAAATTCTAAACAGAAATTTCAAAATAACCTTTTGATGATCTTCCATATCTGATTTATAGCTAAAGCTAAAGAATTTTGTCTTCATTCTGTGCTGAACACAGCGCCCTGTGAATCAATGCATATATTTAAAACAAAATGTTCAAAATAAGTTATGCTTTGTATAATTCAATAATTGTTGTCCAAAATTACTGCTTGTACATCAAACGCTGAATCCTCAAAGCAATCTTGTATGACGCGCTTTTGCTCCTTTGAATAGGCAGATTATGGTTTGATTGCATTTGCAATACAAAGTTTAACTTATCCTAATAATAATAGTTGAAAAAATATGAAATATTTCAGAGATGAAGTAATTTTTTAGGTTTGGTACAACGAGTATGTTGAAATAAGGTTTGTAAATTACAAGCTCAGTCATGAGTTGGTTTGAATTTGGTGACGTTAAAATCACATGCACTTAATTTTTTGTGTCTATTTCCTTGATTTAAAAATTAGATCTACTCACAAAAATGCATTACTTGTTTTTTATTAGATTAAGACTCACACAAGCTGGATTAAATTAGTGGGTAGATTTACGTTAAACTTAAATTAAAAATTTAAGAATAAGACAAACTATTAATAAACTTTAAATTTATGACAAATTTCATATTAAATTGTGATGCTAATAAATTAGACTGAAGTGAAAGAGAATTTAAAATCAGACAACTTTTTGCATAGTATGATTAAAAGACTAGGCGCGCAATTAAACTCTAGCGCTCATTTGCTCATCTTGGAAATTAAAAATTAAAAATTAAGGAAAAAGATCAAAAACTCGGGTTTAAGATGCAATATTATGTCTTTGAAGATGCTTAACCGAAATGTCATAATATTTCTTTGCAATTAGAACTTTTCTATAGAAAATGGCGAAAAATAATCTAAAAATTGTAAAAAAGCAAAAAATTTAAAAATTAATGGGTATTGTTGAGTATTTCGATTTTCATGTTAGGTATTTTGTCTTCTGGTAGGTTACCTCCAAAAACCCCCAAGTCCAGGTCTGTCAGCAGTACCTACCAGAACTCGATCAAGCATATTGTCTTGTCACGCCCAGTAGTGGGTATACATAATAATCATAATATATTCATTATAGTATGGGTCACTCTGCGCATTTACGTCTGTTGAGCCACATAATAACATTCATTTAGTAATATACTCCATGTGTTTCTGAGCATGTCAGTTGAGTTCGATCAATAATCCTTAGGTCAATATACTTGGACCACCTAACGGGCTGACTATATGTTCATGTATAGTCACCAGCTCGGACTGGGCTGTCTTGCGGATTGTGCAGCTGGGTATATTAATGTGCATACACGCATATTTAAAACTGGTGCTATTGGGCAAACCCAATAGCCTTTATCAGCACTGACTCCTCACATGTCAGTTTTTACGTGCTGAGCTCGGACTGGTTCCCTTCAGTTCCTACGTCTCTTTGAAATATACGATGAATTTCTGTTGTTCTAACGTGCGCATCAGATGTCAATAGATTACTGTAGTAGTGTATGGTCGTTTTACCTGACACCTCCCTCCTTAGCTTTGATCATCCTCAGTCAATAATAGCTGCTATTGACTCACACAAGATATGTGACTATCCCACTTCTGTCACCAAGTTATGTCACAACCAATTCTGCTAGATGCTAGGTAGCATAACCGTAAGCCTTAAATCAAGAATATTTAAGATTTATATTTTATTATTGAAACAAGTTACTCACATATGGTTCATTAATTGAACTGGGTGGTGTTGTGAGTACGAGTTATTCAAGTTCGCTTATCAGCCTGAGTGGACCGCGTGAATCTGAGCATATGATTTAAGAAGATAGTAAATGCAATTTGAAAACTCGAACTAGTAATGCAAAGCGCAATTTCTGATCAGGGCATAAAAAGACTGAGCAATTTTGTTGTTCTAATCCAATTTTTATAGTTTTTGGGAGCTATACAGTCTGGCAAGTAAAAGGATTAAGAGGAAGCTTAATCTTGGCAAGTTGAAGCAAAACAACTTTGTTTACTTTAGTTTTTAGGTGTCTTTTCCGTGAGGTTTACACGTATTTTATATCTCTTATATTGACCTTAGCTTTGCCCTATTGGCCTCTTTTAACCTCCTGCTTCCACCATACTTTCTACATACGTTTTTGGTCTCACAAATTTTGTATCTATTTCATTACAGAGTGTACCACTGCATTTAATGAGATTTATTGCATACTTGCGTGCTGAACTTTTCCTATTGCCTGAAACATCACTCATGCTAATTAATATACTACTTTCATTGACTTTTTGTGTATTTCTCAAATTTAAGCTCAGCTCAGCTTATGGCTGAGTTCCCAGCCGCTCTGTCTGACATTCAAGTTGGTTAAGCCAACTTCATTGTTGTGTCTGGAATTCAGTTTTAATCCCTTTTTGGAGTCTTTATGCATGCAACCCACATACCGTACTAGCTAGCTCTCATCTTCTTTCAATTTGCCGCTTTTCTATACATTACCATATCTGGCTTTTTGGCAAAATTGTGGTATACATGATGTATTAGCGGTATATATATAGAATGAAAATGTACATGTTACGCTAATGATATGATATATATATATATATATATATATATATATATATATATATATATATATATATATATATATATATATATATATATATATATATATATATATATATATATATATATATATATATATATATATATATATATATATATATATATATATATATATATATATATATATATATATATATATATATATATATATATATATATATATATATATATATATATATATATAATACAGTATGTATCTAGACTTAAAGTTGATTACATTACAATAATGGTTCATTATTGTAACATAATCAACTTTCTAAATCAGCCCATCTCCTTACGAGGTTAAATGATCAATAATGTTAAATTTGTGAATATGTGTACAGTAAATTGTTTGCGCTGACACTCCCCCACTTAGCTTCAATTGTCCTCAATCAAAACAACATAGGGTCTTGATCACACCTGGGCGTGGGGGTTTGGGGGGTATGCACCCCCAGAAACCAAAATACCCACCCAGAAATCAAAATACCCCCAGAATTCAATTTTTGAAAATTTTTTTTTTCGTTTATTTCGCAATTTTTTGATGCCAATGGATAGTGCTTGATGAGAAATGTCGAAAAATGGTGTTTCTATTGCCCTACCACCATTTTTAAGGCCAGTTTTTGACTTTTAAAAAAGCTTGCACCCCCCAGAATTTTTTTGCTGCCCACGTATGGTCTTGATCCCGAGTAATAATCATGCCTTGGTAAGTTATCAGCTTCTTGTTTCTTTTTCTTGATGTAACTTCCAAGTCCGCCATTTCCATCTATTTTACTGTTAGTGTTTTTGCCTGACAATTGAATTTTGTTGTCCTGTTTTTCTTTTGATTTTGGTATTTCTTTCATAGTATCAGTGTGTGGTAATCTTCAACAATAACGTTTTGTTTGGTTAACATAAACTGTTTGTGACTGGCTTTTGCCTACGTCAATTATGATATTTGGGTATTTTGCTTTCGTTATTTGAAATGGTCCAGTGTAAATTGGCATAAGCTTTTTAGGGATTTCTTGTTTAACGCCTTTGCTTTCTGTAAGGATTTGATCTCCCACTTCATATTTTATGTCTTTAGCTTTAACATCATAAAATCTACAGTAGTTTCCTTGAGCTTTCTCTATTTGTTTTTGAACTTTAGTCAGAGCTTCCGAACAATGCTTTCTCACTTCTACTTCAAAATTTTTGATATCTAACCAATAAAATGGGCAAATGTAGTCCAAAACTGCATCTATGGGAATTGAGGGTATTGTCCATACATTAAGAAGGAAGGACTGAATCCTGTGCTTTTGTTATTGTGAATATTAGTAGCAAAAATTGCATAAGGAAGATGCTAGTCCCAGCCTATTTCATCTTTATTAATGTACTTTCTTATCTTGGTGAAAAGTGTTTGGTTTGCTCGTTCAACCTCACCATTGGCCATTGGATGGTATGCTGTGGTGTAAACTTGTTTTTTTTGAATAATTTAGTAATCTCTTTCATACGTTCAGACACAAAATCTGTCCATCTATCTGATTGTAGGACTTTAGGCGCCCCATGTCAACAGACAATTTGGGTTACAAAAAGTTTGGAAATAGTTTGGGCAGTTATGTCTGTAGTTGCAAAAGCTTCAATGTATTTTGTAAAGTAATCAATAAAAACTACTATAAATCTATTTCCTGATTCAGTAATGTATAAAAGTCCTATGCAGTGTACAGCTACTCTTTCAAATGGTCCTTCAGCAGAAATAGGGTAAAGACCTGCTATAACTTTTTGACGAGTAGGTTTATTGCTTTGACATGTATCACAGGTATTGCAGTATTCAGTGACATCTTTGTACATACCTTTCCAGTAATATTCCCTTGCATTTAATTTCATTGTTTTCAGGCTCCAAAATGACCTGCTAACTTGTCATCATGATTTGCATGAATCATGAGTGTTTTCAATACAGTAGGCACCACACCTGGGTGTGGGGGTGGGGTATGCACCCCCAGAAACCAAAATGCTCCCCTCAGAACTCAATTTTTGAAAATTTTTCTCATTTTTTTACAATTTTTTGATGCCAATGGATAGTGCTTGATGAGAAACGTCAAAAAATGGTGTTTTTATCACCATACCACCATTTTTAAGGCCATTTTTTGACCTTCAAAAAATCTTGCATCCACCAGAATTTTCTTGCTGCCCATTTAGGGTAGGCACCATACGTGGGCAGCAAAAAATTCTGGGAGGGGTGCAAGATTTTTTGAAGGTCGAAAAATGGCCTTAAAAATGATGGTATGGCAATAAAAACATCATTTTTTGACGTTTATCATCAAACACTATCCATTGGCATCAAAAAATTGCGAAAAAACGAAAAAAATTTCCAAAAATTGAATTCTGAGGGATATTCTGATTTCTGGGGGGTATTTTGGTTTCTGGGGGGGGCTGCATACCCCCCAAACCCCCCACGCCCAGATGTGGTAGGCACTACTATTTTCTCTATATTATTGTCAAGTTTAAATAACATGTCATTCTGCACATTGAATCCTTCAGGAGGGAGATTTGGAAGAAATAATTTCCCCAAATCTGGATCTTTTTACTGCAATGGGCTTATTCCTAATTCAAAATTACTTTTTTCAGGTGAATCTTTTCCTTCTAAGATGGAATTTATGCTGAAACGGAGGGTTTTTTTAGCTTTCTGTTAGCACATTTTCACCAATTTTCTCAGTGTTTTTAAGTTAGTTTTTGTCAATATTTGAAAATTTGGTTTCTCTAAGATTCGGAAGTCAAGACAAAGTGTCAGCTTTTTGATTTTTCAACCCCTTTCTGGGTGTGACGCTATTTTGGTACCTGCCAGCACTAGACCCCAATGTGCAATTCAAGATGGAGGATTTTCTCTAAAATTGATTTTACAGCTATGTGATCTGTCTCTACTGTAACTTCATCTTGATACAGATATGGACCAAAATGCTTAACAAATTCTACCATTGCTAGAGTTTCGAGTTTGGTTACCGCATAATTTTTCTCAGCACTTTTCAAACTATGACTCGCAAACGCAATGGGATGTTCCATATTGTCATCTTGTATTTGAGAAAGGACTGATCCAATTCCTGAATAAGAAGCGTCTGTCTGTAGGATAAATGGTCTCTTAAAATCTGTATGGCTAAGAATGGGTAATTGGATTAACTTTTCCTTTAATTTGTCAAAGTCCTCTTCCTGTTTGCCATTCCAAGCAAAGCAGTACCCTTTTCTAAGCAATTTATTAAGAGGTTTGGCAATTTGATGACAATCCAGAATAAATTTTCAAAAGTAAGAGATTAAACCCAAAAAATTTAATTCCCTTGAAGTTAGTAGGCTGTGGCATGGTTCTAATAGCTTCAATCTTTTTTGGAATGGGAAGAATTTTTATTCAAGAAACTACATATCCCAAAGACACAGTCTCTTCATGTGAGAATTTGCATTTTGACAGCTTTAGCTCCATATTAGCCTTATTCAGCAGTTCTAACAAAATTTCTAATCGTTCCATCATCTCATTGTGGTTTAGTGCAAAAATTAGTATGTCATCTAAATAAACCAAACAAATTTTCCATTGCAGGCCTGATAAGATGATATCCATGAGACGCGCAAATGATGCAGGTGCATTACATAGTCCAAAAGGAAGAAAATTGAACTTATAGAGACCAATCAGGCTATTAAAACTGGTTTCTCCTTGTCTTTCTCCTTTATTGATATAGCATGATAAGCATTAGCCATTTCATGCGTTTTAAAGTATCCAAAATATCATCAATGCGTGGTAGGGGATAAACGTTTTTCTTGGTAATGTTGTTAATAGTGCAAAAGTCAATACACATTCTGTGTTTTCCATCTTTTTTCTTACTAGAACAATGTTTGTGGACCAGGGAGATATACTGGGCCTAATAATTCTCTTATGTTTGAGCATTTTTACCTCATTAACAATAATTTCTTTTTCTTTAGGTGAGGTTCTAAATGGGTGTCTTTTGATGGGCAGCTTCTGTCCCATAATAGTTACATGGAATATTAAGTTGGTATGTCTACAGTCATTGTCATCGAGTGCATACAGATTGGGATATTTTACTAGAAGATCCAAAATTTTGTCTCTTTCATTTTCACTCAGAGAACAATAAATATTTGTATTTTTCTCAATCCATTGCTTTATGTCCCTTTTACCATAAGCCCGTATGTTTACTTTCTCCATGCTTGGCTTGGTAGTATTAGCATATGCATTATGCATATTAATTGTACCTATTTCCGCATCAGAATACAAGATCTTGACCTCAAATTAATTGTACAGATCTCAATTTTATGCATTCATCACAGTTCATTATTACTGTGCTCCGATTCTCAGGTGGGTTGTAGTTCATTCCCTCAGGTTTTAAGCATATATTTTGGAATTTTATTGTAGAATTTTCCATGTCAAGCTCAATCTTTTGGAATCTAGACAGAAAAATTGAGCCCAAAATTAATTCTCCAGAACACTTTTCTTGAATATGCACTAAAATTGTCTCATTTATGTCACCAGTGGTTACCGTTATAACTGCTGAGCCTAAAATTTTGATTTTAGTTCCATTTGCAGCAATAAGAGAAATTAAACTTTCATAAATCTGGAGGAGAGGTAATTTTGTGTATAACCGTAAATCTAAAAGTGACTACACTGCTTCAGAGTCGATGTGTGCAGACACTTGTATGCATTGATCTATAAGTACAGTAATATGTGGTATTCTTTTGCTGTTTGTATCCTTCTATAGTACATAGAATTGTTGACACTCTATCCTTATTTTCGGATTTAATATCGACTTTATCAGCTCTTATTCCACTTGGAGTTTTTCTCGTTCCATACTAAAGACATTTAGCAACCATGTCTATCAATGATTTATGTTTTCTTTTCAGAGATTCAGGGGGAGGAACGTGAGCATAAGTAGGGGAAAATGTTTTTTGCATCATGTATAAGAAGGCAAAATAAGCAATTATGAGAAAAATGATCACTATTAAGAGCAAATTGAATACAAGCTGCATTGGGCCTTTTAGCAACGTGGTAAAATCACTTGAAAAATGAATTTGAGAGTTTGTCAAAAGTTTTTTGACAGCTGTTTTAGTGCCATCAATAGCAGTTTAACACCTGGTACAGCTCTGGTCAGTATTTCTTTCACAACGCTGGGTTCTAAGGCTAGTTGAGACATATATTCGAAAAGTTGATGTAAAGTTTTTTCCCAATTTTTTGGTTTTATGTAAATAATTCCAAAATAAGCCAAAAGTAGGTCCTCCTGCCACTAGTTGATCATGAAAAACTGTGGGAGTATTGAATTGGAAGAAAGTATGGAATTCATATTTCATTTTAATTCTAAAGGCACTTTTGAAACATGAAGTAGGCCGTTTTCCGTGATCAATTTGTCTCCATATCAAAATATTTCTATCTTTTTGTGTAAACAATTGACCATCTCAGAGAAATGTACAAGGTCCTCGCCCCCAGGCAAGGCAAAAAAATTTCTCCTTCATATTTGACTGGCATATACTTATAACATGTGCTGTTAATTTTATGATCCTTATAAATGTTTGTAACATTCACTTGTTTGCAACCCTAAATTGTTAAAACGTCCCCAGTGAACTCCCCAGCAATTTCCTCCATTGAAAGAAAGCACAAGCACCAATGGTTGGGTCTAAATAAAGTACTTGCCACAAAATATTGACATTCCTTTGAAATTGTCAACGAAATTCCAACCAAATTCTATGGAAACTGGAATTTCTTCTTGCAGAATTTGAATTTTGAGATAATTTAGCTTTAAATTCATGGAATCTAGTGGTTATTTTTCTATCCTACGAGTTTTTGGAGACACCAGCTTATGTTCTGGCCGAGACATCAACTCATGATTGGAACTGAAGCCCACTAAAATTCCTTGTTCCATCATATATGCATATGAAATCTCAGCACATTTTGAATATTTATCTTTTAGTCTGAAAGCTGCTTGAAGTTCATCTATTACAGCATAATTTTCACTAAGTAAGGTGGAAAATGTACCTCGAGAAACAAAAGGACAAATTTCTCTAAACATATCTCCCTGCCAAAGAAAAGTGTGCTCAGGGCTTTTGCACCTCCCATAAGTGGGTCAACAGAAACTCACATCCCCCAGGTCTGAGAGAGCAATCTGACCATCCCAAGTGGCCACTTGTCCCTCTTCTATTATAAAATTTGTGACCAAAGACCCTAAAATCTTGACAACAATATGAGTATTTAATTTCCAATTTTAGATTTGTCGTCAGAAAACCATTTTTATCCTTTTTTAGATGATTTCCATCAAATTCCAAATTCTGATAAGCGATCCAAAAAATCCAGTGTAGGTACAGACAGTTCTCAAAATTTTCATACATTTTATAGCAAAAGAAGTGGCTGGTTCAAATCTCGGAGCAAAAATTGTAATGTTTAGTTCTTTTGGCTTGGACAATTTTTCCTCAGGTAGAGTACACTGAATCAAACAAAGTATATCTACGGGATGACAACTTTGGCTAGTACCACAAACTTGAAAATTCCTATTTTGGTTTGTGGTGCATGGCAAAAAGTTTATAGTTAGCAACACGATAAGAATTAGTTTATGTAATTCGACTTTGCAAAATTTACAAATCAAAAATTTGACAACATCAATACATGCAATCAAAACATAAGAGTTTGCTCCAAATAGTTTTAGATAAACAACATAATTATAAATGAAAATTGCACATTTTACAATAATGGATATATGCTTGATAATTGCTATAATAAGAAAATAGATAATAATGCCAAAAAATACAAAAGATTTTTCTATGAATGTCAGCATAAGATGTGCTACTATCAAGAAAAAATTCAAATTGTTTAAATAAGGTGCTATGCCTAAAATGAAATTCTTAAGGGAATCTATTTCTAAAAATCGTCTTTCTACATTCTCCTTTCCAAGCAACCTGCCTGGTACAATGGTCTCCTTTGTACTTGGCCAATTCATGCAACATGCTGTATCCTGATGGGTTTTGCAAGCCCTTATCACTCTCTGCCTTAACTTCAGCATTGTTGCCGTTGTCTGAGGATTCTGGAATGAAGGAATGCCTTTCACTTCTCAATATTTTAGACAGAAATCATGATGATGGGCCAATAATTTATAATTTTGGTTCATTCTTACATGATATTTCAAATTTTGAAATTTGGATGGAAAATAATATTTCCCCTTTTTCTGATTTTGATCCAGAACTTTCATCCAACAATATAGTTCCCACTCATATATTGATTTCAGGCTTTTAAAGGTTGATGGGAAACATGTGTTAGCCAAAGACAAAAAACAACAAAATATGATAAGGCACAATGACACTCTAAAAAGCATGCACAGATAATTTTTTACTTAAAATTGGGTTAGCAAGATCAAACAAATTTGCAGAAAATAAGTGAAAACAAAAAGTTTATGGAATGTTTTGTATGAATTCTCTTTTAACTTTTCTAAGAATAAATTTGATAAACCTTCAAGGTCTTTACCTGAAAGCAATTTGTAACGTTCCCAGTGTTCCAAGATCGGAGCATCTTGTCCATCGTTTGGTTCAGGGCTGGCTGGTGTGGAAGGTACAATGATGGCTGGCGGAGGTGATGCTGGTGATGAATAGTGCGCCAATAAACCATGAATTTTGCGGTCAATACAAGTGCACCTTGGCAAATTGGAGCACGTAGAACTGCCATTGGTAAAATTGGGCAGGAGGCGATGACAATGGCTAATAGCAAAATGGCTGGCATTATGAAAATGACAATAACCAAGGCGTACGATGCCATTCTATCAGTGCATGACTGCCTATGAAAGATAGCTTAAGCGCAAAGACTGCATATTGTTTCGGAGCAAGCACCACACTCTATCGCATTTCTGCAATTTAGAAGTATGCGTGATAGAGCAGACATTTTCATCTGCAGAACAAGCATATCAAAGTCTGAAAGCAAGAGTTTTTGGCGCACACAAAATATATAAATGTGAGTGAAGCAAAGAGCCATTAAAAAACATTAGTGATTTTTAAATACAAAACAATTCAGATATTCATATTTATGCAAATTTAATTATGAGTGTGGCTTTTGTGGTCGTAATACTTCACATATTATTTAGCGAGGAATTAGCTGTAGTTATTTGCACACAAAAATTTACATTATTAATTCTTGATGATAAAAGAGTGTGTTTGAGCATCACTTTAGGATAAGCAAGGAGAAAGTTTCAGGAGAGAACAAATTCAGAATATCAGGGACAGCTAATGTTTTTTTTGTAGAAAATGAATTCCACATTGAAAAAATGAAGGTATCTCATTGAAATCAATGTTTTTGAATGCTTCTAACAAACCTGCGTTTTCTAGAACAAAAAAATGAATAGCTTTGAGTCAGGAAGTCAGGAAGACAAAGGAAGAAATTTTGAAGGCTTCCAAATTTTTTCTGAATTTCAAAAGTCTGTACAGCTACTATATTGAACTTAAAAAGGCTAGTCTGTTCCATTCAAAATGGTTCATTTAAACCAAAGTTGTATTATTGTATTACTTTTTTGCTACATAAAATACATAACTGCTTCAATTATGCTCTCACTTAACATATGGCACATTGACCAAACTTCTGCAACAACCTAAAGCATAAAATAATTTGCTACAGTAATAAGGAGTAAAGCAAAAATGAGCCGTTTGGAAAGGAAAATACTATACATAGCAATTTCTCTGAATTGAAAGAACTGCATGCATACCTATTTTTAGTTTCCCAAAAGCTGCATAGTTTTTCCTGAGTCACAAAACGCTGTACAGCAGTTCACAGAAGGCTTTAGCAAAGTATTTTCGGCCAAAATGGCTATATATGTAGCTAAGAGTAATTAAATTTAATAGATAATAGCCCCTTTTCCCCCTTGCCCATGAGTAATATAACATTTAATGTTTAAATCCAAAAATAGTAAATCTTTACCTTTTTTAGTCATTAAGGAAACTACGTTGGCCACAGATCAAAAAAGGCAAGCAGAGAAATCAATGTTGATGCTAAAAAATGGAATATGGTCAAATATTATGTCATGTTTGCAATTGGCAAAATAAAGTATCATCTCATTTCAATAGCCCGTAAATATGACCATTGCGTAACCAGCCTAAGGGCGTAGGCCTGCCCCCCAAATAAAAAAAAGCTTTATTCTTCCCAAAGATCCCCTGAAGGGAGATTAAAAATTCTCAAAGTCCATAAAAAAACAGCCAAAATAGCACACAGTTGAGGTACTAAACTCTAAATTACTCTAGACATTTCAGATTTCTCACTTTAAAGTATATTAATTAGCTTATTAGCCCAGACTTCACTTAAGAATAGTAAACATGTCTAAATTTTTTGGCGCTTCATGCCTCTCCATCATTTCCTGCATAAGCTTTCTTAAGAAATCTGCAAAATTAAATGTGAAGACTAGTGGTGTAAAGGATGAGAATTTTTTGCAAGATAAAAGATAAAGTTGAAATTTTTAAAATCTAGAAGAGAAAGATAAAGATAAAGATAAAAAATTAAGAAAGATAAAGATAGTTTGCAAGATGAATGAACTAAAAAGATAAAGATAAAGTGTTAATATGGTCGCCTGAACCTGGGAGAATGATGTTTGTGAAGCGCAATAAATGAGAGTGGGTGATGAAAAGCAGCCAACTGAATGCCCTAATTTTTACACCTGATATCAAAGAGGTGATGGGCATTAAGCACACATAAATGTAGGTTTAGGGGTTTACCCACAGTATCTGACTGACCCTTATACTAATACTACTGGCAAACAGCAAGTCACTTCTTTCTTTTTGCAAGCACCAAATCTATGCCTTGTGCACCTGTACAAAGTATAGTCACAACTCTTATTGATTTCTTTAAAATTTCTCTCTGTTTCCTAGGCTTAGACTTTTATTAACATGGGTTCTAGTAGTAGAACTCCTGCTTAGATCGCTATCACTCCCACTTACTTAGATCAGTATACAGGCATTAGTTTGGGCAGCGTGTCATAGGGTTTAAACAATCATTTTCTTTTCTTGTAAAACTTGAATGTGTCTAAATGTATTTCACATTGAACCTGCATTTTGGATTACATGATAACTCAAGTACACACTTTATCTTTTTTTCTATCAAAAAGATAAAGATAGCCTGTGATTTTTTGAAAGATAAAGATAAAGATAAAGATAAAGATATCTATTACAACACTAGCAAAGACAATAATTTGGAAATCTTTTGTCAGTGAAGCTTGAAGTTGATATTGAGAAATTAGTCATACTGCACAATAGATTATTTATATCTAAGTTTGCTGTTGAAAAAAATTCATCATTTTTTAATCTTTCCTACACCTTTGTATAGATCTTGTTGAGAAAAACGCATGGCATATTGATCCCCATAACTTCTCTGATACTTGACCAAATGATGTGGTGTGCTTTTTCTTAGAGCCTATTACTAACGCAAGAAAGCGCTTTAGTTTGAATTAAAGTTGTTAAGTTGCTCTTGTTTTACACTATATTGAGCGAAAGTCATTTTTTCTGCCTATTTTGTAGATTTTTTGCTTAAATAAGCTATCTTTACAACAATGCAACTACCTAACAGAAAGAAATTATTCAAGGTGGTTTGGATTACATGAAGCCAATATTATTTGTCTACTGCTCTGACGATTTTTATTCTGAGAGCTGCTGTCTATGCAAAACAACTGCACCTTTATCACAGGTTGTTGCATTCATATGCCAACAGTTTTAATTTGCTAGCAGTTGCTAAATGTGCAACATTTGATTATGGTTCAATGATTTTGCAGGAACTTTAAATACAGTAAAGGTAAATACAAATAAAAGGGCTTTAAAATAAATAAAGTTACATAAGTTACATTTGAACTGTCTTCAAAACCCCCCATAGACCAAAATAACCCTAATTCAATTTTTTATTTTTTTTTGTTTTTTTAACGCAATTCTTTGATGCCAATGGATAGTACTCAATGAGAAACGTTTAAAAATGATGTTTTTTGCTATACCATCATTTTTTGACCTTTGCAAAATCTTGCAGCCTCTCCCTCAGAATTTTGGTGCTGCCCACTTATGGTTTACCCCTCCCATAACTTTTGACCATGTGCATGTATTTATGTAATGCAAAACTTATCTTGAAATCTTGCAGCTTGAACAAAACAAGGATATTCGACAATTTTTGGCTCAAAATGTAAATTGACCTATTTATCAATTTGTCCGCAATGATTTCTGGTGGCATAGGCTGACATTATTTCTGTTTTATGCATTTCAGCTAAAGAAATAATGAAAAATTTTAAGATAACATACCTAACCAATTAACAATTTTGTCAGTGTTTGGATACCACTGTATTGTAAGCCCAGGCTATTCAGGATCCAGCCAGGGAGGTGGGATGGATATGAACATAGGGGTGTGAGAGTGCATATTATCCATACTACTTAAGATTTGGATAATCAAGTACTGATTATACGAATTTGAGAAAACAAAAGGTGCAACAGGACAATTTTTGAGATTACTGTAAAAAAGGCTAAAACTTTAACATAAAAATGATGAAAGCACTAGAAATTTTCCGGCGCTTCTTGTCATATTGATAAATTTATGCATTTTGCATCAGTAAAAAACCTAAATTTTGCTATTAAAGGTCAAGAAACTCAGTTTCTCTCACATAACATGTTACCATTTCATATTAGAGTACACTAAAATTTACACGTGTATAATGTGCATTGATTTTTGGGGATAATTTTTTATATATGCAAGCAGAGCTTTTGCAGAAAACAATGCTCACAATTTACTATATGACCTTACCCGGATCCCCCTCACCCTGACCACCTCCACTTTTTCAAGTATGCATGCACTGCATATTGTCTAGAGTTTTAGGATGAGGTAAAATGAGTCAAATGACTATGTGTTTTACTATTTATTGTCAAATTTTTGTACTTAATTTGTTGTACTTTATTTTTCATGATTATTTATCCTTAAAACAATAACAATAAGGGCAATATGGAAGAAAAAAAGTCCAAAAGAATGAATTGGACAGTCTATTGCTCTAACAGTAAAATAATGTACTTGAAATTACAGTGTCAACACTTAACCATCGTTCAAGCAATCCTTAATGGTCCTAAATGGCCTGAGAGGGTATGCTTACAGTGCTAGTTGAGGAGGATATCCCTATACCCCAGTATACATGTGCGATGTGGTCCTGCCCATGCATAATGCATAGTAATTTGTGCATAAAAGATTGTGAAACTGAAAGTCTAACAACCCCTTGAGTGAGCAATTTTTAAACTTATCTATAGTTATCTATATACAGAGATAAAACATAACAAGCATAATTAGGCATATCAAGGAATGAAGGGCACACACGGGCATAGGAAGTTTGTAACTCCCAGATGTTGTTGACCCCCTGGATTACTGTAGACCTCATAATTCTGTTTTTATTACATTTTTGGTAATTTTTCTCATCTTGCCACCAGACTTACTTTGCTGTCCATGTATAATGACAGAGAGTATTACTCCATCCTAAGCCATAAAAAAAGCAATTGGTATATTGCCATTTGGGCCGAAAAAATAAATTGCTATACATGCATTTTTGGGCTCAGAAAATTGGCCATACAGATTTTTGGTTCAGGAAACATACCACAGGAGTTCAGAAATTGTATATACAAAGTTGTTCCCCTAAATTTAAAAAGTTTTTGGCTATTTTTAAGTCAAAATTGCTTTAAAATATACTATTTTTGGCTCAAACTAGTCGAAAGTACATAATGTTGCCCGCCCTTCAGCGAGTGTAACACCCCCTCTCAACCCCTATGTACATTTATGTTTTCACCCCTCAATGAAAGTTTGACCTCACGCACCTATGATGACAAATGCAAATAATTAATCTCAGGTAAATATGGCAATGGCGGAAAAAATATTGCTGGAAAAGTCTGGATGCGAATAAGGTGTAACAAATATCAAAGTTTCATTTGCATTGCTGACTCAATCATCAATAGTATAAGTGTGGCTGGACTTGAAGTCCTGTCTGCATCTGGTGCAAAAATTGGCTTCATTTCCAACATTGCAAAGTTCATTAAAGACCTGCCAAGAATAGGAATAGTTCTTCATGTTGGAATTGATAATATGATAACAAAGGCAGAGACTTAAGGAAAAAACCCAAACATAGTGAAAAGATATCTAATATTTATAGAATTTATTGAACACTAAGACTTTCATATTTTTTATTAAGATCACTTGCAAATTATCAAGGGCCGCAGATATCATAGCAAAAAGCCAACCAAATTGTGCTAATATCTGCTCTTCTGCCCAGGCCTGATTGTACCTGGAAAATGAATAAGTGAGGACATCTTAACAGCAAGTCAATAACAATTACACCTGTAAAAGAACAACGTCCCCACCCCACAAAATCAGAAAATTTTTGACCCCCTAACTTAATCCACTACATCTTGCTGTCCCTTAGCCAAAATTTTGAGCCATACTCAAGGCTTTATTTTAGGATAAAAGCTATCCCAAATTTCATTTATCTTGTTTCTAAATTTTATTTTGAAATTCTTTTTATTCAAAATACCAATCATACATGCAGTACCTTTTTACCCAAAAACACATAGGATAAGAAAATAATAGAAGTAATTCTTTGATTATTTTGCATATACCTGGAATAAGAATTAATTCCAGCACCAGACATGCACAGCATGCAAATTTTGGGGGTACCGGTGAAATACCAAAGTCAATTTTTTGTGAAAGCCGTAAATAGTGTGCTTTTTCAGGCGTTTTTAACTCATTTTTTGGCTCAAAAATCTCAAAGCTCAGGCATTTTGCGCCATTATGCATATCTTTTGACTATATTCTGTCCAATTTATTGAATTTTTAAATTATTCTTTTGAGATTCCTTTTAGGTTTTTATGCTTTAGAAAGAGTGAGCATTGTCTGAGATGTCAAAAAACTCTTTTTGATGTGTATCCATCGTTTTTTAGCACTGAGTTTGACCCTCCAGAATTTCCATGCTGTACATGAATGGTGGGTACTCATCAAAAAGATCATTTTAGGCGCTACTAACAATGCTCTATCTTTCCAGAGCCTAAAAAGAAAAGAAATTCGAAAAAGTCATATAAATTATACAATATATAGCTTAAAACATAAGTGTATGGTGCAAAGCGTTAAAAATTTGGCACTTTTGAGCAAATAGATGCAAAGGACATTTTAACAGGCACATTTTCTACCAATTTTTGTAAAAGTTTTGGAAACTTTCAAAAAGTCACCAATAATAGGGGAAGTAAAAAAATTTTTGCAAGGGGTGAAAATCTGGGAGCCTGAGTTGATGTAAGTCTACCCCTTATCATTATTTGGTTCCATGCATATTTAAGCACAAAGGCTGACACGATATAAAATACAACAAATTATGTTTAAAAATTTGACTTTAAATAACAAATTAACCTGTAAACCCTACAGGAAACTCGTATTGGCTCTCCCAGAACTCATGATTTTGTGCAAATATATATTAATCATTTCAGCAAGGTCATGGGTGCAGCCACCGTCCCAACTTCTTTAATCAAAAATGAAATTTTTGCTGAGATGATGCAAGAAAGAATGTTAAAATTGCATGTCTCTGATGATGAAATCTTAAATTTATTGATGCTTCACACCATATTTTAAATATTTCCCTATAATTTACCTTTAATTATATTTTCGGATTAAAACTTTCAAATCCTAAATTTTACCTTTCAATCCTGTGAGACCAATGCCTACTCACAAAAATCTAAGAAAAATCAATTCAGGCTACCCACTTCAATTGTTTGCTAAAAACAAAATGTGTATGTCCATGATGTAAACATTACACTCTTTCTCTATCTCCCAGATCCATTGAAAAGATGACTACCCGCTACTTAAACAAAAGGCAAGCAGTCGCCTTCCAACACCAGCATCCATCTGTCCAATCTGGGTCGAATGAAATATCAAATGGTTCTGTTGTACGCAATGCACATGGTGCGAAACAATGAATTATCTGATTACATTGCTTAATTGCTTTTTATTATCATCAAGCACCATTGATTCCATTGTTTTATTTTTTGCTTTGTTGCTTTTGCAAAGATTAATATAAAGTTCCAACTTAACTTTCTCTGGTACATGATTGGGATACCTATAACACATATGATACATGCTCCTGAAGTCCTACTAAGTTTAAGCATATGCATACAACTTTTTCAGTAGGCAAAAGATCACCAGCTCTGCAAATGGAACAAGACTGATTAAATTGTGCCCACAAAAAAATCGTTTTTTTGTTTTTTTTGAAGCAATTTTTCGATCAGAAAAATAAGTTCTTTAAACATTGAGATGATGTAAATCAATTAATTCATAGAGCTTTAGTTCTAAAATTTTAGATTTCAAAGCATTGGAAAGGTACTTGAAAATAATTCTTCATCAATTTTTCATTGTACCTCATTCATTATCAGGGTTGGTCTACGTATATGCCATACAAGCCTATGAGCTAAGCTGTGATGAAAATTGTGTAGAAAAGTGATTAGAGAGATAGGCAATGCATTTAAAGTAAGTGTAATCTCCACTTTTCAATTAATAAATATTTCTTTTTCTTACATTTTCTATCCATTTAACGACTTTTCTGGCTGATATTTAAAGGAACAAAACTAAACATTCCCACCTTTCCACAACATAGATGCAAAAACATAAAACAGTGGTATGAGCTTGATCAATGTGCCCCTACTTTGGTATTTTCAGGATTATGCTGCACATTTAAAAAAACCTAACCCAGAAAAAAATACAGATACATATACATTAATTTAAGAAATCCTATACTTTATATAATTTATATTTATTTTATGTCAATGCTTTTATTCATTGTATACACCTAAATTAAATGAGAGCAGATAAACAGAACAAGGACTAGTTTATAAAAGATCATCTGATTTTCCCACATAGATGAACAAACAAAATGATCCGTTTTGTGATAGACAGCACTGAGTAAAGTATACCTTTTGTTGAAAAATGTTACTGCATTAGGAATATCTTTGGAGCAACATTCAAAATCAGTTAGATCAATAAACAAAAAAGGAGTTAAGGGAGAACAAAGATAATGAGGGTTGATTTTTGTTGCCCTGTACAACCACTAGTTAGATCAATTACTTCCAAATCAGGTGATAAATAAACAGAGCAATTAATGCAACGCGGTTTTTGGCCCAGCTGTGAAGAAGTTCACTCAAATGGTTAATGTTAGCATTAGTTTTAACGAAATGATCAAAAGACAATCCAATTTCAACATGAACTTTTGAGGGATATTCACATCTATTACTATAACATGTTGAAGTAAATTCCGCTTCAAGCAATGGATTAAAAAAGCTGTAAAAAAAGACAGGAAAGGTCCGCCGTAGAAGTTCAAAATAGCACCTCACCTGTAATTGTAGTTTTTGATAATTCAGCCCAAAGAATTCTACCTTTTGAGAACTTCCCATTCTAAAACATTTCCTAAAGATTGCTGAAAGTACTGAGCAAGGTTGAGTCTGAGTACATTAGCTTTTTGGCTAGACTTCCCCCTGTTTGCAAATTTTGGGCATGAAAAGGCGTCAAACAGGAATCTACTATACATGTATTAGTAAGAACAATTTCTTTCCTGTCTTTCAGAATGTTCCTACCATAGGTGGGCAGCATCAAAATCCAAAGGAGGGGGCTGAAAAAATTTCATGGTCTTAAAAGTGGTTGTATGGCAAAAAAAAACCATTTTTTGACATTTCTCATTGAGCACTATCCAATGGCATCAAAAAATTGCTAAAAAGCAAAAATATCTTTTTTTTGGGGGTGGGGGGTATTTTGATTTCTGGGAGGGGGAATTTCAACTTCAAATTATTTTGTAGAAAAGTGGTCATGCTCCTGGCGACCAAATCCTGGGGATGATGTGTGCAAGCGGTTGTTTGATTAGCAATTCTAAACTAGTACATAGGTAATGCATCTGTCCACAATATTTTAATGGGTATATACCTGAGTACCTACTTCTAGCTCTTAATACATGCTTCCTTGTTGAATAATAACCTGGAATTGTATTAATTTTTGGAAGCATATTTTTGAGTCATGTGATACTGACTATAATTAATTTATGTGCCTGCATAATTTATGCTTATCTTTATTGGCAATAGCATGACCTTGCACTCATCTATTTAGCAACCCAAAGGCGTTTTTCTATATGCACCTTCATAAATGTTCTCGCTAGAAAAAGATCTACGACTTGACTTGTTTTGTATAAAATTACCTACATTGAATGAGATTGGCATTTGGAAATCCAGAAAGATGTTTAATTGCGAGACACAGAATGAGGCAAAGCTTTTTGCAAGCATAAATTCATTAAATCAAAGCTCATGCTTATGTGTAAATTGAGGATATTTAATCTGAAATTTAATTCTGTCATTTTCAACCAACCTTTACAGGTATAAATAAAGCAGCACAATTGCAATTCAAATTCGAAAAATTGGATGAGTGATATTTTCCCAATTTATAAAGCTGATTCAAATGAAGGAGCTCTTTTCTGACATTTAGTCTTAGCTTGGTTTTATGATCCCTCATATAATGTTCTGATTTCAAAATCTTCAATTATTTTTGCATATCTTGATTGCTATCAAAATTAATAAAATAATAAGTCGAAATTCATTTGCGTCAATTATAACCAATACTGGCTCCTTCTTCTTGCCTCCATTGCCACCACCCTCACCTCCATCATCACCACCCTCACCTACATTGCTGCCACTCTTGCCTACATTGCCTGCATCATTGCCACCATTGCCTGCATTGCTGCCACCCTTGCCTGCATTGCCATCACCCTCACCTCAATCGCTGCCTGCATCACTGACATTACCTGCAGCTGCACCTACACCGCCTGCATCACTGGCATTACATCCAGCCGCACGGCTATTGTCATCATAACCTCCATTCTCATCACCACCCTCTCCACCATCATCTTCACCCTTGTCACCAATCCTGCTAAACACGATCACCATTGATGATCCCTTAAAATTGATATTGTTTAATTATTTGAATTTCTGAGCATTTTTCTTTAAAAATTATTATAAAATCAGTACTACGAATGTTCAATAAAAAACTTTGCAGCAAATATTTTCATAGATACCGTCTCTCCTGGACTTTGAATTTGATTAATCAAATTGCAAACATCCACTTCAGCCATCAATGGTTTGAGGGCATCACATTCACAACATTGGGTTAAACCTTTTGATCATTTATTGCTAAATAAAATAAATAATTATTTTTTTAGTTTTGAAGATCTGTATTGTAGTCACACAGACTTTAGTGAATTAATTACTTTCCTAACATATACATAGATTGCAAATGTGTAAATTTAAAAAGTAAAGCATAAGAATAATAAAATGCAGAGTAAAAGTTACACCAGATTAAACTAGTACTATGAATTAAAATACAAATATTATAGTTATTTAGAAATATCATGCTATTAGTTAGCATAAATAGTTATTTTAGGCTTAAAATTATAGTATTACTAATAGGTTTGTTTTCATGATTATATAATTTTAAAATATAAATATAAGTAATTTTCTAATTAATTAGTGATAAACATGACAGAATTACATCAAAATAGAATAGTGCTAAGAAATCAATAATGAAAATGTAGCTATTCTAGTTATTTACAACTATCACTTAAATATTTAGCAGAAGCAATTAATTAATGCTCTAAAATTATAGCATCAGAAAAAAGTTGTATTTTCTAATTTTCCAAGCATTCAATATGATACTGAAATCAATATCTTCATATCATTATAGTAAGTCATCAATACTAAATGGTCCAAAAAAAGATTTTCAGAGAAAATATAAGAAAATAAATAAATAAATATACATATAAAAATCAATAAAAGGGTTCAAATAAATGGGGAAAAGGTAAAGAATTAGTATGGAAGAATCATAAAGATGCAAGAAATAAAACACCCGAAGATGAAGCAAAGTCATAAACAGAAAAATACATGGAAAACTGTGTAAAATTATATAAACAGGCAAAGTCATCAGAGAGGAACTAGGTTGCTGGAGTTTCACGCCTCCAATCAAATGACTGACTGAAACCCAGAAGCAGCAGTCTGTGGGTATACTGCCTCTGAGATGCAAGGAACAACAATAGAAAAATGAAATACAAACAAAGGTGCAAAAAATTTAAAAAATCTTAGGCTAGAATTGACAATCATAAATTTCAAACAAGAAATATAATTTTTCACCACAAAATGGATTTTGATGCATTTTTTTCTATTGATCTGAAAAAAGTAAATATCACTCATGATAAACTTGTCACATTTTTTTACAAACTTACTTTCAAGAGTTTCCAATCACCGAACCAAGGATCATAAGCTTGTGAACCTCGACTGACTCACCTTCAACTAAGCATTTCCTCTGTGATGTTTGCTTTTGTTTAACAAACACAAAAACTAGTTCTTGAAAAATTTTACCTCCTAATTATATTATTTACACAAGCTTTATACTGATAAGCTTGAGATAAATTGCACATTGGAACTCATATTTCAATAGTTTTGAATATCACTAATTCTCATTGGTAAAGCTTTTTGCTTACTTAATGATCTACAACATTTTTTTATAAAATCTATGTAAACATAAAATATATGAAAATTTTTGTATTTTTCTAGTGAGGCGCTTGTAACTTCACTGTATAAATAGAATGAACATTTTTAAGCTCTTAAAAAATATAAAAGTTTGCTCTAATGCAGATTGTGCATTATGTGTATAGTACATAAAAACGCACAATAATGCTTTCTATTCACAATGAGTTAAGAAAATTTTCTATTATTATTTATCCATACATGGGCAGCAAGAAAATTCTGGCGGGATGCAAGATTTTTTAAGGTCGAAAATGGCCTTAAAAATGGTGGTATGGCGATAAAAACACCATTTTTTGACGCTTCTCATCAAGCACTATCTATTGGCATCAAAAAACTGTAAAAAAACAAAAAAATTTCAAAAATTGAATTCTGTGAGGGGGAGGTATTTTGATTTCTGGGGGATGCATACCCCCCAACCCCCATGCCCAGATGTGTATTTATCCCTTTATAAAATCTATTAGTTTAACAATCTGCATAAAATTGGCTACAAATAAGTTTTTGATGATGTACTTAGACACAATGTTTGCTAACAAATCAGTGCTTCTTTTGTATAATACACTTTGACTTTTCTGTTAAAAATTCTAAATTCAAAAGAAAAATTCGTTTAATTACCAACAATACTTGAAGAGATGATATTTGCAATGGTAAGTTCATGAGGTACATGAGTTTATTTTGAAGTACATGTAAATTCACTAGAGATATAACCAAGACCTTCACAACAGTTGGATGACCGCATCCCCTGTAGGTATTTGTATTCAGATAATTCTTGATCACATTCCTCCACTTTACACCCTAGAACACAGGTACCTTGATCCCTCAAAATCAATTAAAATTCTGTGCATTTCCTCAGTTTTTCATTGATTGATCATTAAATGACCAGTTGAATGAATAACCGCTAGATGACCTGCTGAATGACCACACATTGTTTACCTTACAACCAATTGTATAGCATTAGCACATACATTACACTCTGGACTCACGCATATTGCTCTTAAGTGCAAATGCGTGGGTGGTGACCACACTTGGGTGTGGGGGGTATGCATTCTCCCGAGAAACCAAAATACTTCCCTTAGAAATCAAAATACTCCCCTAAATTCAATTTTTGAAAATTTTTTGTTTTCTTTGCAATTTTTTTATGCCAATGGTTAGTGATGAGAAACGTCAAAAAATAGTGTTTTTTTGCCATACCACCATTTTTAAGGCCCTTTTTTTACCTTCAAAAAAATCTTGCACCCCCTTTCCACCAATTTTCTTGCTGCCCAAGTATAGTGGTGACCACACCTGGGCGTGGGGGGGTTTGGAGGGGTATGCACCCCCAGAAACCAAAATACCCCCCCAGAAATCAAAATACCCCCCCCCAGAATTCAATTTTTGAAAATTTTTTTCGTTTTTTTCGCAATTTTTTGATGCCAATGGATAGTGCTTGATGAGAAACGTCAAAAAATGGTGTTTCTATTGCCATACCACCATTTTTAAGGCCATTTTTCGACCTTCAAAAAAATCTTGCACCCCCCCAGAATTTTCTTGCTGCCCACGTATGGTGGTGACGACATCTGGGCGTAGAGGGGGGGGAGGTTCGGGGGTATGCACCCCCAGAAACCAAAATACCCCCCCCAGAATTCAATTTTTGAAAATTTTTTCCCGTTTTTTGTGCAATTTTTGATGTCAATAGATAGTGCTAGATGAGAAACGTCAAAAAATAGTGTTTCTTACACCATACCACCATTTTTAAGGCTATTTTTTTACCTTTCAAAAATCTTGCATCCCCCAGGATTTTCTTGCTGCCCACGTATGGGGGTGACCCAGAGTACCAGGTAGTACTACTTTTAGTGTATAAGGTTTGAGACAAACACAAAATTTCTCCAACTACTCCGCTAAGTAAGTGGAACATGCTAATTATGCTTAAAATGTGCCCTGACCTTAGCATTACAGATCCTGGTTTATTTTGTTTCTATACTCCCAATATTGTGTGCGGTTTTAGCGCAAGTGTAAAGTTTACACCAATAAGCACTTTTCCAATCAGAACATTGGCTATCAAACAATTTGCCAATCTTTTTAAAAAATGTTGCCCCTGAGTTATAGATTACGAATCTGAATTCAAATTTCTTTAAACTCAATTGTTGTTGCACAAAAGTGTAAAGTAAACAAATTTTTTACTGTTAGCCTATCCTAAAACTAATCTAACTCTATTTTGATTTCTGTGCAGTCCAATAGGTTCTATAATGTAGAAGGCTAGATAATCTCAAAACACTAATTTTTTTCTCTTTTAATGCAATATTTCTTGATCTGTGGTGATGTTAGTGTGAAAGATTTGAGACAAAAAATTCTTCAGCTACTTGCACCCCGGAATTTTGGTGCTGCTTATCTATGGATATATCACCTTAATTATTAAATAAAAGAAGGGTACCAGCAAAGAAAATGCTCTGATTGAACAAAAAAGGTAATTATACTTGAATTTCTTTATTGCTAAGGATATAGAAGGAGGTCACTAAGGAAAATTTCCCTATATGAGCACAAGCCATAGGATGTGCTAAACAGTCAGCCTTCCCCTGAACAATGCAAAAATCGAAGTATATTCTGTGTGTATTGAAGCATTGATGACACTTTCATGACTATTAAATAATCAATGTATTATTTATCTAATGAAATCTCAACTTCCACAATGCTCTGGACTGGACTCAATAGATTTCTTGGAAAAACCACAAAAAATTTCTTTAAATTTTCCAAAATAAAGTAATCAAAATACTTGCCATCATAATCGAAATAACTACAGAAAATCTGCAGAAACACATACACTGCAGAATATACTTCAATTTTTGCATTGTTTAGGGAAGTCTATCTATTTAGCACATCCTTATGGTTTCTGCTCTTATAGGGTAGTCCCATCCACACATGGGCGTGGGGGGATCTGGGGGGGGTCTGGACCCCCCCAGAAACCAAAAGACCACCCCCAGAAATCAAAAGACCCCCCCAGAAATCAATTATTGAAAATTTTTTTCGTTTTTTCGCAATTTTTTGATGCCAATGGATAGTGCTTGATGAGAAACGTCGAAAAATGGTGTTTTTATCGCCATATCACCATTTTTAAGGCCATTTTTGACCTTCAAAAAATCTTGGACCCCCCTAGATTTTTCTTGCTGCCCACGTATGGTCCCATCCTTTTACAACCTCAGCAATGAAGAAATTCAATCATGTTCACCTTTTTGTTCCATTGGAGCAATTGCTAGTAAAATACTACCCAATGAATGCCTGGTTTAGTAGATGAGTCTGTGTTGACAATAATGCAGATAAAATTGTTTAATTTTTGTTGCTTCATTTTATCACAAGAAAATACATCTTGAACGACTTTGCTCAATTCCTTATTGCATTTAATTACATTTCTTAATTCTCTTGTATTCATGGCATATAGTCCAAAATTATATTTTTACTTCCATCAATAGATATAATATTATCCCATAAAAGAAAAAAGGATAGTGTAATTTTCATCAATAACATTCTGTGGCCAGGTTCCGGGAAACGTTATAACACTATTACGGCTCACCTGGCACACCTCCTTCCTCTGACATAAGGTCAAAAGGAAGGATTTGGTACCATAGGTGGGCAGCACTAAACTGCTAGGGGAAGGGGGTGAAAAAATTTCTGGAGGGGGTGAAAAAATTTTTAAAGGTCAAAAAAAAGTCTTAAAAGTGGTCGTAAGGCAAAAAAACACCATTTTCCGACGTTTCTCATTGAGCACTATCCAATGGCATCAAAAAATTGCTAAAAAAGCAAAAAAATTCTTCTGG
Source organism: Mermis nigrescens (assembly GCA_036768485.1). Lineage (NCBI taxonomy): Eukaryota > Metazoa > Nematoda > Enoplea > Mermithida > Mermithidae > Mermis > Mermis nigrescens. Next base: position 9,465,647 of record JAVLUZ010000161.1, read on the forward strand.
GGGGAAGGGGGTACTTTCATTTCTGGTGGGGGTATTTCAACTTCTGGGAGGTGCATATGCCCAAACCCTCCCCACGCCCATGTGTGTTTGGTACCCTTGTTCAGTCCAACCATTATAGCTTATGCCAGTGTCCAAGTCATTGAATAATTTTCTAATCATGTGCAATGATTTAAGATAGGTTCCACCAATGAAAAAATGGACTGTAGAAGACTAGTGGGTGGGTTGGGTACTGCCTCACATTCACATGAATTTGCACTAAGAGGCATTTTGTTTATAGTGAATAGAAAAGGATTGTGCACATAGTTTTCTGAAAAACAATTTCTAAGCATTTAAGTTAAAATTATTGAAGCTTGAATCTGACCTGAGTGTAGAGTAAAATTTGACAATTGTTCTTCAAGTGTGGTCATTTGAGTAGTTTGTACTACAGCGTGATCAAGTGCATATTGAGCAGGCTTTTATTTAAGTCCACATTTTATAGCCAAAATGCTTGCACTGCTTGAATTATGCACCTTACTTTTAAAACCATTTTTGTGATTATCAATCTTTTGGCTGCATTATTACTTCCAGAAAGCAAATGAAAAGGAGTGGAAGATGGAAAAAATGTCAATGAAAATTTCACTTCTGAAAAAATTAACTTATTTTGCAAAAAAGATCTAAATGAAGTCTTCCAGCCATTATTACTTCAGTGCTCCTTGCAAATTTTGACATCCTTGTATCAAACCTGGATTTATTTCTTTGAAAACACCATTAAATTTTCCTGCTTCATCTTTATAGTAGAGCTGAGAGGCTCCCGCCAACCTATTTTTTGCAGCTTTTTAGTAGGTAAAAGCTATCTCAATATAGGCCCTCTTTCAAAGTAATGTCTTTAAAAGTTGAATGTAAAGTTAAATCAACAGGCCTGACTCTTGCAGCATCTGCAAAACCAAACATAACCCTATTGACAATTTTTGCTGTTACTTTTAATAAAAAACTTGGATCACTTAAGTGTGTGAGAGACTCCAGCATATTAAATTGTATTGGTTCATCTATCATGAGCAGATTAATTGGAAAAAATTCTGTTTTGGTCTTGCCAGTGATTGCAGATTGCAAAGTAGAACCAGAAAAAATCTCCAGTTCCTCAACATTTTTGATACATTTTTTAATTCTTGGCATATTTATAGTTTCTTAATGCATAATTATGTTGCTTTGTAAAATTTATAGATTTTTTGCCTTCCTCAACCTGCTGTTTCTTGCACTTTTTCTTCTTTTTATGAGTTTGTTTAATAAAGTCTTCAAATGCCCCACTGACCTGTATATTAATGATATTTCTACAAAAAGGCGTGTATTTTGTTATGTCATTGAGAAAGGAATTTTATGGTAATTAGGTCCAAAATATTGTACAGATTTCCATTAATATCAGCTATAGTCAAAAACATTGACAAAGTATAGCTTTGAATTATTTTATGATAACATAAGCAAGAATATTTTTAACTTTTGTACATCTTAAACTGAATAGAATTTATACCTAAAATTTAAATATTTCTTGAGCCAAATGCTACTGGCAGAATGAAGTTGCACACAATATTAAACATTGGGTAAGGGACCAAAAGTTTCTAACCTGCCTAAATTTTTGAAGCTTAGTACTTAAAACACTGTGAAAAAGTTTCATTCTTTTAAATTCTTAATATTCAGAATTGAATTTCACATGAGTATTCAAAATGTTCAGAATGGCAAAATTTTTACCAATTAACTTAACGCTAAAATATTTTTCTAAAGAATCTTATATTACATAGTTAAAAGAAGCAACAACTTACTGAGCATTTTGAGGAAAATTGATATTTTTAATCATAAACAGCTCAGATATTTTATTGGGATCATCCAGAGAGGCATATTTTATAATTTTAGGGCTTCCCATTGGAGGACTTCAAATGATTTCTTCGACTTTAACTTCCCATCCACTTGGAAATTCTAGGGGTGTTTTTAGCTGAAAAATATAACCATCTTTCTGCTTAATACTGTAAGGTGAATTGAAATTAACATGAAATTCAGAAGGTCCTGTTGCAAAATAATCCATCTTTGTTCTTCTTTAATTCACTAAACAAGATTTATAATTTAATAATGTCAGACACCCAAAAATCGAATTTTGTACCATAACCCTGCCATATGACTGAATAATCTGGTTTACCATACCTTGTATAAGTTTTTAGTATTTGTCAATCACAAATGAATCATTGGCTGAAATGCAAATATTCTGCATTTCTGGCTCATAGAAAATGCCCTCCAATCTTTCATTCATTGTAAGGTGTAAATGGGTGGATTCAAAACTTGGATTTATTTCTTTGACAACACCATTAAATTTTCCTGCTTTATCTTTATAGAAGAGCTGAGGGGCTCCCACCAACCCGTTTCTTGCAGCTGTTGAGTAGGTAAAAGCTGTCTCAGTAGAGGCCCTGTAGGGGTAAGCTGTAGCTTGCCTAACTAAAACTCCATTTGCTTTTGATGTAATGTCTTTAAAAATTGAATGTAAAGTTAAATTAACAGGCCTGACTCTTGCATCATCTGCTAAACCAACCCCAACCCTATTGACAATTTTCGCTCTTACTTTTAATAAAAAACTCGGATCAGTTAACTGTGTGAAAGACTCCGTATATCAAATTGTATTGCTTCTTCTATCATAGGCAGATTAATTGGAAAAAATTCTGTTTGGGTCTTGCCAGTGATTGCAGATTACAAAGTAGGACCAGAAAAAATATCCAGTTCCTCAACATTTCTGATAAGTTTTTATTCTTTTAATAATTATAGTTTCTCAATGCAAAATTACATTGCTTTGTTATATTTATAGATTTTCTGCCTACCCCAACCTGCTGTTTCTTGCACTTTTTCTTTTTTTTTCTGAGTATCTTTAATCAACTCTTAAAATGCCCCACTGATCTGTATATTATAAATAATTCTACAAAAAGGAAGGAATTTCATTATGTCTTTGAAAATAAACTTTATGGTAATTGGGTCCAATATGTTGTACAGATTACCATTATTATCAGCTATAGTCAAAAACATCAACAAAATGTAGCTTTGAATTATTTTATAACACACAAGAATATTTTTAACTTTTGTAAATGTCAAACTGGAAAGAATTTATGAATTTATACGTAAAATTTGAATATTTCTCGAGCCTGAGTATTCAAAATGTTCAGAATGGCAAAATTTTCACCATTTAAATGCGCTAAAATATTTTTCTAAAGAATCTAGTATCACAGAGTTAAAAGAAGCAACAAGTTACTGAGCATTTTGAGGAAAATTGATATTTTTAATCATAGACAGCTTATATATTTTATTGGGATCATCCAGAGAGGTTTATTTTATAATTTTGGGGCTTACCATTGGAGGACTTAAAATAATTTCTTTGATTTCAACTTTTTAATCACTTGGAAATTTTAGGGGTGTTTTTAGCTGAAAAATAAAACCATCTTTCTGCTTAATGCTGTAAGGCAAATTGAAATAAACATAAAATTCAGAAGGTCCTCCGGCAAAATCATCCATCTTTGTTCTCTTTTAATTCACTAAACAATAAGATTTATAATTTAATTATGTCAGAGACCCAAGAATCAAATTTTGGACCTCACATGTTTACACTTCGTTTTGAAACTTCGATAAATTCTGGGGCATTGTTCTCTGTCAATTGTGTAACTTCGTAGTTTCTCCTCCAAAGCTTTTTAGAAACTGATAATTTATGCCCTCTAAGTTTTTCTTGCATCTTCCATATTTTAGCGTACTTTCCCATTGCTGTATAGATGTTTTCAACTATCCCAATAAAAATGGTTTGCCTCCTTTTCAAACTTTGATCCATTACTTGTAAGCGCGTCCATTGTGCATACAGCAATTTGAATTCATTTTTTAATAAAATTTTTGAACTTTGCTATTATTTGATTGATTTCCATATAGTGCTTCTTTTCAAGTGATGTGTACCTTTTTTTATTATCTCAAAATTTAAACCCATTTGTTAATTTGTACTGCATTGTTTTGTATAGAACAATTAGAAAGACAAAATTTTAACATTTTTGGGTGTTTTTAAATGAGAAGTAATTTAAGTACTCATGTCACCCAAACCACCTCCAAGATTTTTACGTTTTTCCTGCTTTAGACCTTAAAATTGATTACAAAAAAACGTTCAGTCATCTCAAATCAGACTGATAGTCCGTGTTTGCCTGTACAATCAGGGATTTCTCTTTCCCCTTCACCCCCTGTTTGCATATCTAGGGTGGGTATTTGGGCAACTGATCAATTGCCTTCCCTAAAATAATTTCGAATGTTTGGTTATTGCAGGTCCAGCTTGAATTATTGCATGTCTTTGGCTCATTAACCTTGCACAAGTACCCACAAAAATTTCACTTTTTCATACCTTTTTTGTGAGCTTAAAACTTTTTAGATATTTGTATATTTCCGTTTTCTTGGGGTACAGTCTGTTGAAACATGTCAATCAATTAGCTTTTTATGACTTCTCTTGATGAATCTACCAAGATTAGCCCCAACACTGATTTGCCGAAATTTGATCACATGTTTAAAGATCATTATCTTTCACTAACACACTAGTGCCAAATATGCAAATCTTTTATCTTTCTAGCTAAAAAGTTTTGTCCTAATATGTACCCTTGCAAATTTGCCATTTTTATGAAATCTAATATATTTTTCAGCTAGGTTGCTCTTTACTCTCCACATTCAAGTCACTTGCCTATAATAGTGTGTCATGTGTCTTTATGTTCTCATTATTCCCAACAGCATTGAGGCTTTGCATCTTTTTGTAAATTTGTATTATGACATTTTTTCTACTAAAGTTTAGTTTCTAATACTTTTCCCTTCAGCAGCGCCATGGCATCATGCCACAATTTCCGCCACCACCCCCATTGCGGCAAATTGCATTCTTGCCACCACATTGGGGGGCAGCGGCAGCTGAATTCGCCACCGCGTCAATTGTTCCTGCCACGTCAGCTGTTTATTCTGCCGTCACGTTGGCGTTTAATTTGCCGCTGCGACGGCAGTTGAATTTGCCGCCTCAACGGTGGTTGAATTAGCCGCCTCAATGGTGCTCAATTTTGCCACCACAATGGGGCCCTGGCCATGCAACTCCCAACCGCTGGGGCGGCAGTTGTTCGCATAACAACCGAGAATGGCACACTTCTCCTGGCCGGCACTCTCGATCCCCACATGAGCGCCGGCCAGGCAACACTTAGTTCACCAGCAACCAAGTAAGACCAAATTTTGGCACAAATCCTACTACACAAATTATTCTCTATAACATACTCTCAATGATAGCTAGAGCTTCCTACTCTAATTTCTTTTCTTTATGTGAATGCTATGAGCACTTTATGAATTTTGTCTACTCATGAAATTACTTTGTGTCAAATCCCTATTACCCTCATGTAAATGTAAAACTCAGCTTATGACTATTTATGACATATGAAAGATTAACTTTCACTGCACCTTCAATCTGAACATTATTGTATAGTTCATTGTTTTAAAAAAGCTTTAGTATTTCAATTCACGATCTATTTTTTCATTTGTGTGTGAAACTTCAAAACATTAAGTTTATGCTGCCTCAATTTGCCTCTTTTATAATTCGATCTTGGCAGGTTTCTTCATGGCCATACATCACACAATCACGCCCGGCCAATATTCGATTTTTATTTTTAATTATTGTGTTATTGTTTTTGTATTGTGTAATGGATTGAAATTAAGAGTTGAGTTTCTTAATGTTCCACTTGAAAACTTTGGCTGCATTTAAAATTGGTTTCATCCAATCTCACAATGTAATTATTCAGATACCTTCAAATGTTGTAATTGTCATGCTGTTATAATACGCCTCTTATATCAAAACAGTTCAACTTCACTCCCTAGACCTTGCTAAGCATCTTCCATTTTTGAACTTCCACACTCAACAACATATATTTTAGTTCCATAGAAATTCTACTACGCTGATTAAATACGGAAAGTATTAGAGCTTTATTGCGTTCATTTTTCATGCGCAACTGAGCAAAAGAATCCTCTCAACCCAACTGTGTTTAAAAATTATCATATAGCAGTGTTTCTGATAGAGCTTTTTCTGGCAATTGTCATTATCCCATATGTGGACAGCACCAAAATTCAGGAGGCAGTAGCAAGATTTTTCAAAACTCAAAAAAGGTCCTAAAATGGGTGGAATCGGGAAAATAATTGCTTTTTTAATGTTTCTCATTGAGCAGTATCCATCCGCATCAAAAAAATTGCAAAAAAAGACATAAAAATTCAAAAATTGAATTCTGACGGTGTACTTTTGTTTCTGGGGAGCCTATTTTGGTTTTTGGGGGTGTGCATATCCGTGTCTTGCCCAGGTGTGATTATTACTCAGAGCCAATTTTTTTGTAGAAACAGTTTAGATTTTAGTGCATTATGCCAATCCAACTACTGTAATCAGATTTCACCACATGTCTTAATTGTTTGTTTCAGAAGTTTGGTAAATTCTCAGTTGTTACGTCCAATTTGACCTCAGCTGGGCGTTCGAGCTTTGTTGGGTATGCACTCCCCCCAAAAAACCAAAATACCCATCAGAAACCAAAATATCCGCTCTCCACTAATCAATTTTTAAAATGTTTCTTAATTTTTTTGCAATTTCTTGATGCCAATTGATTATGCTTGATAAAAAACGTTGAATAATGGTTTTTTTGCCATACCACCACTTTTATGTCCATTTTTTGACCTTTGAAAAGTCTTGTACTCCCCTCTAGAATTTTCTCACTGCACATGTATGGTCTGCAACCCATTCCAATATTTTGAACCATTACTTGTAAAATTGTGATTTTCTATCGGTGATTCAATTTTTTTAAATAAAAATTTCACCTTTGAAGTTGTTTCTATGATTTTTATATAGATCTTTTTGGACTAACATTTTCCTCATCCGATTGTTTTGTATCTTTGGATAATTTTCCCATGCTGATGGAGTAGTCAATAGTGTGATTGTCCCAATTAGATCATCTCTCTTCAGTATTTGGCAAACTTGATTCTGTCCTACAATTTGAACATCACAGCTCAAGTGCGGCATTATGTGTGTATTCAGGCCTGTATCCAATTTTGAGATTCCTAGCTCCAAAGTACACTAAAAATCTGTTTTGCCGGTGTTTTAGACGCACTTCACCTATTTTTCATTGTTCACTGTTGCGGATCCTAGGTTAAAACAAAATTTTTTTCGAATTTTGGGGGGGGCAGTTCCCCCGCTACCCCTAGGCATGGGCCTGTGCCTATTCATGGATAATCATGTAGATGATCTTTAATATTCAATTTATTTGTCTTATTTGTCTATTCCTTATTCTTATCCATATTTTTTCTGACATTTCATGTTTATTTTAGTTGTATGACTTATCTTTATTATCTTTATGCCTTTTTCTAAATTTCAAAGTACATAAAATAATGATCAGATTGATTAAAATAAGAGACTAAGAATGACATTAGTTTTTGTACAATTCTGAATTCACTTTCATTTTCTTCGTTGAAATTGGTTAGACTTTGTTTCTTTCCACAATCAGAAATTGTCTTGATATTATTTGATAATTTTCCATCACAAATGGCAATTTTTTTTAATCTTACCTCCCTTAATCGTTTTCATCCTTTCTTTTAGAGTACCCTTATTTTAACTGTACAATGTTTTAACATACTGATCGATGTTGGAGTCAATCAGCATAGCAATGTAATTTAATGAATCATTCAATTGCTTGCCCGTTTTGTGTGACGGCTCAAAATTTTAGGGGGTCGCCAGCATACGTGGGCAGCAAGAAAATTCTGGGGGAGGGCCAAGATTTTTTGAAGGCCAGAAATTTTGGAGCAGGGGATTTTGATTTCTGGGGAGGGGGTATTTTGGCTTCTGGGGTGCAAACCCCAAAAACCCCACACCCAGCTATGGTCGCCAGCAAATAAGCCTGCCTGCAAATTGAGTGTGTGGGAAAAGTGCATTTTTGCGCACCCCAAATTGCTGAGTATGCACTAAATACCCCGTTTTTAGTGTTTGTAAGGATGCTCTATCTTTCTTGAACATTGACCTATGTAAATATTTTGGTAAAAATTATCATTGTTGAGTGAAGTGAATGACATACCGTAAAAACATTAGTGTGAAGCCTAAAGCGCCAAATATTTGACACTTTTGAGCTAATTAATATGTGAAGATGCATAAATTAGCATGATTCTTATGAATTTTTACTCAATTTATGAAAACTTCTAAAAGATCGCCCATTAGGGGGAGGGCGTGGAAATATATGAGCATGTTGTGTCCAGCCGTAATATCAAGATCTACAGTTTAAACTATCAATTCTTTTGACAATACACACTTTCATTTAATGCTAGAACTTGACTCCACGTTGACAAGCATTGGATATTTCCTGGAGCAAAGTTATCATTTTACATTCAGAAAGTAGCAATTAGAACTACAAACACCCAATTTTCTTAATTTAATTCTTGCTTTGTTTTATCTGATGCTTTAACTTTGCATAATATTATATTTCAGTTGGAGTTTATTTTCTCCTTTCCAATTGACACTTCCTTGGTCTCAAAATTGCACTAATAATGAGAAAAAATCAATAAATTCTTAAAATAATCATATGTATAAACTGCTTGCATACATACAGGTCATTATTTTAGCCAGTATGCTCAAATAATTGGTCCTGTTACACAAGGACAGATTTAAGTGTGGAGGTGGCAGCCAACCCCCTCCATTGGCCAAAATTATTTGCTGAATTAGAGAATGGATAGACAATTTGCAATGATTTTTCGCCATCAGATACCTTAATGTCACCAATTTTTCCGGCGCTCCATGCCATTTGATGCCAATTATTGACTTTGACTTGCTATCTTGCTGTTCTAGAAGCCATTTTCAGTCCATTTAGATTTTAAAACAATTTCAACGGGATGAACAGCTGTTTTGCATACTCGTCTCTTTTACAATTAAAAATTTCTGTTTTACATCAAATGCTATAGATACCAGAAATCAATCAGTATAATTTGATTCTAGCCTTCTATCCTCCATAATTTACACAATTCAAACAAATTTAATGGTGTTTTTCTTAGAATGTGTGTAAGATGTTTAAAGATTTTGGAATAAATTTTGCGTCAGGGCAGATTTAATGTAAAAGTATAAAATGTAAAAAACAGCAAATCAACGCAATTTTGTGCTCTCAGCGCAAATTTTTGGTCCTATTTTTGACTGTTTTTGAAATACTTGACACACTGGCCCCTCCTCAGAGAAATCCATGACCGTTCACTCCTGATACATACTACTTTAGATTTGTACTCTGCAAAATTTAATCTTTGAGATAGATACAATAGTAAATGAAATTCTTGATAACTTTGTGTATTTTAGTTGCGAAGTACACTCACTTCAGCAAGGTTCATTGATCCGCTTCATGCTTTGCCGTGAAATGCCGTCAAAAATTAATCAGTCTGTATTTTAATTTTCCTACATTAAGAAAGTCAATTTCATTCAGCTATGATATCAAATTATATTATTTACTTTCTTGCAGATGTTTTATCTGTTGCATTTTGCATTAGTTTAAGGTTAAACCATTAGACTTCTCTTTTACTGTTAAATGTTTAAATTTAAGCTGTTTTGTATAATCGATTTTTGAGCTACTGCTTTGCCAAATTATGTTGAATTTCTGTTCTCTATTCTGTGGTTTTGTACACTCATTTAATTCTTAGAGTGATTCTTTTGAAAATAATATGCTAAAATCCATGGCGTGATTCTCGATTCGTCTGAGAAAACACCCCTTTTTTAAGCATTTGTATTTGGACTCATGGTCATAATAAGTAAAATCACCTTCAAATTTGAAAAGTGTGATGGAGTTTCATATATATGCAGGTAGCAATTTTTCTATTTTCAACCTATACTTTTATCCTAATTTCTAACTGAACAAGTCTTGGCTTCATAAAGTTGTGACGCAGTTCATGACCATACATCGCTGATACAACAACAATTTTAAGTCGATACATTTATTGTTTTTTGTCATGTGTGTTATGGTGGTACATCGCCTATTGCATGCTTGGTGGCGAGTTTCCACCCTGTTGCAAATCCGTATTTCGGCAAATTGTTCAAAAACTTATTGCTTCACTTGATTTTCAATAATTTTGTGCTCTAAGGATAAATTTTACATTAATTAAATATTGTTACATAACAATAATCACTCACGTGTCCTAAGATACTTACCTATATGTACCAAGGGGTGAATGGGGTATATTCCCTCAATGATGGCTCACCCACACAGGTACTGTCCGCCTATTTTGACCTGATGGAACATATTTGCCATGCTTTTAACGTTAAAAGCAGCAAAAATCTCAGAAATTTTCCAGTGCTCTGCGCCAAAGTAGTAGTTTTATGTACTTATTAACCCAAGATGCGCCTTAAATTTTATCTTCATATCTCTTAAAATTGAAAGTCTTATATTGGAGTAAAAATGACTTTACATGCTTTCAAAATGCAAAATTTTGTCAAAAAGAGGTTTGATAGGTTATTTTGGCCATTCAAGCAAAACAATTCGTGAATGAGCAACTTCCTGTCTATCATTCATGAAGTTTTCACCCTCTTCTGCCATAATCGACCTTGGGCAGCTATGGGTAGTAAGTATTTAGAAGTTAATTTCCATCCCATTTTGGTACAACTCCATAGGTAAGTACAGATTTACTATGTGATTAATTCACTAAACGCCAAACGAGATGACTTATTGGATGTTTGAACAATGCTAAGTTATAAGTTCTGTAATATGTTAACAAAGTAGATAAGCTTCAGATAATTGATGAAGTAGAAGCCCTGAACAATGCAAACTTTACCTTTGCCATATATTTTGAGAAGATATAATTGCTACATGATCATAATTTAGGTCCATGGGTATCTGTCCTTTAGCACTATGGAATTTTAAGGCTTTGCTGTCTTCGGTATTTAGCTTTAATTGTCTAGTTATACTTATTGTAGGTAGTTAAAAGCACGTGAATGAATAATGGCTTTTGGGACAGGTAGGTAGGCGCCAGCAATCCAAAACAGTCTCTAAACTTGATGCTTATGTCAAGAGCTCAGTGATTACTTTTGAAATATGTGCAAAATCTGCAAATTTCCAAATATAATATCATCTTGCCTCTTTGGCCTAACAGGTCATTCTTATTTCCTTCAATTTTCATGTTCTTACTGCACACTTGATAATCTTAAATTTATTTCATGCATTAGCTAAGGGCATCAAAATAGCTTAAACTTCAACGGCTCACACCAAATTCAAAATAGGTGCTAAGCGCCTATCAATTCATGTATTACGAGCAAGGGTTGTGGCCGGAGTTAGGCAACTGTTATTCATTTTCCCTTAAATTGCTTCAGTAAGTAAACTAGAATCTCTTGACCCAATTATGTAAGATAGACCCCGATCAGTGTGCCGATTTGAGGCTGTGTGGACTTTACTATGGCGCTTTTGTACGTAAGTATGTAGACTTTACAGAAGCCCCATGATCAAAACAAGACAATTGGGCAACCAGCGCCTACCCTTTTATGCAGTAACAGAAGATAGTCCTCCATTTTGTTTCAGTCTTCACCACTGCCTGTCTTCCCACGCCTCTTCCTTATTTGATGAGAAACTTTGATAAATAGTGTTTTATTGCCGTCCAATGATTTAAAGACCACCAATCTCTATGACTCCATTGAATGATTTTGAATATAGTCTTTCCATTCAACAGGTAAAGCTTATGAATACATTACCAATTCAACACCCTTTGTGCACCCCTAATCACTCTGCAGCATTGCAAGCATGTTTTGTGAGAACATGCAATTTTTTATGATCATTTAAGATCCCAGCACTATATCCCATGCCCTCTCCTGCATTATTAATGCATCTTTGAGCAGTTGGACTCTTTTTTGGCTCAAAAGTGTACCAATTCTGCATAAGAATAGTTTGATGATGATTTTATCTGACCAGCCCCAGGACTCTTATGCTATGCTTGAATACACATATGTGCATATTTCAATAGTTATCTACTACCTATATAAGTCCACATTATTCGATCTTCATTCAAATCAACATAAGTAGGTCAAACTCTATTCACACAACTTTCAGTACATTGTAATCAAATTCACAGAAGCAGATCAAACGTAGTCCGTCTATTCGCTTCAGTAGTGCCTTAGCTTTCCCATTTTGTTTGCGACTGCTCTCTTTCTGCTTCAACGTTGATTCATCTGAAAATTTCAAACAATTCTTATTACATAAAGAACATTTGCCTTGTGAACATAGAGGTGCAAACAATTTAGTAATTGACGTTCATATTTGTTTACCAATAAAATCCATTCCATGAGGCCAGTGGCGGATCCAGGATTTTGCTAAGGGGTGGTGGTACCCCTAGGGGGGCGGAACCCTGACTTGGGCGCAAAAATTAGCCATTTTTAACCCAAAAATTGTTAAAAAAATGCTTAATTTTGTGCACTAATTTGGGCCAATGAGTGTGGCGCCGCCCACGCCCTCCCTCCCTAAATCCGCCTCTGTATGAGGCATATTGGGTAGGTGCTGTAGGTTATGAGGTAAAACACAAATGCTGGAATCAGCTATAAAGTGCAACAAAGCCACGCTTTCTAATCTCTTTATTCCCAGACTTGATTACAAATACACTCTTTAAATTTCCAACATCAGGTTCAGACTTTAGAAAAGCTAGGCCTGTAAAATAGTTTAAGATCCGAAGGGCAATTAACCACGGAGCTCCTATCCTTTCATATATCAATTGCAAGTGTTGATGCATAAGTACAGTTACAGTAATCCAGATTCTATTAGCTACAATTATTGATTTGCTACTTCAAGAATTCGTTCTAACTGTTATAAGTTTCTTCATAACATTATCAATTTTAATCCAATTTTGACAATTTTATTTTGTTTTGTAGAGAATTCATTACCCTACAACGTGAGTGAAGCAAACAAGTTTTTCAGCGCAGCAGTAAAAACTGGTTCTCAATTTAAAAAAATAGTTAGGAAGTTTTTCCAGTGAATATTTAAAAATATGAAAAAATATACCAGGGGTAAACGTGGCTAAAACTTTTGAAAAGATGGGCAAAAAATTGCATCCAAACCCCGGATTACTGTAGGTGATTAGAAAAAACGGAAAAAAATTGATTTTTTGCTTCTAGCTCCTCAAGTTTTGATTGCAGCTTTTTTTGATGGCATACTCCAGGTTCATAATTTTGAGCTGAAGAAAATGGATGTAGTCCAGATGTAGTACAAACTTAATATTTATTGTGCTACAGTAAGAAATCAAAAAATCGATAATTTTTCAATCTCAAATATCTCCAATTGCCTTTCGCCAAATTTCTTAATATTTCAGACAAATATGCAATCTTTGTGGAGAACACAATGAAAGTATTTTTGGTAAATGTTCAATCAAAGTTTCTTACTGTAGGCATATTTATGTTTTTCAAGCATTTTGCCCACAGTCATGAGGGTCTAGCGCATACATGGGCAGCAAGAAAATTCTGGGGGGAGTGCCAGATTTTTTGAAGGTCAAAAAAATGGCCTTAAAAATAGTGGTATGGCAATAAAAACACCATTTTTTGCCGTTTCTCATCAAGCACTATCCATTGGCATCAAAAAATTGCGAAAAAAACGAAAAAATTTTCAAAACTTGAATTCTGGGGGGGTATTTTGATTTCTGGGGGGGTATTTTGGTTTCTGGGGGGTGCATACCCCAAACCCCCACGCCCAGGTGTGGTCTAGCGCCTCAGGGAATGCTCTGAGCACAAAATTGCAGGACTTGGAAAATGTTGAACATGCACTTCTCTATTGAATAGGATACTTGCAATATTTTAAAACCTCGCCCATATGGCTTCACGGTATAAAAAAATGTGTATTTTTACAATTTTTTGCTAAAACAGTCATATCTATGTTGCTATTTTGCTTGGTCCAGTGTGGTAAAATATTTCATGTTATTCTGTGTATCTACTATGTTGTCTACACGTAGTAAAGGGTACACATCTTTGTTTCACTCGCCACTTGTGACCGTAATGCATCACAAGTTTTACTTCTCTTTTGAAGAGGTTTAATCTTCAAGCTTAACTTATCCTGACTCCTTCACTTTCTTTGCAGATTAAATAGACTGATACTTTGCTGCTTAGTTGGTTACTACTTAAATTGTCACTACCAAGCGGATTGAATTAAACATAACACAAAGTATCTACGTACCTTTCTTTTACTTTGACAAACGACAATGGACAGCGGATGGGCAAAAAATGTGGAATGAAGTTAAGACTATTTGAGGCAAAAATTGGATAATGCGTGAGAATGATAAGATCACAAACTTTTTTACAACTTGTATAATGCATAGGTATGTTAAGCCAGTTATTTAATTTGAGATTTTACAAAAAAAAGCAGGAAATAAGATACTTGAACAAAATACGCAATTGATGTCAAAAGTGTTATGAAATAAGTAAAAAATGCACGTGAAGGTCTGGTATTAGCTTAGTGGGTTCTGCATTGACTACACAACCTGGGGCACTTTCATGCAACACAGCAAATAGCTTAGCATGATTGTTAATAGTAACCAGCATGTGAGGTATTATTGGTGAGCACAAGCGTTCAGTGCTTGAAAATAGTTGTGATGGCATAAGATTAGAATGGCTAATCCCTGTGATCTCAGTAGATGTGTGGTTAGGGATAAATTGTGGCGGACTGTCTTGTACCACATCACTATGTGCATCATATGTGCTTTCTATAGTAACCACATTTATCAGCTGGTTTGCCATACTTCATAGGTTGTATGGATGACCTGGTGTCATATTTTTCACACTGTTTTAGGTTCCGACTGAACCAATCGATTTGGTTTTGCCTATTTTGTTCCAAAGAATGGCTTGCTTTGATTTACATGCACAGTTTCACTAACTGTACTGTTTTGCAATAATTGAATGATAATATTAGGGTACTTCACTTCAATAATCTTGTAAGGACTTTTGTATAGAGGCAGTAATTTTTGTGAGATGCACTTTTTTACATTCTGGGATTCCTTCAAGACAAGGTCTCCTATGGAGAAGGTAACATTACGTGCATTTTTATTATAGCTAGTACTATATTTCTACTGTGACTGTCCGATTTGGCATTGAATAACAGTGAGTGCTGGTGTGAAATGTTGTTTCACTTCATGATCATAAAAATCATGATACGTAAGATATATGCTTGGCTGATAGTTCAGAGCAGCATCAGCAGGTAGGTTAGCTATTCTTCCATACAAAAGTTGGAATGGTGCATAACCAGTCGAGTCATTTGTGTGTATCTTGGTTGCAAAAACTGTGTAAGGGAGGTGTTCATCCCAGTCACCTTGGTGCTGATCCACAAACACGTATTCTTGTTATCAGTGTCTGATTTGCTCTTTCCACCTCACCATTTGCAATTGAGTGGTACTGGTAAGCAAAGAACTCATATAAACTTTTTGTACATCCATGAAATGAGTGATTTTGCTCATTAATTTTGATGTAAAGTCAGTTTCACAATCAGATTGTAGGATCTGTGATGCTCCATGCCTATAAATTATTTTTGTAACAAAAAAATTTAGCCATTGTATTAGCTGTGATGTCAGGCGTTGGAAAAGCTTCAATATGTCTTGTAAAATAATCTATGATGACAAGAATAAACCTATTCCCATTTTCAGTCACACTTAGGACCCATGCTGTCCACAGCAAAATCGTTTAAATGATCCTGATGCGATGATTGGTGTGTGGCTCTTATTTCATGATGCATTATTTTATTTTTCTGACAAGTTTCACATGCTTTACAGTAATTTATAGCATCTTTATTCATTGTGTCTTAACCCTTAATTTACCGTGTGTTTCCAGCAGTTGTTTTCACCATCTACTTGATTTTAGATCGAATCAATAAAATCAGATAAAAGTATATACATTTGAAAGCCCTTGTTCTCCTGATTCCAAAAATATATTTTTCCCTTCACAATTTTCACTTTCCGTTGAGAAAAAGGGAAAAACTATAACTAAAAAACCAACATGGCAGCCTACGGCACATTTGAAAAAAATCGATACGTCGGCATTCCGTAGCTCACCATAATGCTGCATTGAGCGGCAGTAGAATACAGTAACAAGGTTTATAGCCGCTATCAAGAACCTGCATTCCCAGAGGTTGCCTACCATTAAAATTTCAAAAAATATTGAATTTCTAAATAACCGAAGCCTTTTACTTCATGAAACTCATAGAAAACGTGTAAAATGAGGAAAAAGGAGGATAGATGATGTTTCACGGCACAAAAATTAACTTAAAATAAAAAAATCAAGAAAAACCAGCATACTCGACCAAAAATCGAGTACACAGGAAATTAAGGGTTAATAATAGCATCTAGAAATGAGTTGAACGGCTTTTCTGGCCTTAAAATGGCCTTCCAGAGGATCACCATGGTGAGTCTGGATGATCAATGGTTGTTAGAATTCTAGGACTACAATGTTTAGACAATTCATCTTCTTTCCAGTATAAGATACCTGATTTGATTTCATACAATTTTGCAAGATTTCCATCAAGTGACTGATCCTTCAGTTTTTTTCATAATATCTAACAATTTTTGATTATTATTTTGTAATGTTTTCTAGTCAATTTTAAATTGAATGGATGAAATTCTTAACCCTCGAGGTTGACTAATTTTATCAGATTCAACATTGAGTCTATTCTCCAGATGAATTTGGTAAGTGGGATATGGCATCCGCATTTTGATTCATTGAACCTTTTTGAGGCTAAATATTTACTCTAGTCCCTGTTATAGCTAGGCACAAATGGGCGTGGGGGGTTTGGGGGTATGCACCCTCCTCAGAAGTTGAAATACCCTCCCCCAAGAAAAATTATTTTTTTGCTTTTTTAGCAAGTTTTTGATGCCATTGGATAATGCTTGATGAGAAACGTCAAAAAATGGTGTTTTTTCACCATTTGACCACTTTTAAGACTATTTTTTGACCTTTAAAAATTTTTTTCAACTTTCCCCCCAGAAATTTTTTCATTCTCCCCAGAATTTTGATGCTGCACACCTATGTAGCTAGGCCCCATTGTGCAATCCTTGGAAATGCATTTTGTTTTTCTAATACTGCCTTAACAGACGTTTGATCTGTTTGCACAATAACTTCATGTAGGTAAAGATAAGGCCTAAAATATTTAATGGATTCTACCACCGCTAAAGGTTTTAATTCCGTTATTGGATAACTCTTTCCTCCTAGTCGCAAAGTGCGACTTGCAAAAGCCACAGGACGTTTGAGATTATCATCATCTATCTGGCTGAGTACAGCTCCTATTCCTTGAATTGGAACATCTGTTTGAAGAACAAATGCCTTGTTTAAATTGGGATGGCATAAAATTGGTGGGCTAGTGAGCAGCAATTTTAATGCCTCAAATGCATTTTGTTGCTCTTTTCCCCAGAAAAATTTTTCCTCCTTCTCTAAGAGTTTAGTAAGAAGTTGAGACTTTAGTGCACAATTAGGTATAAAGCGGCAATAATATGAAATAATCTGAGAAATGACTTCTCATCTTTTGAATTTTCAGGCTAGGCTATTTTTGAAATTGCCTGAAATGTTTTGTTATCTGGCAAGATCCCTTGCTCAGATATATGATATCCTAGATATTCAACTTTGGTAAAGCTGAACTTGCATTTATTTAACCTCAATTTCATACCTCCTTTTGATAGGCGTTCAAGCATCACTTTTAGTCTGCAGAGCATCTGTTTGTGTGTTTTGGCGTATATCAATATATCATCTAAGTATACTAAGCAGGTTTGCCATTGCACACCTGACAGAAGCATATCCTATCCATTAATCTCTGAAGAGTTGCTGGCGCATTACAGAGACCAAATGGTAAGTAATTAAATTGGTAGAGTCTAATTGGTGTGTTGAATGCCGTTTTTTATGGTCTTTTTTGGCTAATGGTATAGCTCAGTACGCATTTGCTTGGTCCAGTGTGGTTAAATATTTCATGTTATTCAGTGTATCTAGTATGTTGTCTATATGTGGTAAAGGGTACACATCTTTTTTGACTCACCACTTGTGTTGTGACCATAATGAAGGATGAATTTGCAGATTAAATAGACTGATACATCGCTGCTAAGCTGATTTGATTGCTACTTAAATTATTGCTACCGAGCGGATTAAGTTAAACATAACACAAAGTATCTATGTACCTTTCTTTTACTTTGACAAATGACAATGGACAGTGGACGGGCAAAAATGTTGAACAAAGTTAAGACTATTTGAGGCGAAAATCGGAGAATGCGCGGTAGATGAATGCATGTAGCATTTTTGTGATTTCTAAATATAGTACCTAAAAATATTCTATCTTGCTTTGATGTTGCTGCTGCCCTGACACAGCAACACTTATTGCCTGCAGTTTCAGGTCCTTTGGGATATTTAATCTCACCACTAAATTAGCCAATGAAGCAAAGTGGGTCTTTGGCCTGGCAGCATAGCTGATATACCAACAATGTAATAAGCAATCAAGATATTGCACGCAAAGCACTAATAATTAAAAAAATTGTAAAAAATAAACTCTTAGCTAGAGAAAGGCATGTAAATTCTTTGTTGTACATATTGTACAAAGACCTTTAAATTAGTATTTAATATTCTTTCCACTAAAGTTTAAAAAAATTGGTTCAAGAGCAATGCAATGTAATATTCTTTATAAGT
The DNA here is from genome assembly GCA_036768485.1 of Mermis nigrescens. Lineage (NCBI taxonomy): Eukaryota > Metazoa > Nematoda > Enoplea > Mermithida > Mermithidae > Mermis > Mermis nigrescens. The sequence goes on from JAVLUZ010000161.1 coordinate 9,484,305, forward strand.
AAAGGAAATGCAGCTGGCTATTGAAATAATATACAAAACCTAATTGCATGTGAGCAAGGAGAAGGAAGAAACAGAGAGGTATTTTAATTGCTCAATTTACCTGCAAACCTTTTCAGAATAACACAAGGCAGTTTAGGAAAAGACAGGATATTTTTCAAGCTTTCAGAAAAGTATAAATCTAAAGATATGCCTAAAACTTACATGGGTAACATGGTGTGCATGTGGCTATTGGCTGCTTGACTGGCAGGACCACATCCTCCTCTCAATCCACTCCTTTCACCACTACCATTCAAGGAACAAGGTTGACAAAAACGCACTGTAGTTGGGCAAAGGTGCAGTTGGATAGGCGATGTAGGTGGGAAATATCAGAAATGGCAGGTTTCCTGGGAATGGTATCCCATTCAGGAGGAGGAGAGCATTCTACAAATGAACTAACAGGAGGAGCATTGCTGGCAACTGGTGCTCATGAATTAGCAATAGGCACAACTGCCACAGCATTGATAATAACTCACTCTCAAGAGCCTTCATCATCATTAATCCTGATCTATTTTGGTTTGTTCTTGTCCATGTTATGAATAAATAAACAAAGATCACACAGAACTAAAAGTATAATTTGTTCTAAAGCTATTAAAGATGACATTTATAATGAGAGAATATATTATAATATGTATCTTGACATTCAACAATATATGAATGACTATAATCTGTTCTAAAGAAATCAGTAATGTTTAATGAAACATCCGATCAATTTGCTTGAATGATACGTATAATTTCCAAGTTTAAGCCTGGAAAAACTTTACACACGAGTATCCTGTTTTAAAAACCTTAAAATTTGATCAATCTTGTCAAGAATGCCTAAAAGTTGATGAAAATTTTACGAAAATTAGCATCAAGGTTCATTGCTCAGAGCCAACATGCAGACACAGATGGGAATTTGCAACAATTTCAAGTGAAATTGCAAGCTGTATAGCTTTATAAATAATGTTAACTCTCCTTCACACAATACGTTTTATTATAAAACACTATTCCAAAATAAAACACATTGCCTATAAGGCTTTAATTTTTTTGTTTTTCATTCTTTTCCAGTAAAAAGTCACATTTTATCCAAATTTTTCATCACTTTTGTAGCTTATGCAATTTTTGTTTTAGCTCAGAATTTCAGTTTTTCTCACATATTTTTTGGTCATTCTTTCATTGATAGGAATTTCAGATTTGCCAGCCATTTTTTCTCCTTTACTTATGCAAATAAAATTTTTATGTAGGCAGGCACGCAAATTCAAAGCATTAATGCATTTATGTGAGTGTGTGCACATTTTGAACATGTAATTGGTGTAATGTACATCTTTTAAGCCTTCAGTAAGACAGCCTTCAATGAATAAAAAATGATCAATAATCTTTAATGAATATAGTCAGCTAGAATTTGCTCAGCAAGCAAAAAGAAAGTCTCAAATGGCATAATTGATGAAGAAAAAAGATAGGCAATATGTGTACATAATACAATTAAGTTTGAGTGAATAAATTTTTGGCACCAAGCAAGTTTTAAGGCAGTAACTTTGTAGCCACAAAGGCAGTAATAAATCCATGTGAATATGACTAGAAAATCAATGTTAAATGGCACGTAATAGTGACTCACTTTGAAATGGTAGCTTACAACAATATTGTTAAATCATGCAATATAATTAAATCAAAGATATGGGTGAAAAATTAAGCATTAATTGGCATTTTATTGGAGAAGGTTGTTGAGTATGTAAACAAAGGCATGCAAAATTCCATGACAGGTGACTTTTGGGCAACGCTAATGGAAGATAGTAACTCTCAACAGCTAAAACAATCTACAATAAATCAACAAATGCTTCAACCTGTTATCAAGAGTGATCTCTGGGTTGAACAGCCCAAAATTGTGTCATTAATCTTCAATGAGTACCCACAGCTACCCCCAGATGACCAACAAAATTTTGCTCTACCAAAGTTTGTGCCAAAATCTTCAAAGGCTTTGATGAGGGTAAACATAAAATGAAAGATTGAGCAGAAATGCACAGCATATGGCAGAAGTTGGAGAGGGGGTGTGATTCAAACTCCTGAATAGAAAAATTTCCTTAAAAGTACCTGAAATTGATCAAAAAAATCTAGTTTTAACGCTATTTTGATATTAGTAGTAAAGCTGCACCATTTAGAGTCTCCATGCTGAAGCATATACAGTGCTAAAGCATAGAGACTCTGTTTGGACTGACTCTGCTACTAGTGCGCTTTTTAATCCTCCCACACATTCTTCACTTGTTGTTTTTCTATAACCTTAATTATTTGATATATTAATAATTGCGTTCCTATGTTTTACTGGCAAGCAATTGGTATATGTATTCAATCGCGATTACAATCGCCCTAAAACATTACAGTCACTTTATCTATTTTACACATACAATGGAATGGGCGCCATACATTATTGCCTTTGAACAACAAAGCGGTGCCGGTACATTCAAAATTTCTTTGATGGCTTAACCACCACCAATGGGGGTGCAGGGTTGTTGTCGTTGCATTCATTTAACTCTCAAATGAATTAACAAAATGCTGATACGCGGAATTGGGACTTCTTGAAAATAAGCAATTTTAAATTTTGCAGTGACCTATCAGATACAAAATGGAAGTATGGTCGATTATGGCTGAAAATTGGAGAAAAAGAATTTCCGGAAAAATGACATTTAAATTGGCACCTTGATACATATAACAACATTTATTTCCTTGGCCGCCCTGAACTCATATTTTTGCCCAGAGAAAATCTTTTTGAAACAATTTCCATGAGTAGAAACAGATTTTTCAGCATTAGATTTCTTCTTCTTAGCCATTTTTTTTTAAATTTTCTATAAGCCACTTAAAATACAGTAAATCAAGTTTCTTAATGTCCCTGAGACTAAACTCCGCAAGTTTTACAGCGCTTTGCACAGGATTTTTACTATAATCAAAGAAATTTAAGGATTTTCTACATAAAATTGTCTAAAATTTAAAAATTTTCCTGGAAAATATTTTGAGAGAAATCAAGAAAAAGTTGACAATGTAAAGCACAGAAAGACGTCATTTCACACACAGAGAGTAAATATTAAAAAAAAATTGCTTTGGGAAAACAGCTCCTTCCTCTTGCTAAGATCCTGAATTTACCAATGCCCAGATTCCGAACAATATTGAAATTTTGACGAATTATTATGAGATTGTTAATGTATACGTAAAAACATTTAGCTCATTAGCATTATTTTTACAGGCACTTAAGAATTATAATCTTTGCTAAATCAAACTATATAACTGTATTGCCATAAGTTAATCATAATTTAGACCTGAAGCATGATTACTTCTATAAAATCTTGAAGTCACTGGTGGATTAAGAGGGGGCGGCCATCCCCTGTTGCTAAAAATACTTAGGTGCAATGAAGAATAGATACAAAATTCTTTAAATTAAAAAAAATCTTTAAATTCTTGTCAAAAGATCTGCTTTTGCACAGAACAAAGATTTTATAGCTCTTAACATTATTTCTCACATTTTTACCAGCGATTTAAGTCTATTTTTGCATTGATCTTGCGAAAACACCATCATGAATTTCAGAAAATTTTCTCTTTTTCCTGAACGAGCAATGATTGTTGACATGAAAAAAATAGTCTTTTCCATAAGGAATAGCATCTTACCAACTTCCAATAAAATCAGTTGTTTTGTCTGCTTGTTCAATGAATCCAACTGATATAGGCACGTTGTATGTACCTTTTTGATTGACTTCTTCTTGTACATTTCTTCAAAATGTAAAAAATCACAATAAATATATATCCCTCTTGTTTCTGTCATAGCTTGAATGATTTTGCTGCGGAAATTGCTTTCATTGATAGTAATGTCAAGCACCAGATAAAAGGCTTGCAAATGGCGCAAGTACAATTCAATTCTATTGCGCAGCATGCTGCAAGGGTAAGGAGGCTAATAGCTGACAAGTTTGTTATACTATCTCAACCTTTACTTACCTAACAGAGTGAAAACAGTTCCTATACTGCCCAATGTGTATTTTAAATATTTTTTGGCTCAAAAAGATATGCAAAGTTTCTTCATTATACAAACAGTCGGGATGGGATACAGTCAGCTATTAGCAAGGCATATCATCACCTTTGCGTGGTGTGAGTCAACAACCAAATATACATGTTTTGAGATACATTCTGCTGCAATTCTCTAATTAGAAAATTACTCAAGTTTCTGAGTGTTCAGAATATGTATATATGGTTGCCAAGTATGAATGTCAAATTCCGTTCATTACTCTTATTAGATCGCTATCATGGGTGCATTGGTGGAACCCACCCTGTAGTACATTAATTTTATTATGTATGCCCTCTGTTTGAAAGAAATTTGAAAAAGGCTCATGATGAGATGTTCCTTGTGCAAAGAGCTGCATAATTTTAGGTAATCACTTTCAATTTTGCCTGCTTAACATTGCAGTGTGTCATTTCTCAATGTCCGTTTACATTCACATATATTAGCTCAATTAGTCCAACTCTTTTGCTTCTTTGAGATATTTCTTTGTTTTTTGGTCTAGAAACTTACTGCACCATTTGAAACAGTGATGTGAAATGTTTTTCTCCCCTTCCTACTCTTTCCAACCTAATGTTTCAGAATTATAGCCCCTAAATTGAGTTTTCTATCCTATCCATGTTTGTTCTTTGGTTTCTGATGCTACAAGCGTAGCAAGTAAATACTGGGGCAGGGGTGGGTGCAAGCATCTTCAAAAGTTAATTAATGCTCTGAAAAATGGTAGTTTCCTGGAAAAAAACTTCAAATTTCTTCCTTTCTCATTCAGCACTATCCATTGATTTCAGTAAATTACATAGAAAAAAAATTAAAAAAAATTTTCTCAAATTGAACTAAAGTAGGTATATCAAATCGTCTTAGGACTCGATCAGTTTCTCAGAAGGGGTGTTTTACCCCCACACTCAGGTGCATTGAGTGGACCTACAGAGATACAGTTAATAATATTTTTCCAACACATTAATTTCACTCATTGTCATTGCAATCTATGCTTTGTGTGGTTTACTTACTGCATTTGCAATCTGTTTCCTAGTGTCTACCAAGCCCATTTATCTATATTTCCTCCCTTATTTTGTTGTGTCCTGAAGCCTTTCCAATGCCTTTAAGTCTCATTGCTTCTGCAACATTGCTGTGGGCAAAGGCGGGCTCCAGCCCAACAATAATCAGAAGAAACTGTGGAAAGTGGACAGTTTCCATGTTTTTTTCTGCTATGCTTGGCTTATACCCCAAAATTGGTGTTGGTCCCCCCAAAATTAGAGGGCTTGCTACCTACCTGACTCGCTTTGCTATTTCCAAATTTTTTGTGGTTCTACTTTCTGTCCAATTTAGTCAATTCCTACCCCTCAACAGAAGAATTTTGTTACCATGGTCTGCTTAGTGCCTGCTACATGTGTTGAATGCAAGAAATTAGCCACTTTCCATGTTATCAATTGTTCACCAGATTTTCCAATATTCTCACATGCTCACTCATCATTAGCCTCAATCTGCAGGAAGTTCTGAGTGTTCATTTGCCAATTAACATATATTTTCCTCTTCAGCACATTTGAATGATTAGATTATTAATGGCTCGCAAAAGGCAACGTCAAAAAGGGCCTGCTGTAATGGCAACCAACCTGTGGAAGCGGTGTCAAGAAATCACATGCAAGACATGCCTATCAAAACCAGGCCGCCAGCAACTCAGTTGCCTGCCCAGCTGCCGGGGCCATCACCAGTCGCAGTGTGCAACCTTCCAACTTGGCTGCCCCAGCTGACATTTGGCCGCAATTACCAAGCCATCCGGCCATATAGACCTTGCGTTGAATGGTAATTTATTACATACGGGTACGTTGTTTTTATTGACAAACTTCTGAGAGGATTGGGGTTTTATCACTTCCCTATCATAGATTAAGTTATCACTACCATAATAGCAAATTTCTCAGCCCCCACCTTTTACTATTGTCATCATTTTGAAAATTCCCAAAACTTTTCCAACCTTTCTAGAACAGATGGTTTTTTCCACATTTTTACACTTCCATTTACTCAACATTGCCAAATTGTTGGCTTTTTGCATCCTACCACTCATTCTTTGCCTCTTCTTTGTTCAATTTTTTTCTTTCTTTTGATTTATTTTCAATGATTCATCATCTTCTGCTGTTGAAAGCTAGTGTCAAAATTGCTGACTATCTGAAAATGTAAATATCAAAGAATCACTGAATCTACCAAATTCCAATGCTTTATATGTGTGGTAGTAATACTGTATCTTTTTATTTGTCTGGAAGGACTGCTTGAGTTGAATATCATTCCAGATATCATTTATTCCTAAGTTATTCCCTGATTCTGGACTCATCAACTATATATTTATTTATGTCTTCCATTGCCACATGATTGTGTGTTGCTTTTAAGGTTTACTTATGTAGTCATTTGCTCATTCCATTAGGTATTTACCTTTAATGCTACCTGATGCATTTTGTTACATCTAAGCAAAAGCGTAAATTTTCTATTCAGTTTGGTTTGCTGTTTTCTCGATCATAGGCATCACAGCTGTCTCAAAAATGTTTTTTGTGGCATCTTAAACTTTCCACAGCTTTTAATTTACTTTGAATGCTTTATCTTATATTGACCATAGAAATAAGGTCAAATTTTCCTTTGTTGGGCGCTGTTTCCATAAAACGTACTACAAGTCCCAATCTGGCCCAAATCACCTGCAAGATTTTGGCGTTTTTGCTCCTTTTGTCCTTAGAGCTGATCCCAAAAATGTATCCTCAGCTCCAATACTCCCTATGGTACCTGTTTGGCTGTCCCTTCAGGGGTTATCTTTCCCATTCACCCCCCCAGTCTGGGATGGGTGCATGGGCAACCAACCTAATGCCTTCCTCATAATTATTTTGAATGCTGTATAATACACGTCTCAATGGGATTCTTGCCTGTCTTAGGCTCATCGAAATTGCCCAAGCCCCTTTTTCTTTCCAATTTCTAATTTGTCCCTTTTATGATATATGGATATTTCCATTTTTTTAGGCATCCAGTCTGAACAAATTTGTCAATAACTCAGGTTTTTCTGAGTTATCCTGTCAAATCTACATAGTTTTGGCCCAAGAATATTTTTCCATCTTTCAACCTTCTGCTTTAGCATCACTAATTTGATCTGGAATACCTGGGCGAGTGCACCAAGCTCTGATGTTTCTACTTAAATGGTAATGTTGTAATATGTGGCGTAGCAAATTTGCCATTTTTCTGATATCTCAAACAAGTTTTCACCAAGGTTGCCCCTCCCTCTCCACATCCTTGTCCCGTCTCAATGATGGTGTGTTCACTGATATTATAGTATCAATTGTGTGTCTTACTGTGTTCATTATTCTTGAGAGAATGGAGGCTTTGTGTGTTTTTGCAAATTTGTATTATGACAGTCTACTCACTGATGAATACGTTGTTTTCATTTACTATTCAGGCCCGCGGTCGGGTCATGCCACGCCATCCACTGCAGCCCTCTCCATCGCAAATTGCACATTCACCAGTACGTTGGGGGCGGCGGCTGCTCAATTTGCCAGCTCGTTGGGATGGCCGCCGTCATCAACATTTGCCAGCTCGTTGGGACAGCCGCCATTGTCAACATTTGCCCCACTGCGGGGCGCCAGAGTTGATCACGCACAGAGTTTGGCATGCACCTATAGGCCGGTGCTCTCAATCCATATGTGAGCACCGGCCTGGGCCCATTTCTCGTGGTCCCGCAAAGTGAGTGCAACTTTCTGTGCATCTTATACTACTTAAATTTTTGTCTATATTACTTTCTCTGTATGATATCTTGAGCTTCCTACTTTTCTTACGTTTGCTTAGGTGATAGCTATCAAAACTTCTTGAATTTCCTTTGCTAATTCATGTACTTAGTGTGTCATTCTTCTTTACTCTTATCATATGTTTATCTCACTTCTTAGTATTTCTGATACTTTCAACAGTGTTCAATGTAGGACTTTCTTAAGGGGCAGGGCGGTATCCTATCTGTTCCAGTTACAGTCCACCATTGGACCATATATTTGCACTTATGCGCAAAATAGCATAATTTCAGTGTTTTACATTGTATACTTTTGCTAAAATCACTTTTGATGCAATATCTTTTTAAAAAATTTTTAAATTTTGTCAATTAGTGTGCAAAACTCATTACATTGATTTGACTTCTACAACATTCTGCTGCATTGGACCGGCAATTTTCTGACATTAAGGCAGATAGACAACTAGATGCATAATTTGCTGCTCGACTTCCAGTATCTATAACATTTGATGCGAAACATAAAAATTTTTAATTTTCAACATAGAAGGAAAGTGTCTACACATAGAACAAATAATGGCTTTCAGGCCACCAAGAAATTTATCAATGTGCTTCACTGTTATCATAATTATTATGATTATTATTATTTTGATCTTACTATTCAAATTAATGATTATTATTAAAAATTGAGAAATATGGTCACTGATGGCCAAAAATCATTGCTATTTGAATATGCTTTCTTTATCTCATCAAAAAATTTTTGGCTACTCGGGATGGTTGGTTGCTGGCCGCCCCCTCCCTAAATCCGCGCCTCCTTAGATACATTAATTATCACTATCCCTTCAAAGTGAACCTTTTTGTATACTTCTTGCTTTTGGCAAGTTTCAGAATTTAAATTTGTGATCTTTTTTTCCTTTGTCTGTTCTATAAACTTGAAGTTGACAATGCTACCAATTGCCTCTTTTCTAGACCAGCCGGCACAAATCCCAGGTTTGGCAAAGCTCTGGCCATATCACCCACTTGCAGCCAATTTTTAAGTGCTATATTACGTAATGGCATTTTTATTTTATTTGCGTAACGATTCAAAATTTTGAATGGGTATCTTTCTGCTGCTCCACATCACAATTTTGGCTGCATGTAAACTTCATTTCATCTTGCTCACTATCCCATTATTTTGAAATCTTAGCATATTGCCATTGTCAGGTATTAATTATATGGCTCTGTAAACAGAACAGTTGACCCTCCCTACCTTGCCCTTGCTTCCCAACATGTCCCATCATGAATTCTCTAACTGTAAGAGCTCCACACTATATATATATTACTTCTGTTAATATAGTACTATGGTAATATAATCCTGAAAGCATTAGAGCTTTATTGCTTCAATCAAGCTTAGGGAATTGCACACAAGATTCCTCTCAGCCCAAATGCAATGAAAATTATTAAATATCAGTGTTTGTGACAACGCTTTTTGTATACATGGGCAGTATTACTCCAAACATAATTTGGTGGTTGGATCAGTCAATATTTTACTTCATGAAGCCGTTAAATCCACTAAAATCAGACTTTGGTTATTGATTTTATTGTTTGATTTACTACTTTTTAAATTTTGGATTGTTTAGTTCAGTATTAATTCTCTACCTTACTTTCAACTCCCTAGTGCCACATAGCACAATTATTTTTGACCCCTAAATTTTTTTGCTTATGACCATATTTTGCTTTTTTTGAGTACTTTTACCTTGCTTTCTACAGCCTTTATTAAGCCGTCATTGTCAAATTGTTCTGCAACCCATCCAAAATTTTGAACCGTTCTTCAAACCATACATGGGCAGCATAAAAATTCTGCAGGGGGTTGGGGGTGTGCAAGTTTTTCAATGGTCTACAAATTGCCATAAAAATGGTGGTATGACAAAATGGTACATTTTTAAATGTTTCTCATTGAGCGCAATATATTAGCATCAAATAATTGCCAGAAAAACAAATTTATTGTATAAGTTGCTCCCTAATGAGTAGGTATTTTGGGTTCTGAGAATGTATTTTGATGTCTTTGGGTTCCCTACCCCCTTACCTTCACATTGAGCTGTGCTTGTACCCATAAGTGGGCAGCACTAATAATCTCAGAAGGGGTGACAATATTTCTGCACAGGGGGGTGTGGGAAAAATTTCAAAGGTAAAAAAATGGACTTCAAAGTGATCATTGATGAAATCCCACTCATTTTTGACGTCTCTCATTGGGCACTATCTAGGTCTCAAAACTTTGCTGTATAGCTAAAAATTTTTGATAAATTGAATTTTTATGTGGGCTATTCCATCTTCTAAGGAGGGCTGCTTCCCCCTTACCCCCCTATGCCCACATGTGGTTGTAATCCGTGGCTTGTGCTACTGGTGTTTCACATTTTTTTAATAAATTATTGAAAGTTAGCAACAGCTTAGTTGATGTTTCTACACTTGTATTGGAAGCTAACGGTCATTTCCTCCAATTGTTTTGTATCTTTGCCTAATTATAATATGATTCTGGAGCATATCAATTGTGTGATTTTCCTAAGCACATCAACTCTGTTGAGCACATGGCAACCTCAACTTTGTCCTACGATTCAAGCAGCTCAGCTCTAGTGCATCATAAAGTATGCTTTAATTGATTCTGATGTGGATGGTCAACGTTTCATATCTTAGATTTTTTTGTCTCTGGCTTTTGCTTACTCATATTTTTTCTGACATTTCATGTTTATTTTACTTTTATCACTTATCTTTCTCATGCTTATACCTTTTACCTTTTTAATATACATATAATTATGATTGAATTGATAATTAACTGTATCTCAGAAGGATATTATTTTTCAACATATCTGAATTGAATTTGATTTTCTTCCTTGAATTTGGTTTAGCTGCTTACCTTTGCACAATTCAAATTTATCTTGATTTTCATTAATTTTTCTCTATAACTAATCCTGATTTTTATTTTTATCTCATCTCCCTCAATTTTTTTCATACTTTACTTTAGATTACCCTTGTACAAACAATGTCAAATACTTGATGGTGTCAATAGATGTTGGAATCAAGCAGCATAGCAATGCAAGTTCATGTATCTTTCAAAGGTTTACCGGAATTGTGTGGTGGCATATATTATAAATGAACCTAAACCAAACATGGCTGTCTTGTAAAAGGCAAGTGGGGAAACTGCCTTTTTGTGTGCCCTAAACTGCTGAATACACGCTGAAAACCCCGTTTTTTGGTTTTTGTATCATGGATCTATTGTTCTAGAACAAAGACACATCTAAAAGTATTAACAAAAATTGCAAATCTTCACTAAAGTGATTATTATATCGTAAAAACATTAGTTTCTAGCCTACGCCTCCAAAAATTTGTCATTTTTTTAGCTAATAGATCCATGCCAATGCATTAATGACCATGGTTCTTAAGAATTTTTTGTAAATAAATAAAAACTTATAAAAGATCGCCAATTTGGGACAGGGGGTGAAATATGCAGGTTGTGACTAGCCATATTCCAATGCTTTCGAGTGGATACTTTCTCAATTCATTGGACAATACATACATTCATTTTCTTCTAGACGTTCACTCTACATCAAAAAGCATTGGATTGTAAAGACGTGATCAAAGACAATATTATATAATTTCATTTCAGGACTATCCTTCTCTTTTTTAAGATTTTACAGTATCCTTTTATTGCTCTACAGTAGGTATCTTATTCTATCACTATGCGTGCATATCGTAATCCGTGTTCATTTTTTTCCGTCTTTAACTTTGAACCAAATCACAGACATCAAAACAAGGGTTCACAGGCACGCACACAACCTGTCAATCATTGTTTTGCTCAATTAGTTAACTTGACGCACGAGCTGTAGAAAATATCAAACTCCATAATGCTAAGCACAAAATAATTGTTAATTAGATGCACAAATTGCCCAAACCAAAAATAGTAAATGAACAGAGATGATAAAGCGGAGGGTCCACAGGCGCCCTGATAAGGAGTAAGCGAGACCTGAAAAGCGAAATAGAAACAGAAGGAGAGAATAAAACGAGCAAGAAATCGAGTTGGAGAGTGTTAGTAAGTTAGCAAGTGAACGGATCAGTCAGATGAGACAGTTAGTGAATAAGTTTGAAATCAGAAACCCGAATAAAATAAAAACTCAAATTGGCGATAATAATCAGATTTAAATCTCAAGAAAGAAAGCGGAATACAGGATTCTAAGAGAGACGTTTGTCATGTCTAAATGGTAATTATTATTATTGCTATAACACCCGTTTTTGATTTATCAATTAATATAATATTTTGTCACTTTAACATAATAAAGCAAGAATTGAACTAAGAATTAACTTGCTTAAATCCCAAAACATCGATTTTAATCAATCCCTTCCCTTTTTGTTACCAAGCCGTAACAGGATTCTTGCTGGATCAAAACAATCATTTTATGTTCAGCAAGTAACAATTAGAACTATGAACACCCAGCTTTCTTAATTTCATTCTCACTAAGTTTTATCTTGTGTGTGGCTTTCCTCAATTTTATATTTTATTTAGAGTTTATTCTTCCTTTCAGTAGACATTTCCTCTATTTCCAAATTGCCATAAGAATAAGATGAAATCAATAAATTTCCGATCATTGTCTGTATAAACCACTTGCATAGATGTAGCATATTACTTTAGACAGTATGGTTAAATGATTTGTCCAGATACACAGCGCATTATAAAATCGATAGACAATTTGCAATTATATTTGACCATCAGTTCCCTTAATTTCTCGGATTTTTCCGGCACTCTGAGCCAACTAATACCCAATATTGACTTCTATTTACTTTCTTGCTGATCTAGTAGCCATTTTCTGTTCTTTTTGATTTGAAAACAATTTGAAGTGGATAAAGAGCTATTAGCATACTTTACTTTATTTACACTTCAAAATTTAAATGTTTTGCGCGAAATGCGATAGATACAGGACTGAATCAGGATATCCTGATTCTAGACATCCATCCACCTGAATTTTACAAATTATCCGGCGCTTTGCACCATATTATCTGAAAATTCAAACAAGTTTAACGAGCTTTTGCTTGAAATTTATCAAAATTTTCTTCAGATTTCGGAAAAAGATTGTGGCTAAACTGATTTTATGTCATAGTATGTAATGTAAAATACCAAACAAGGATATCTCGCATGTTCAGGGCAAATTTTTGAACCTATTTTTGCCTTTTTTAGGAAACTGCTTGCACTCCACACCCAAGCAAATCCTAGCCTGTTTGCCATAGGTGGTTAGCACAAAATTTCTGGAGAAGGGTGATAAAATTTCTGGGAAGGGGGTGAAAAAAATTTTTAAAGGTCAAAAAAATGGTCTTAAAAGTGGTTATATGGCAAAAAAACACCATTTTTCGACGTTTCTCATCAAGCTCTATCCAATGGCATCAAAAAATTGCTAAAAAAGCAAAAAAATTTTCTGGGGGGGGTATTTTGATTCCTGGGGGGGTATTTCAACTTCTGGGGGCTGCATACTCCCTCAAACCCCCCACGTCCATGTGTGCTCTTTTTCCTTGAAGCATCTATACTACTTTACAATTCTACATTACGAAATTTTCTGTTTAACATAAACCCAATTGTAAATCAAATTTTTGATAAATATGTATATTTTACTTCAGAACTATACTTGCTTTATCCATGTTTGCCGATCCGCTTTCTGCTTTCCCGTGAAATGTCATAAATCCATCAGTGTGTATTTAAATGTTATCTGCCTCAGGTTAGGCAATTTTCATTCAGCTATGGTATTGAATTATATTATTTCCATTCTTGCGGTTGTTATATCTATTGCATTTTGTGTTACTTTTAGGTTTAAGCATGACATTTCTGTATTATTGTGGATACTTCCAATATATTCTGTATCATATAATCGGTTTTTAGGCAACTTCTTTGTGTTATTATGTTGAATTACTTTTCATTATTCTGTGGATTTGACAATTCATTTAATTATAAGACTAATTTGTTTTCAAAAAAATTATTATAAATCCATGGCATAATTTCTAGGCTTTGAAGTTTTACTCATTGACATTATTAGGAAAATCACCTTACATTTAAAATCTGACAATAACTTTCATATATATATGGAGTCAGTGATATTTCTATATTCATCCTATGCTTTTTTCTAATTTCTAGCTAAAGAAGACTTGACTTCTCAATTTTACAATGCAGTTCATGACTGTCCAAACATTGCTAATTAGACAATGATTTTAACTTGATACGTTTATTGTTTCTTTCTCCCATCTGATATGGTGTGACATTGCCTACTGCATGGTGGGTGCCAAGATTCAACCCTCTCACAAATGCGTATTCAGGCATATTGTTCAAAAACATCTTGATTCAGTTCATTTTGAATTTTCTTGTACTGTAATGATCATTTTTCATGAATTACAAATTATGAAGTCACAATATTTAAACACGTGTCCTGATGTACTAACCCTTATGCACCCTAGGGTGAGTGGGATTTACCTCTTAAACGACTCAGTTACTGTCCGCCAATTCTGAGTAGATGTAACGTACTTTCCACATTTTTAAGGTCAAAAGCAGCAAAATTCTTATCAATTTTCTGGTGTTTTCAGCCAAGAGAGTATTTTCTGTATTTTTTAACCAAAGAAGTGCCAGAAATTTGTTAATCTTGAGATTTCTTAAAGTTAATGGAGTATAATGACCTATACATGGTTTAAGAATGCGCAATTAACCCAAAACACGTTTAATGGGTTATTTTGGCCATTTAGGCAAACAAATTTGTCAACGGCCAACTGTTTCAGATTTTTGAAGTTTTCACCCCCCCCTGCCAGCCCCAACCTTGTGGAGCTATAGATTGTCAGCATTTCAAAGTTAATTTCCTTCCCACCTTTGTAAAACTACATAGATAAGTCCAGGTTAACTATCTAAATCAGTAAATGCCTGACTAGATGGATTATTTGTAGTTTGAAAGGAATTTGAAAGTTCTGTAAAAAATAAATTTTAAAGGAATTCAAAGTTAAGTTCTGCTATATCCTTCAATTATATCTAATTGCGAGCTGTTCATAATTTAGGCCCCTATAGTATCTGTCCTTTATCCCATTAAGACTTTAAGGCTTTGTGGACTTCCATATTTATCTTTGTGATATCTGAGTGCGCTGAAAATAGGTTAAAAGGTTGTAAAATAATATTAATTTTAAGGACAGGTAGGTACATGCTGACATCCTATAGTAGTATAAATACTTGATGCATATGTAAACAGTTAAGTGATAACTTTTGAAATATGTTCAAAATCTGCTAACTTCCAAATATTAGATAATTTTGCCTAATTGACCTAACAGGTAGTTCTTATTTCCCTAATTTCTCATGTTCTAACTGCATTCATTATCATCTAATATTTATACCTTGCAATAGCTGGAGACATCAAAATAGCTTCAAATACATTGCCTCACACATTGTGTGATGAAATTGTATATTTATTTTCTTCATTAGCTATGTAAATTGTGATATTACTTAAAATTATAGGAGTATAAATATATATATATATATAATAATTTCAATTAGGATAATGGAGCAAGTTATAGTTGAAAATTTAACTAAGTTCATTGAAGAACTAAGACAATTATATCATGATATAAGAACCAAAGGAAGATTCTCCAAAATCTCATCTCAGCACAAATTAGGCGCCAATTTCAGGGACATTGTGTCTCTTCAAGCTAAATTGTGGGCAAATGAGCTGGCGCTCACTGAGAATCATCTGCCAGATGGGGCTTTTTATACTTACTATTGGAATTTATTTGTGAACACTATGATACCAATCGGTTACATTGTTAATTGCGTTAAGGAAAACTTAAGTGAACATGCTCAATATGTTTGGAAAAACAATTCTTACATGGCTATCATCGATATTATAAATATTAGGAAGCCGAATATTGAAATCATTTCAAATGATGATGTTTTTTGTAATGATGACAATTGGAACTTTTATTTGGGAAATGCTAAAGCTTAGTAGCTTGTATTTAATCAAATAAATTATTGTAGAACTTATGTGTACAGGTTACTTTTGAAAAACTAAAAATTAAGCACAAAGATTTGAAATTGTGTCCTAATCTCAAATATGGGATATATTATTCATAAAAAGGGGAGGGTTGAATTATTATTGTTATTATTGATACTTATGAAACTATTAATTAAAAACATTGTAAAATTATATATCTTTACATTATAATTTCTTTCTTTTCCCAAAAAATGGAAGAAAATGTAACTAAAAGCATAACAAGATTTTCTGAAGAGATAAGAGCCTACCATCTAATGATAAAAAGTGATCCCAATTATGATGAAATCAACGCCAAAGAAAGCTTAGGGATAGGATTTTGGACCAAGTTGTCTGAAAATGGAAAAGCCCTAATCAGCAACATCACTTTTTCACAACTTGATATGAAAATTTCATTTTGTGACTACTTATGGACTCTGTGCATCAAATCTGAAGTCCCCATAGCTTATACCACTGACCAAATAACTGAATTTCTGAATTTAGAAGGAAAATCATTATGGAGTTCAATTACTTTGTAAATATTCTCAATTTAGCAAAATGAATTTCTCCTTGTGCTTATGAGATATCAGATTGATTACTGTGTAGAACATGATAACTTTTACTTTGATTTTGTGCTATATGTTTAACTAATTGAAAATATTAATATGACATACTTATATACAGATGGCTATGCCATGGACTTATTAATCAATAAATTCAATTATGTGTATATGTTTTCTTTCATTATAGAAAATGGTCTTTCCAATCATGTGTTACAAATGTGGAAAACTGGGCCACAAAGCAAATGTATGCCAGTCTACGAACAATATGAGATTCAAAATATATCATTGTAAAATATGCAATCAGACCAATCATACTATGGAGAAATGTTGGCATAGATTTCAAAATAATCATTTTCAACGTCAGTTTTTTATTCCTTTTATTAAGAATCAAGAAATCTTATTCAAACCTCAATGAGTCAAGTCCTACATTCCATATAATGAGAAAAAATATCATGCGCCTAATTATATGAATAAAGGGAATAATAGTCCTTCATCCAAAATTCAAAACTGTTGTGAAAAATGTACCAAATTGAATGAGGATAAGAAAATTTCTCAAGAAATAAAAGATTAGATCAAAAAGGTGCAACAAAAGTTTTATAACAAACAGAGTATCTATTAAATTTCTCTTTGGGGAAAGCATTGCAAACGTCGCAAATATATGTCATTGTAAATAATATATAACTAGAGTAAGCATATCTGAGGTAACAGTAATTATCTCAATTATTTATTCTTATAACTTTATGAAGTTTGCGAAGTTTGATCTGCTGCAAAGTTTAATCATCATCTTTACTTCTGCAAACAGTTCTGCAAGAAAGCAGTCCAGCTAAATTATCATAATAGGACTAACTTGAATATAATAGCTTACTAACCATTTTCGTAATTTTAAATTTCTGCAAAATGCAGTTTGACACAAAATTATCATAAACGGGCAAAAATGAATAAGAAAGTTATTCAATTGCTCTCTTTTCTTCCATTTTCAATAAACTTGCACCTGACATCAAGAATGAAAGTTACAGCCCAATTCCCATGAAAGGACCATCATCCCATCATGGTTGATATAATTTTCTCTCACAGACAAGGACTTTGGCTTTGGATTTGATTCTTTTGAATATTTACTGTGTGACATTAAATATTTTGAGAAAATATTTCATGAATTTTAAATTAGGTACATTTGGATTTTTTCCAAATACCTAATTGTCCTTTGTGTTTCTGGATTATATATGCTTGTGTTTCTTACTGAAACCATTATTCACCAACCCTAATAAATTAGTAATTTGATTTGTCACCCACAAGCAAGACTAGAGACACCCTGCTGTTACGCGTCGACTAGGGATGGTGAGTTGACCATAGTATAACTAAGTAAAGCTAAGTCAAGATTTGGGATAATAGAATTTTATTTTATCATAAATTTTATTTGTTGTGAACATTGGAAATGGACCAAAAAAGGGTTGAAAATACAGCCAAAAATAAGTCAAAAAATTAAACATTTATGACATAAGTGCTTGGCATCAAAAGCAGCCAACATACAGTATGCATAAACAAGCTTGCAAGATGCACAGTATGAATAAAGTTTTAGTAAGCACCATAGATGAACAGTGGTAGCCAATATTGTTGATTTGCAATAAGTATCTCTTAAACTATATGGACCTTTTTTCTGAAGTTGCATGGTCTATTCCTCTTTAATCTAAAAGCTCGAAGGATGTTTTGAATGCATTCAAGAAAATTTTAGTTGATGGTAGAAAGCCATATAAATTACAGACAAAGGCAAGGAATTTACAAATGAGAAGTCACAAAAAAATCTAGTGACTGATTTTTTTTCAAACAACACAAAGTGAAATGAAAGCTAGCCTAATTGAACAATTCCATTGAATGCCAGAAAGCTTTTGTGGTGATACGTTTCAAAAACAACACATACATGTACACTGATATTATAGGCAAATTAGTGGAAATTTATAATTCATCATTTCACCAAACAATAGGTATGGCACTAAAAGATGTCTTGAGATAAATTGAGCAAGAACTTTTGAATAAGGCATTTAGAATCAATGCAAAGAGTATAAAATTTGAAAGCAATATTGGTGATAAGGTGCAAATAAGTAAAGTTAAATGGACTCTCTAAAAGGGGTATTGGTCAAACTGGACAGAAGAGTACTTAATTCTGGCAGAGTGGTTCATCAGGAATCCACCCATTTACACCTTAAAAGATCAGATTTATGAAAAATTGGAGGGCATTTTCTCTGAGCTAGAAATGCAGGAAATGAGCATTTCAGCCAATGATTCATCTGTGATTGACAAATACTAAAAACTCATAAAAATAATAGTAAAGCAGATTATTTAGTCAGATGGTGGGGTTATGGTCACACCTGGGGCGTGGGGGTATGCACCCCCCAGAAACAAAATACCCCCCCAGAAATCAAAATACCCCCCCAGAATTCAATTTTTGAAAATTTTTTTTTGCTTTCTTTGCAATTTTTTTGATGCCAATGGATAGTGCTTGATGAGAAACGTCGAAAAATGGTGTTTTTATCACCATACCATCCTTTTTAAGGCCATTTTTTGACCTTCAAAAAAATCTTGCACCCCCCCCAGAAATTTCTTGCTGCCCACGTATGGTTATGGTCCAAAATATGATTCAATTACATTAGGTCAGGTTTTACACTTATTTTTATTATATTCAAAGGTACCTAGATTAAAAAATTCACAATTTAATGTGAATCCCACCACCAAATAAAATTGCCCATTCTTCATACTTTGTATTGCTTTGTTCATGTGCTTAAATGATAATAATTTTATGTAAAATTTTAAAAAATTACTCAATCATAAAAAATTTCATCAAACTAAAGTTTTTAATTTGTAGAAGTTTTTCATTACTTAGTAATTGCTGCAATTATTTTACTTCTAAAGTATGCATATATGCATTACAGTTATACAAGCTCTAAAAAAATGCACTTTACTCTTATCTTCCTAGACATTGTACAGATATGTAGCCAGGCTCTTTGTTTGTAAATCGTTTTAGCCTGTTTTTTCATAAAAGGACAAAAAAGGTCTGCAAGTTGTGATTTATTCACAGTTGCAGACCCAAAATCTAAAAAGGATGCAAAATGACTAGAAACATTAAAATATTGATCAATATGATGAATTTAAATTTATATTTATACCTCTGATATGATCCCAGATTTTGCAAAACTGCTGGAAGAACTTTGCTGGCATTTCCATTTTGTAAATATTAATTGATTCAAATATAAGTCATGCTGCTTAAGATAAAAATAATTGTAAAGTAAGAACACCTATCTGTAGACAAGTAGTCTATAGTAGACTGAGAATTAAAAACAAAACATATTGGTAGGTTCACATCTAATCTAAAAAGACCTGCACCTTTTTTCTCGATTTTGATTAATTATGGCACCATATTATTGTTGTATAGCATGAAGCTGAAGAGGTAAACAAGTTGGCACTTAACACATCAGACTGAATACTTAATATGCTTGTATAAAAAAGTGAGAATGCAATGACTATGTGCATAATGACCCATTTTGAATACACAAATTAAGTTAGAGTACTTGTGCTTACAATAAAAATGATGTTCAACAATCTAAGTAATAAAAGTAAAAGGAG
The DNA here is from genome assembly GCA_036768485.1 of Mermis nigrescens. Taxonomy (NCBI): domain Eukaryota; kingdom Metazoa; phylum Nematoda; class Enoplea; order Mermithida; family Mermithidae; genus Mermis; species Mermis nigrescens. The sequence continues at coordinate 9,504,279 of JAVLUZ010000161.1, forward strand.
ACCATATTGCCAGAAAATTTATTCAAATGGTAGACATAGACAACAACTGCATGCAATCAGATGCACTGCTGCATTTTATCCTCCAAACTCTTTTCTTAGTATGGCCAAAATGCTGGAAGTCTTTAGATTACTAAAAAGCATTATGCATCTAGTTAGTAGGCCTGTATGGTATTGAGAAAAAGATTGAGTTGCAAGTGATATTAATCCATATATTTATGTGTTTGAGCAGAAATAGCCCACTTAGGAGCATCATTATCCTATCCGCATTATCTGGACAAAAAGTAAATTGCATATTCTATTTTTAAGGAGATCCGTAAGACAGGATTCTAATATGCAAAATGCAGAACTGCGCACTTCATGGTTAATGATGATACACATCACAATTATTAAAATTCTATATAGTAATTTTATGCTCAGCACAGTAATGGGTAGCCCCCACACATGGGCGTGGGGTTGTTTGGGGGTATGCACCCCCAGAATTTGAAATACCCCACCCCAGAAATCAAAATATCCCTCCTGCCAAAATTCAAATTTTGAAATTTTTTTTCTTTTCTAACAATTTTTGATGCCATTGGATAGTGCTTGATTAGAAATGTCAAAAATGATGTTTTTGCCATACAAACACTTTTAAGACAATTTTTGACATTTGAAAATTTTTTTAAAGCCCCCCTCCCAGAATTTTGGTGCTGCCCACTGATGGTAGCCAGTAGCCACCCATTTTGGTTTAAATGTTTGCTTAAATTTTGATGTGAAGAAAGTAACACCACACATAAAAAATGCTTGAATGAATTCTTCAAACTTGCATGAATCATCAAAACCTATATGTTTTTAATTTATACATACAGTGCATTCATTTGATTGCAAAGTCAATATATCCATTGCACATCAAAAGTGGTGACATATGTGCATAGAAAGATTATTTTCTAATGTGCCTATAAAATTGAGTCTCAAGTAAGATAAATGCTAAGCATATGGGATAACACCAGACAAGAAGCCCTGGTATTGCCAGTACATAAGACATGCATCATAAAGTGTGACATTTTTTAAAATTATGTGCCTAACTAGCTCAACAAAAAAATTTGTCCCTTCATGAATAAAGCTAATGTAGTGATTGTCATGGACTGGGAATTTAATTTGAAGAAGGTTTTTCCAAATGCGGTGCAGCTTTATTGCTGGAATCACCTCATCAAAAATATAGAAAGGTGGCTAATACAAAGGGGAGCTGATGCTCAAAAACGAAATGCATATTTAAACGATATGTACAAGCTTCTGAAACAGAGTACAGAAGATGAATATAAGGAAGTAAAGAGCGAAGTAGAACTCGACTGGGACGATGAATTTTGAGCTTATAACAAAAAGCATATTGAGGACGCCTTCATTAGCCATGCATCAAGATGGATCCTTGAGCCACTAGGACTGTATAGTCCGACTTCCGGTATAATGACAAATGCAGCAGAAAGCTGCAATAATGAGGCCTAGAACCGCGAGATATACTGTATTTGCCGAACAGAAAAGTGTTGTCTTCTGAAAGGATATTGGAATTTGTCAAACGACAGGTAATTGATAATCAAACGTACGAAGAAGCAGGCTGCTGACCCATATAAGTCAATTTTGGCGCAAGCTAGAAATTTACTGCACACGAACCAAGTGCACTTAAACCCAATTAGTCAAGTGTTTAATGTGCAAGCACAAAAATCAGGCAAATTACCTTATTGCATACAGCTTAATCCAGCAAAATGAAGCTGCAAGTCAGCAACTGTCTATATACATATTATAGCTGCGCAAATGGCCATTGGCTTAGAGCCTAATATTAAAAGGAAAAAGCCGAACATGACGCTATTACGACGAAATAATATGAAGCTAATGTCTAAAAGAAAATCTGGCAGAAAGGCACCCCGTCGAGGTGATTACTCCAAAAACGAAACTAACATCAACGTTTCCCTAGCAATGATAACAGAAAATGAGGAGGATTCCGATTACAGCGAAAAATTCAGTTGTTCCAATGAAGAGGATGCCGGATGCTTAATTTATAAATGAAAGTCGCGGCCCACTTTTTACCAGTACTCCGAAAGATGTCAGAAAAAAAGAAACCACGGCAGCGTTAGACTGTACTGATCAACGATTCTGTGTCTGCAATCCAATCGCATCGGATACCGACTGGATAGAATGTATGAAAATGACCGATAAGTGTATGCAGTGGTATCACAAGCGATGTATGGATGTGCCCAGCTACTATTTTCCGAACAATCAACTTTACTGGGAATGCCCTAACTGTTTCATGTTCGACGTTGCACGTTGGTCACCGAGAGTAGAACTAAATGGCCTAATGTACCAATTTCCGCAAATACATTGAAGACCTTATTGAAGAAGTATCCAGCAATTACATTTTAGTTTTACGACATTTAATACAATTATTATACATGGGCAGCAACAAAATTAAGGTTAGTGCAAGATTTTTCAAAGGTCAAAAAAAGGGCCATAAAAATAGTGGTATGGCAAAGAAACACCATTTTTCAACGTTCCTCATTGTGCACAATCTATTGGCATCAAAAAATTGCAAGAAAACAATAAAAATTTCAAAAATTGAATTCATAGGGGATGGGATTGATATTTTGGTTTCTCAGGGGAAATGCATATTGCCAACCCACCCATTCACATGTGATTATGACCCTCCTTTGACAATCATGCATTTCATTTTTTCAAAAATGAATTTTGAAGGAAGTGCAATATGTTGAAAATTTGAAAAATTCAAAAATAAAGAAATAAATGTAAAAAATTAGTAATTCAAAGAATTAGAAAAAAGACAAAATTTAATTTTGGTGTATCTTCTCTCAAACACAATGAGTTTTTATCATCATCTTACCTTACCTTTTATGCAGATAAATCAATTTGACCAATGATTGTTTATCATGATATCCTGAATATTTTATTAAAAATTTCTGCAAGGAGTGGGGGAATGTGGGGTTACAAAGTTTTCTGGGGAGTGAAAACCCTCTCCCCTAACTCCCAAGATCATGTATGGGAAGTAATAACATTCATTCTACCCTATTTTGAGAAAATTAGGCAGGAACAGAAACAGAACTGTGTTGAGGAATAGAAAGCGAAGGTGGGCAAGCACCAAAATTTTGTGTGGGAGGGCTTGCAAAATTTTTTAAAGGAGAATTGGTGGTAGGCAAGAATACCAAATTGCATAAAGAATGCGGCAAAAAATTTCTGGGGTCTTCAGTTGTTGGAGGCATACCTGGACAAAAGTGAAAGCTTCAGACCATCCAACCAAAGGCTCTCAAAGGTTAATTGGTCCCTAGTTGAGCTAAAAATGGGTTAAAAGAAAGACAAATTTCCTTAATTTTCCTCTGTTTTCTAAGATGTTTTTCAAAAACAGTTCATCCAATTGGACCTTTCAGCTCATCCAGCTTTGGTGTCAGCCCATTCCATGCTATGGACGCTTTGGGATGGGCTATGGCCCAGGTGTGTTTGGGGGCATACATAGTCATCCATCAACCAAATTACGGTAAGAGTCCAGTTTTCAAAATAAACAGAATGCCAAAAATGTGATGTTGTAGGCCATGATGCACATAGGGGAGGGCAAATATTCCCTGCTGAAGGAACAGCCAGATGCATACATATAGCAGTCAAAAATTTTGAATGGTGTCCCCGACCATTTTTAGGCAGGGAAGGGGTAGATGACTTCTAATTTTTGGCCAAAACCGGCCAGAAAACTGCCAAAAAAATTAATTTTTTCAAGAATTCAAGTAAGGTCAAAAAGTTTACAAACGGCCATATTTGCAGAAGCGTATAGGCTGCAATAATATAGCTTCTAATCAGTTTAAGGCACTTCAGTATACAAAATTTGTTTTTCATCAATTTTGGCCTATTTTTAAAGGAAAAAGTGCATGCTAATTATGTTAAGCCTATGAGGGATTGGCTGCCCATAAATCCGCTGTTCATTTGGTAATATCCACTTATATGATCCATAATGCAGCTTTTGTATTTCTATGACTATATTATCCGTTCTATTTTCCTTAATGAAAGAATAATGCAGATTGAAATTTTGAACAAGTGCACCCCTCTGGCAGAAGCTATAAGACATTGCAAGGCTGGAAATCATGGTGCTAGTCAGTTGGCCTGGATACTTCAAATTCGGGGAAATACTGGAAATGCAAACGCAATAATAATTGACGGATATGGGAGCCAGGAAGGTATGTTCTTCAATGGGATATCACCAATCAATTCCAAAAAAACAATTAAATTTAATTGGTCAAAATTTACCAGGGGGAAAATTTGACTGTAGGAAAGTCTTAGGGTGGGGGAAATCTCATTGGTGGAAATTCCCCAGGGAAGAATTCCATGAAGGACGGGGTAATTTTACACACAGCCTGTACAGAGCATCATATGAAATCATCTGTCAGTCAATTTTTTGTGCTCTGCTTACTTTAACTGTCAAAATGTCTTTGGCCATTTAGTATCTAATATGTTTGTGCTGAAAGTAGTATATTGTGTCAGTGCTTTTGTAGATATCTGTTACTACTGGTTAGTGGGCATGAATATTGGTGCCATTGAAATGTGGTCAATAGCGGATGTCAATGCATTTTAAAATGGTTGATACAAGAAGGTGAATGCTGACCTTAAGGAAAGCTTGTTAGAGCCAAGCTCTGCAGGTCTTTGCCAATGTTTAGGGCTCCCAGATATTCCTGTATTGTTAGGACCTTTACATTACTATTTTGTGAGATCAATGTCAAGAATATGCCCGCATTCCATGCCAGAGTTTGGGTCAATTGTAGCAACTCGGGTGAGGTTTCATTTGAGTAATAGATGCTCATGGGATGTCTTCTTACACAATAGTTGGAAACTGCTCTGGTACTTTTGTAGTGCAATTTGGTAAGTATGTCGCATGAGGATGTGGAATTCACTATATTAGCATTTACTGAGAAGCTTAGAGCTGACTAGCTTCTTACCAGTTATGTAGTGCATTTCAGTATCTTCTTCAAAGTAATAATTCGAGAAGAATCTGTAGCCAAGCTTCAAGAGTGCACATATGCCATGCACACTTGTATGTCGGAAGAACTAGCAAAAGAGTCATTCCATTTCAAGTGATCAAAATTTGACAAAAACGTTTAGGTCAACGTCTTCAATTTCATTAAAACTTTGTGTAGGTGTAGTTTTATGCATAAAATGATACCGCACTAAATCTCAGTTTCATTAGTAGTATAGAGGGGGTGCCAGGGCCTCCTGAAAAAGGGTCACCTGTGTGGTGTGAACATGCATGCAAATAAATTGCCAAGGTTTAAGTGCTACTGTTATGGAACCATAATAGCTAGCATCCTGAAAAATGGCAACCCAGGACAACTTTTTGTGTTCTGCATGATTGTTGCAATGCCAAGGTTTAAAAAGTTTTAGTTCTATTGGTGGTTTGTCACAAAGTTGCTAAAATAATCCATCTTTTAAAATTGGGCAGACTTTTAAAGCTTATAACTTTGAAGCAAAATCTCACGGGAACTTGTACTTCAATGAGCTGACTACTCCATAATTGCTTTTATGCTTCCAAAGTATCAGCTATTGAGCTCACTCTGTTGCCAAGGTATAGGCTATTGAACACTAGATTCAATTTGTGCACATTTTCCTTATTACATAGCATGGAACTTTTTTCTCCAATCATGTGCTTCTTGTTATCATTGGAAAGAACAGACTTTTTCCTTTAGGAATCATCTTGTTTTATGTTGGGTCTTATCCTCTGAGGCTACAAAAATTATTTTAAAATTTGTTTCTATTTAACAAGCGTAATATACTGCATGAAAGCAATGAAATGAAATTGTTTGTACAATGTATTCAAACTATAATTGCTTATGATGCTTAGTGTAACTCAAGTAATTTTTTTATGATGATGCAATGATTGATTTTAATACAATAAAATTATTGCTGTGGAAAGATTGTATACACATTTTAAAATAAAATATCCTTGCATTGGTCCATGGTGGCTGAGCCACTACCAATTTTATGTATTGAATGAGTTGATGTACATCATTCAAGGCGTAAATTGATAACCCCAGTGCCTAGGGCACCATGCCCAATAGCCAGGGAAGGCCAGCCGCCAGCAGGTCTCTTACCATAGGTTCCAAAGCCCAGTATTTGAAGGTTTGTTAACAAGGATCCCAAGCCCAGCATTCCAGGGTTTTTAACCAAGGATCCCAAGCCTGACGTTGAGGGTTTCTTACCAAGGATCCTAAGCCCAATCTTGTTCGTTCAGATGAACACAAGTTAAAGATTGTTTTCCTGGTTAGTGCAAAATAGAAGACAAAGTCAGTTTTTTTTGTTAATTTTACCATTTTCAAACAAAACTTGTTGCATTTTTTAATTAGGAACAGTTACAGAATAAGGATGGTGAATAAATAACAAAAAACAAATAAATTTTGCAATCACTCTATTTTTTAGAAAAATAACAAAATGCCATTTTTTTGATCAAGTCTGCCTAAAAATCAATATTCCATTCACTATTGTGGTTCAAAATTACTTACAAAGGTTTAGATGGAAAAAAATTGTTTTTCATGAAAAAGTTCTGTTAATTTTCTCTAAAAAAATAATATGGAGTAGCTGGATTAAAATACTGTAGAATTGATTCTTTTAGATAAAACAATCAGATACCCCTTGGACATAATTTCTCCAGTCAATCAATGTGTGTTTGTCTAAAAGTTGGTCTTCAAGGATTTTTTGAGTTTGCAAAAGGGATTGATCCATTGCCCAAAGATACAAAACAGCAAGTGCAGCCTTGATCAAAATTTTTGTATGCGATCTGCTGTCAGCTGCTAATGTTGCAAAAACCGACCACAATTCATTGTTGTGAGATGTCCCACGTATTTCACCCTGAATGATGGCATTTTTTGCTGCTCAAAATTTTTTACACTTGTTGCACCAAAAACCTTCATATTCTTTTCCTCGATCAACACAATATTTTTTTGCAGAGTGAACATTTCCCATACAACCAGCAGTTCCCAGCATACATGGGCAGCAGGAAAATTCTAAGGGGGGGGGCAAATTATGAAAGTCAAAAAAATGGTGGTATGGCAATAAAAACACCATTTTTTGACGTTTCACATCAAGCACTATCCATTGGCATCAAAAAATTTGCAAAAAAAGAAAAAAATTTCAAAAATTGAATTCCGGGGGTGGTATTTTGATTTCTGGGGGTATTTTGGTTTCTGGGGGTGCATACCATACGTGGGCAGCAAGAAAATTCTGGGGGGGGGTCCAAGATTTTTTGAAGGTCAAAAAATGGCCTTAAAAATGGTGATATGGCGATAAAAACACCATTTTTCGACGTTTCTCACCAAGCACTATCCATTGGCATCAAAAAATTGCGAAAAAAACGAAAAAAATTTTCAAAAATTGATTTCTGGGGGGGTCTTTTGATTTCTGGGGGGATCTTTTGGTTTCTGGGGGGGTCCAGACCCCCCCCCCAGATCCCCCCACGCCTATGTGTGGTGCATACCCCCCAAACCCCACCCCACCCCAGGTGTAGTTCCAAGTAGGCATTGTTGTTGTGGTTGCTGGGCCACAAGAAGCTGGTGGTTAGAAAGCAGCAATCCTCTTCCTCTGGCAAATTCAGGGGCCAATTCTTCTGTTTCGATTATTGAACAAAATTGAAACATACTGGGGTCTCCTACGGCCATTGAAAAAGTGAATTATTCTGTGGAAGATAAAGCTTATAAATCAAGCACTGGATTAAGCAAAACGTCTGAAATAAGAGCAATTTTGCACTTGAATTCAAAATGTTTTAAGTCGTTCAAAATAATAAGCAACAAAAGAGAATGTGTTTAGCTTGCAAGAGCAATATCAACTATGAAAAACGTAGCTTCTTACCAATGCAAAAAATCAGCATACATGCAAAATAAAACACCAGCTTTATTGCTTCAACCCAGTTGCAATTAAAATAAGTACTAAAGCTAAAGCTGTGATAAAATAAGAATCTTCTAAGATGCGCTTCCCATCATGATAAACACCAAACTAAGAGCTAAGCAATACAATGTGCTAAAAATATCAAGTTTATTTTCACTACAATGCCAGCGTCAAATCAAAAGGAATCAACTGTTGTATAAGAATGCAAAATTCGAAAAATTTCTGTATAAAATACAAACATGATGCACCCTGTCCGTGGTACACCAAATACCTATTTAGTTCATGAAAATAGTGTATCCCTTGGTGCAAAATAAAAAACAATGTCAACATAGCACAGTGTTTGAGTCACTCTTTTGGTCCGAGCTAAAAATGACTGCCATAGTTGTGCTTATGGCACAAAAGTAACCCAGGAAAAGCTTAAACTTTTTATTCCTATGCAAAATAAAAAACTATATCAACAGGCATCCTGTTTGGGTACAATCTACTGAGTTGAAAAAGGATGCCATATTTATGTATAGGGCACATTCCCTGGATAGGTTTAATAGTTATTTAATTGCTAAAAAAGTAACCTAGAAAAAGCTTAATCCTTCAATTCCTAAAAATTGGGTATTTATTGCAAAATAAAATAAATAAACAAGGCACCTCTGTTTGCAAATCATCCTCTGATCAAAGCTAAAAATGAATATCACATTCGTGTTTTGGGCACAAAAATAACCCAGGGTAAGCTTAAAAGTTGTTCAATTCACAAAAATTGAGCATTTATTGTAAAATGGAAAAAAATGTTAACAAGGCACCCTGTTTGCATACAATTTTTTGTGTCAGAGCTAAAAATGGATGGCACATATGTGTTTGGGACACAAAAATAACCCAGGATAGGTTTAATAGTTATTTAATTCCTAAAAATCGGATATTTATTGCAAAATAAAAAAAATTTCAACAAGGCACCCTGTTTGCATACATTTTTTTGGTCAGACCTAAAAATGGATGCCATATTTATGTTTAGGGCACAAAAATAAGTTATAGTACGCACAATCAGCAAGTTTTAACCATCAGAAATCTTTTCATCAAAAGTTGGACCCATACTCCACCTATACCATTATACTGCCTTCCCATTGCTGTAGCTGTGGGGGGCTGGAATGTTGGCCACAATGTGCTGTTCTGGTATCCGACAGGTGTCTCTTCTGGGCGGCCAATAAAATGAATGGGCTACTCCGTGTGGATGCATAAAGTTGACTAAGACATCATGCTGTTCAACTGAAATTTCACAGATGTTGCCAATCCACCAGATGTTTTTGTAAATACAAGCAATGTATTGTCCTGGCTTAAGATTAGCAACTGATAGGGATGGGGAACTGATTGTAACAAATGGTTTTAAGGAAGAAACAAATGATGATTTGGCATCATTGGAAACCCTGCTGACGCGGACTTGAGCTTCATTAATTGGCACAAAATGGTGACTTTCTCATGTACCTTTTATCATAGGAGGGCAGCACCAAAATTCTGGAGAGAGGGGGTTAAAGAAATTTTCAAAGGTCAAAAAATGGTCTTAAAAAAGGTTGTATGGCAAAAAAACACCATTTTTTGACGTTTCTCATTGAGCACTATCAAATGGCATAAAAAATTGCTGAAAAGGCAAAAAAAATTCAAAATTTGTATTTTGGGGGTAGAGGGTTTTGATTTCTGGTTGGGGGGGGTATTTTAACTTCTGGGGTGGGGTGCATATCTCCCCAAACCACCCCCTCCCCCCACGCCCATGTGTGCCTACTATGGTACATCCATCTTTGAATCTTTCTTCTTGGCACTTCTGAACAGCATCAATTTCTTCTTTAGAAACAAAAAAGGTAATACCATTTACTTGTCAATTACAGTAGTCAAATAAATTCCTTTGCATCAGAATTTAATCATTAATAGGGTCTGAAAGGAGCTGCTAATTGCTTATAAGTTCCACCAATGCCATCACAGGGTAATTTGCCAAGACATGTGCAAAAAAAGTTCCACTCTGCACTGCAATTAAAATCGATTTTGTGGTGGCATAGGCTGATAAAATTCTTGTGATTCTTATACTGTGCTGCAGAGCCATCACTGAAGTACTAGATGTGTGTTATTTCTTCTACTGTATTCTTCATATATTCAATTACCTTGATCAAAAAAAGCATGCACAGCAACAGTGTCATGCTGCTGGCAGTTGCTGATAATACAAAAGCTCATTCTTTGGACTTGATCAGCATTGTTGTAGTACACTATGTCAAAATAAAAGCCAATACTAACACCTTTCTGATAATTTAAGTGTTAGCTTTCTAAGATAATTGTAAATTTATATTTTTCTGTATCTATGTATCAAGTGTGAATTGACATTATGTTTACTATTTTAAAGCGCAAACATGTAATTGTATATATGAAAGAATTTAGAGCTGTATGATGAGGAAAGCACAAAAAGAAGGTAGAATGCTATAGTAATACTGTACACATGTCTTAATCAAATTGAGAAGCAAAGATTAAGAACAAAATCACAACAGTCTTGAGAGCTGGATTATCTAAGAACTACTTGATAAAAAACAAAAGGGTAAAATTGAGAAAATCCTCACTAATCCAAAATATTCAGAAATTCTATACAAACCGGTATCAAAGTCCAAAAAGTATGCTCAAAATATATGAAAACTAACTAACACATAAGTGAATTATATTAATAGCATTGAGTTGTTTGTAAAATTATGAAGAACTCTATAGAGTTGTAAAAATGCAAAAGGGACAAAAGATTATATGAAAAATGTACATGTAGCCAGATTTAATGAAATGAAGGGAACACCAAGATTACTGCATTTTTGAGCAAAAAGGGCAAAAGTTCACATGGTAGCCAAAGAATGTTCTGCACTCAAGAATACAGAAGAATCAGCATAAGGAGCTTAATCCCTCTCAACAGACAAACTGTCAGACCAAAAAACTAGAATATTCTTGTATTTGGAAGCTCTATAAAAATGGTGAGAATAAAGCAAAATGCTCAGTCTTCCTACTACCTTCTGCTTCTATCCTGTGACTTTTTCATTGCCTAAATATTTCCTGATTCCGCCGAATCAATCTCTAGAGCCCATTGCTTGTCAGCTTGTTGCACTATCTTGGAATTATTGTAAGTTCACTTATGTTCCAGACAACTGTAACTAACTTACCTACTCAGTATTTCCGCTTATTTATTATTTATCATTTATCTAGTCTAATAGTAAAAGGGATTCATCCCTCAACTAAGGCAAATAATAACCAAATAAGTAACATGCTACCCAAAGATAGAAAAGCAGCATGCGAGTCATGTCATGACAATTAAAAAGGGGTGTAGTGTAGCTTGACTGTTTCCCCAATGAAAACCTTGGACTAAATCTTGTATAATAAATGCATAATTTCAGGCAGAGTTCATTAAAATAACTAATTCATTGGGCTTCAAATTTTTATTTTGTGAATTTTAAGTGATGACTTTGATATTTGGAAATGTAGTGGTGAGAAGAAAGCTTCAAATTTTGCTAGCTAAAGCTTCAATGAAGTCTGCAACACTGTCTTGTTTTGTTTCCAGAGTATCCCTATCAGTGTGCAACCACTGTTTATATTAAATCAAATCTCTGGGGTCATTATCTTCAAACCACCTTTGTAAAAATACTTTTAGTCCTTCCATTCCAGGGCATTCTGAACAATGATGAAGCATTCAATTCTTTGAGTCCAGGCTGCATTATAATCTTCTTTGACAGGACTTGCTGCAAGCATTAATTTGTATTTTGGTGAATGTTGCACACACATATGAAGTGTGTTCCAGCTGCACCAACTGTTATGCACCACTTTGGTCTCAACTCACAGAACTTCGGAAATCTAAGTTTATCAGTGTCATTTCTGGCTCAATAAGTTGTGTACAATTCTTTCAAATTGCACATTATCAACTGTTTTTGCACTTATACGTTTGAACCTTTGCTCAATCTTACTGATACGTAATCCTTCTTTCCAGGGCATATTTATGTTAACTCATCATTTTCATAAAAGCAAAGTATTTGTTGGTTTACTTTGTCAAGCAGCTTTTTCCCTTCCTTCTTCCGGGCATTAACAATAGCCCATTTTCTATTTTTAGCATTGCTCACCATTCTCACTGCAACACCAAATTGTTCCATTGTCTTTTTAAATGACCATTTATTTGGAACTAGAGTCAATATCTGCATTTTTTTCTGGCAGCTTGTACTCAAGAGCTTCAGTTTTTTCTTCAATCTCTCTAGGAGTTATCATATTCTGAATAGTCTTCATACTGTTTACTTGTACTTGCTTCCATAATATCACTGGTTGTAAGGTGGCTAATAGAGGCAATTTGTTCAGCAAATGTTGTTTGCACCTGGTTTAACTTCTTCCTGGCTTTCAATTTTAATTTTGGAATTTTCACAGGCGATAGACCAATAGCTGTCAGACTTGAGTTGTTAATTGTGGAATTTTCACAGGCCATGTCATTTTCACACAATTTGAGAATTTGAGTACATTTATGAGTATAACTTTTGATCCGCTGGTATTTCTTATAACAATAAATACAATAAATGATCACAATTCATTCAGCTTGCTCAAAAATTAGTCCATGTTTCATGTTATAACATGCCTACAGTTTGACAGTCGGTCAAAGCTGACAAATCTGCTCACCATCAAATAACTCATTTCAGTGAAGAGAGGTTTTTTGAGATGAACTCAAGAACCACTGAATGGATTTTCATGAAATAAAGTGTTTTAGATAGACAATTTTAAAATAAAACTATTTTGCCAAAAAAAGTATAGCTATTTCATGTCTACAGTATGCTAGGTTCGAGAAAGTGCTCAAACTTTGCTTGGTCACTACAGTATACAGGTTAAGTTTCATATTTTGAAAAATAGCAAAATTGTTAGATATTTTTGTGCTCTAAATTTCACCCCTTTTTGTTTTTCGTGTTTCTGAATAGTTTGTCCTGCAATGACAATTCAATGGCTGCCCCCATAAGGTATGCATTTTACTCGTGCTATTGATCATATTTTTAAACATTTAAGCCCATTTTAGAATGCCCAAGAAAGCTCGGTTGAATGATGTCCTATTTGTCTGATTTACTGAAGAATTCCAGTTTTTCAATATGGCCACCAGAAAGGCTGTCATACTGTAGCTTTTGATGTTTTCAGCTATTATTCTGTGAGTTTCTGACATATTTCAAAATTTTTTTCAGTAAATAGCTAGAGAACTTAATGTTCTTTCTAACGAGCTATATCTCATGTTCTGAATCTTTCTACTTCATTTAAAGAAGTTCAAATACCTCAGAATTATTCATTGTATAGTGAAAATGATGTGAGGCAATAGACCAATAGCTGTCAGACTTGAGTACATCTTTTCAGAAACTATCACTTCATCATCAGGATCAGACTCTGAAGATGGATTTGGTATTGCTGACACTTCTTCATTTTGGGTTCTTGTTTCTTTCTACAGGTTGGGCACAATTTTTGGCCCCATATCAATATCTTTTTTTGTCAGTTCTGTCAGGTAGTCTGCTGTCGGTAAGTCAATAGGATGCAAACTTTTCTTTGTTGCATGATTTTTTTCTTTCTAAAAGGATTACAACATGATGTCTGCATCAACTCAAAATTTATTAAAGCCTTGCTTCATGACACAGGCAAATTGTAGATTATTTGTCAAATTTCAATCCAGATTGCCGGCATAAAAGTTGTTTTTCTTCACTAGTAAGCTCATTTACTAAATTTAAGCCAACACTGTGAGAATGGAATCCTGTATAGTGACAACATTGAATTGTCACTCTTCCCTATAGTGTATTTAGCTGCACTCTCTTTGGTTTCCATGATAAAAGGTACATTTGGGTGTTTGGTCACATCCTAAAAAAATGTAAAAAAAAATAAATTTATATAGATTTGGTATAAGACAACATTAGATATAGAGAAAATTCTTGTACAAAGTGTGAATTCTAAATTTGGAAGACTGTCTCCTTACTTTGAATGTCACTGGTTCTTCTTTTATCACGAATTTCAATAATTGTAAGTATCGAGCAAATTGTAGTAAATAAAGATAAATTGTCAAATTAGCCTATAAATTGAAAAATGGTAATATTAAACATACATAAATCAAATCAAGATTCAGGAAATAAATGTGGAATAAGTGTGATTTTAGAGCATACTTTTACATGCATTGTTTCTGACTCTACAAAATCAGGTAAAACAACGTTTGTGAAACAACTTGTAGAGAATTGTGACAGACTAATTGGCACTAAAATTGCCAAAATTTGGTAAGTGTTTCTCAGAAGATCAGTCATTATACAAAAAAATATAAAATGTCACCCTTCCTTAAAGGCTTGCCTAACTTTAAAAGACTCAAAGAGACAAGCCCAACGCCTCAACTACTTATACTTGACCATCTGATGCAGGAAAATAAAGGTAATGGGCAAATTATACAATTATTCACACGAGGATGTCACCACTGGAATGTCAGTGTCATTCACATAGTGCAAAACCTATTTTTTGATAGACTGTGTACTTCTCGCATTAACTCTGATTATATTGTGCTATTTAAAAATCCTGCTGATCAGTTACAGGCACAAGTTTTATCTCGACAGCTTTATCCTAACAATCAAAAATATTTTATAGAAGCTTATTCAGATGCAACTTCTCAACCTCATGGGTATCTTTTCATCAATTTAACACAAAATATTATGGACACTTATAGGCTGAAAACGGATATTTTCAATAAACATCTATCTATGTACCAAAGTCTATAAATACTAATGAAAATGAAAAATAAAACTTTAAGATGTCTCCAAAACAACTGAAACGGAATATTACTTGTTTACACGTGTTGCAAAGAAACCTCTGAGAAACGGGCTTATAAATACTGCTAGCAAGGATCAGATTTTTCGCATATGTGCTTGTGCTCATAACTTTTTAAACAGTAATATTCCTTTTTTAGAAAAAGACACCAACACACTTAGAAGGTACCAGAATCAAATTAGACATCTAGCAAACAATAAGCAGGCAACAACAAAGCAAAGAAAAGACATTATATTACAGAACGGTGGGTTTCTTCCTTTATTACTCACTCCCACTTTCAATTGTTGGCAGTCTATTAGCTGATGCAATAATAGGTAGAAAATGAAGCACACAGAAAAAATAATTCTAATACTTAGTGAACTGAATGAATGAAAGAAACCTGTTGAAGGCTTACTTGGCACTCTAGACAAGGAGATGCAAAAACTTTTAAGTGATAAGAGTGTACCACCTGATGTCAAGCTTATGAAATATAATCAGCTTGTTGGTAGATTTATGCGATTACAGGAAAAGAAAAACATCCTCATAAGGCAAATATCATAGAAAGTCCAATTGCTAATGATGTGGAAATTCTTGAAGATATGCCAAAATTGCAGTGTCAGAAAGCAAAAATGCTTGTACACTAGATTCACAGCAGTCCAAATATCAAAATTTCCCTAGTGGACAGCTTGTAATTGATGGCCAAGAAATTTATGGTATGAATATCACAGATATACTGCATGATTTAGACCGTGAGCAACAAAATATAAGCAAACACCCAGTTACAATAGAATTACTAAAAGCACTCAATTGTATGAATGTTCCAATTGAAAGCATTGGCAATAAACAAGGAAGGTATCTTTTTGCAGCAGCTTGAAGTGACAGAGATTTTCATTGGGATGAAAGTCTATAATACTCTTATTACTTTGCAGTAGCAATTCACAAAAATGCATGTCCAATTTCATCCAGACAATTACAATTTTTGGCTTCAGTACTACACTTGGGCAGGCGGGCTATGGGTTGGAGGGGTTTGAAGGCATCCCATACCAGGGGTGTGTAGGTCTTGGCAGCTTTTTCCGCTCACTTTTTAAAATGGCAGTCCGTTTTACAATCAATTGGTAAGCGAGTTGGAAAACATGCTTTAGTGGCAGGTTCAAATATAGCAGCTGATTTGGCCCAAGGAAAACCTCTTTTCAGTCAACCAAGGAACACTCAAAGCGAGAAGCTGCACAATTTTTTGATGAAACCTCTCATGCACTTCAGCAGCAGCAAGGGGAATAGCTTGGTAGCCGCCCAAAGTCTATAAATACTAATATGAATGATGCCTTTTTGATACTAAACAAAAATAATGGCTCTCATAGACATAAAATCAACTCCATGTACAAAACCAAACTTGACCTTTTCATGGTCCCTCCTACCCAAGTAATCATAAAACAAGGCTTCTGGCATGAAATCCAGCCAACGCATCCAATCACAAATGAAGGCCCATATGAATTTTGAATACCACCTGACCCACATTACCTGCAACTTAGCAAAAACCACATTTATATGTTACTAAGAATAAGAAAACCAGCGGTTGCTGCAGGGGCAGCAAAACCCAACTATGCGTCTATCAATTTAATTGGTAAAACTTTTTTCAAGCAAGTAAAGTGCTTTTTAGGAGGGCAATTAGTTTTTGACAGCTCTGACAAATATGCTTACAGGGCTTATTTTGAAACTGAGCTCAATTTTGGATATGATGCAAAGCATTCTCACTTACACACAGCATTGTACTTTCACAAAGGTGGAGGTGCTGTGGACACAAAAGACAATGAAGCATTCAAAAAGCGGTCAAAAATGTTTAAGGATGAAGGTATTGTAGAAGTTTCAGCTCCACTGCACATTGACATGTTTTCACAAGACAGATATTTGCTTAATTTTACCAATTTTTGGCTAGAATTACATAGAAATAGCAATGCTTTTGTTTTGCAGTGCTTTGAGGATTTAAATTTAGAACAACAGGTCCTACAAATAAAATTTTTCATTCAAAAAGTTGAGGTTTTGGACAGTGTAAATCTAGCACTTGAACAAAGAATGCAATTGTGTACTGCAAAATATCCCATAAGGAGAGTGGCTATGACCAACTTGCATTATTCAAATCCAGCAAGAGAAATGCCCAATTATACATTATTTATTGGTCAGCTGACAGCTCCCTCGGCATATTGTATTTGCATGTGTTGAAGGCAGTGCTTATCGAGGTAATATAGAAAAATCGCCATTCAATTTCAAGCCTTTTAATATAAATGTTGTAGAAGTAACATGTGGTGGTGCAACGTTTCCTGCTTTTTCACTTAGCATTTCATTTAAACATAATAGATACCTACAAGCTTTTAATCAAATGTTTGAAGCATTAGATTTAGGGCGTGAAAGTAATTTTATTAGCAGAGAGGAATTTAAAACAAGTCACTGTTTTATGTGTTCGACCTGAATCCTGATGAAGACAATAGTAGGCACAGGGGTACAACCAGCATTCTTATAAAATTCAGTAGTAATTTGCCCAATCCAGGTGTTGAAATTATTATACATGCTGAATCTGACAATTTGATAATGATTGACAAAAACCGTAACACTCTTTATGATTATAATGCATAAAACATGAATACTATTGAAATAATAGAATTCCTCAAAGCTGCTTTACAAAATCGTACATTTTTAGGTGTTTTCCTATTAGACCTTGTACCTCACGTTTAGAGTTACCCTGCTGCCCTTGTAGTGAACCTAGATGATAGCAATCAACCTGGCTCCAACTCGGTTGCCCTCTATTTTAATCATGAAGGACACTGTGACTATTTTGACAGCTACAGATGAAAAACATTTGAGCTCAAAGAGTATATACAGCATAGTGCAAAAGCTTAAACATACAATAATGCAAAAGTTCAAGGCATATTTAGCATTTCATGCGGCCACATGTGCATCTATTTTCTTGCCATGCACAAGGTATTTCATTTAAGAAAATTGTCACATCAATGCAAGCTGAAAAAATCTATAAATAGTTTAATGAACTTGAGTTGTAAACATTGATATGAAACAATTTTACCTTACTCTTCCAAGCAATTCACATGAAAACAAATACTGCAGCCACATTTGTTACCAATCTGCATAGACAAAATGTATTAAATGGTGAGTGGGAGGTTTGTTTAGTAGGAATAATTTATTCAAATACATGGCACAATGTTTCCAAGGAGCAGAATATGATACAATTTATGATATAAAAAACAATGTGCAGCAAAAATAGCTTATTCCTCGAGCAAGGTATTTAAATATACACAATCTCATTCAAGCTATCAGGAATGGAATAAAAAAGATTAGCATAATAGATAAATTTGATTGCATGCAATACATTGGCATAAAGTATGATGAAAATAAAAATTTTGTCATCTGACAAAAAATTCTGAATATATTCAAAGTGTTAAGCTTACAAACCATTTAATGTATATGCTAGGATTTCTAGAGAGCCAGCTTAGCAATATAGATTATACCGTTGAGAAGGAATTTAACATAGTTGTGCACCATTCACCTGACATGCTAGGTGAATGCATAACTTTTATGTATATTGTGATATAGTTGAACCTCAAATTGTTGGAAATATTTTTGCATCACTTCTGCAGGTTGTGAATACAGAAGGAAAGTATATGGATATTGTTCATCATGAATATATTAGTCCACATTATACACCTGTGCTCAAAAAATCATTTAATACAATTGAAGTGAACATTAAGAGTGATCAAGATAAAACTGTGCTTTTTGACTTTGGAAAAACTATCATAAAACTACATTTTAGAATGACTTAGGTAGAGTTGTCCGCCTTATAAATCACTTTAACTTTTTTAAAAGCAACTGAATCCCGCAGGTGGTTATAATCTTTAAACACGCAGGTCAGTGGTTCAAACCCCAACTCGGGCAACTTTTTCCAATTCTATAAATTTAAGCAGGGGTAGCCAAAGGCGGCTACCCGCACTTTCCTCTCCCTGGCCCTGGGTGGGCTCCCCCTCCCCCAGCCTGGGTGACTAGTCCCACATAATCCCAGGCATGATTGGGCACGTTTATCAAAACCCAGCCTGAAAAGGAAAAAATTCACAGGGCACGTCTGGACTTAGTTCGTTCCGCCTATGCTCAAGCACAGGCTATGTTTTAACATTGGCCCCAGGGAGACCCGCTTAACTACAACCAAAAAACATCAAAAATTCACCCGGAGAAATTTTCCACTATTGAATTTTCCCCCTGGGAAATTTTCCCCCATGAAGAAAAGTGAAACCCCAAGATGATGGCTTGTAGGCAAACCTGTAATGCTAAAGCATAGAGCGGAACCCCAAAATACCTTTGTGGGGGGATCTCCCTTACTACTGCAGCCAGTCATCATTTGTAATGGCTTGGTTGCAGACCATTGACAAAGATTTTGTGAGTAAAGCAGGCTATGTCCAGTGGCAACTGCAGAATCCATTGGTGGTTCTGGTGATAACTTTTTATTGCAAGGAAAAGGCCTGAATCTGGATGGAAGCCAGCCAACAATACCACAAATGGCACAGATCAGCTGCTACCTGACAACCAGTGATACAATAAATTCCAACCATGCCGGATTGTACCAAGATCTGGGTGTAACAGCACCAGGCCCACTATACAACCCAGGATGCTCAAATTGCTCATATTGAGGCTCTACTCTTGGAGCATGAGCATTATAGGCAAATGACTCCCCAGTGCCAAAACTGCCACAACAGACTATGTTCATTTTTGCCACAACTGTCTTGATGGGTATATTGAAAATTTGCTTTGCCCAGCATCAGTGTTGCAGGCAACCAAGGCAGAAATAAAGACATTCATTGTACATTTTGTATTATATCTCATCATTATTTGGCTAAAATTTTTGTTATAGCTTACCTGTGCATTCAATGTATTATTGATGCAATATTGTATATTGTTTTAAAGTTACACCATATAGTAAAAATATGTACTGTCCTATGTTTGTGAGTAGTGTAAATGTTATCACTGAGTGTCTGTTGGAGCTCATAGCTTGGGATGAAAAGTGTTGTGTACATGTTCTTGCTTAATTCTGCAAATTTGATATACATTAACAAAGCATAGAAGTTTCATTGTGTACATAATGCTATAATGCTGGAACTGTTGTTTAATTGGGTGAATCCTGTTTGTTAACTGTGCAAACATGCTTGTTTTAACATGTGAAGATAGACTATAACATTGTGAGCATGATTATTACAATTGCTTGTTTGGTGATGCATTTGCCTATTGGCTGACTGAAAAATTTGAGTACTAAATCTTGCTATTTTTGACCATCACCTGGCTAGCGTGGTTACATTAACATTATTTTAACGTTTTAATACCGTTAATGTGGCCTAAAATTAAAAAAGTTAACGCTAACGTGTTTAATTTAGGAAGTTGACATTAATGGTAACTTTATTTTTTTAACTAACATTAATGTGAAATAACATTACTTAAACCACAACATTACTTGCAGAACGCAATTTACTGTAGCAAGATTTATGATTGAGACAACGCAAGTAACAGGATAGAACAGATTAAAATTGGGATTACCAAGTTGGGGGTTTCTCCCCATTTTGAGGGTTTTTTGAGGCCGTGAGAGACATCTTTTATCAAATGAGGTTTTTCGCCCGCATGCTTAACCTTTAATTGGGGTTGTTTTAGGCAGTTCTGAGATTAAATTTGGTTTTTGTGACATAGCACTTGGCAACAAACCCAGTTGGTTGGTACATGTATAAAAGTAGTAAAAGGATGAAGCACCCTAAAAGATCTTTTTTTGCATGTGGCCAGTTGTCCTTATACACTCGTGTTTGTTCATCCTTACCTAATAGTTTGATTGGTCACTTGGTTGAATTGACTGGCAGGAGGCACATTTTTATGGTTATGCCCAGGGTTGGCAAGGCTGGGTTTTTTGGGTGCAAGAAATTGTTGGGTTTTGGGTTTTTTATCCACAAGTAAAGAATTTATTTGTAATGGAATTGAATACTGTGTATTGTCAATGTTTTTGTATCATGGTTGTTCCTTTTACAATCGCTTGCAATGCACGAGGTTAAGTGTCCATCCATTCTCATCCTCTCCTTCCTGTTGCTGTTTTTCTCCTATAGTATATATTTTCAAATGAGAAAAGCCGCCCAATAAAGGCTATGTGGCAATGAAGCATAGATTTTTCTACTATTATGGCAAATTTTTTTGTATTTTTTTCCTTGAAGCAGAGCAGAATTTATGAAGACATTTCAATATTATGCATTTGAAAATTGCTCTGCCCAATTTTTCATTCTGTTCACACAGCATGAATTATGCTTGTGAATGACCAATTTTGTTATTGAATTTTGTGTATTAGCTGGATAAAGTTGTTGTTTACTTCTTTTGTTTTGTGTCTTGGAGCTGTTGAAGTATTCTCAGCTACTATTTATAGCTTGAGCCAGAATTTTTATAAAAAAACCCATAAAAAAATCCTTAAAAAACCAAAAGAAAACCCACAAAAAACCCAAAATTTGAAATTTTCAAATTTAGGGTTTTTTCCATCCCTGGTTATGCCTGATGCGGTGATCATTTTCCTTGTCCCCAAATAGCTTTTTTACCTTGTCCTAATTTTGGCAAAAAGTTGCCTGTTAAGCTTATGTTCAGATTTTGATAGGCTTTCTTGGCTAAAGATTGTGGGTTATTTACCCCTGCTTCCCGAATTGAGGTAAACTTTAGAATATGGTACTTTAAGAAAAGGAGCAACATGAATACGGCATGCCAAATTTTTTTGCCAAACTGGTAGAACATGATAAATTGAAGTGCGGAAAAGAAATTAGGTGAAAATCTCAGCCATACTTGCAAAGTTGCAGGCAACTCTCAATTTGAGTGTTGGGTGGGGCAATTGAACTCGAATAATATGGACTGAAATTATGGAAGGACGCAAAGCAATGAAGGAGAAAAAAGAAAAAAGCGCAGAAGCCTGTTTGAAATTTTAAAAATTTAAAAAAATTTTCATATTTTTTTTTGCATGTGTTTTTGGTTTTATATGATAAGATATTCAAAAATCTTAGTTTTGCTTCTATTATACTAAGGTTTAGACTTAGTATATCTGAAAAGGTGTTTTAAGCTGCGTAGGTCAAGATCGCTCCGGCTCAGGTTGATGTATATAGATGCTTAGATTGATGTATAGATGCTTAGGTCGATGTATAGATGCTTAGGTTGATGTATGTATAGATGCTTAGGTTGATGTATAGATGTTTAGGTTGATGTATAGATGCTTAGGTCAATGTATAGATGCTTAGGTCAATGTAAATTGGGTATATTTATGTGATTCCGCATTCAGCTGTTTGAATCTCTAAATACTCAGGTTGAGAAAGAGGCTAATTAACAAAACCCATAGCTTTTGTAATATTGATCATAGATGGATGAAATTTTTTCCATGTTATATTTAAATGTGTTCTAAGTACTGAGCTAAAAAATCCGCTTTTTCTGAAATATACTTTTTAGTATTTTGAAAGAATCATATTCTTGAGTTACTCCCCCAAATTGTATTTAATTGTACATACAAGCATGGCTTCAAAGGGAGGGGAAAGCATGCCCGCCGCCCCCCCCTCATTGTCAAAAAATACTTTGGTGCAGCAGAGAATAGTGTGCTTTTTTAATGATTTTAGCCATTTTATCCCAATTTTTAGAGTTTTTCAGGACTCATTATTGACATTTTTCTGATTTCATTGATTTTTTGAGAAATTTGTTTTCAGATCAGGAGAGTAAGTATAGTTTATGAAAAAAAATGATTTTTTTTAGTTCTTGCAATGATTTTTTAATTGTCACAATGATTTCTGGAGTATTTTTTGGTGCTTTGCGCCAATTTTAGCACTAATTTTGCGGTTGTGAAAAATTGAAAATTTCTAAGCTCTCCGGATCACAAATGATCCTGTATATCAAAAACTTAATAATATGGTTCTTTTAAAAAAAAGCTGCAAAATGAATACAGAAATGTAAAAATTTTTTGTCAAAATGGTAGAACATGATAAATTGAAGTGTGGAAAAAAATTGGTGAGAATCTGAGTCATACTTGCAAAGTTGCAGGCAACTTTGATTTGAGTGTTGGGTTGGACGATTAAACTGCTCAATCCAAGGACTTACACATTTGTCAAAAATAAATAATATGGGCTGAAATTATGGAAGGAAGCATAGCAATGAAGGAGAAAAAAGAAAATGGGCACGGAAAGTTGTTTGAAATTTTAAAAAACTTTTAAATATCTTCATATTTTTTTGCATGTTTTTCAGTTTTACTCAATAAGATATACAAAAATCTAAGTTTTTGCCTCTCTTATACTCAGGCTTAGGCTTAGTATACTGAAAAGCTATTTCAAGCTGCTTAGGTCAAGGTCGCTCCCTCTCAGGTCAATGTATAGATGCTTGGGTCAATGTATAGATGCTCAGATCAATGTTTAGATGCTTGGGTCAATGTATAGATGCTTAGGTTGATGCATAAATGCTCAGGTTGACGTATAGATGCTTAGGTCAATGTATGGATGCTTAGGTCTATGTATGGATGCTTAGGTTTACATAAATTGTGTATCTACATGTAATTCTGCATTCAGCTGTTTGAATCTTCAAATACTTAGGTCAAGAAGATGCTTGCTTAGGTCAAGAAGAGGCTAGTTAGAGAAACCAATAGCTTTTGTAATATTGATCATAGATGGATGAAATGTTTTGAAGCACTTTCTTTAAACATGTTCTAAGTACTGAGCAAAAAAATCCTCTCTTCTGAAGTTTATTTTTCAGTATTCTGAACGTACCATATTCTTGAGTTACTCCCAAAAGACAGCCTAAACCAATACTTTAAGCACAATGGACTTATTTTTGGACAATTTATGACACTATTAGGGAAATTTGGATTTTGCTCCTATCACAAAATCTTGGATATGTCACTGCGTACATATATATAATGGCTCAATGGCTCTTGGATTAATTTGCCGGACTAGAGAAATATTTTCCATTGAGTTTATCTTTTCTACACTTTTCTATTGATAGGCTCATGATTTTACTTAAAATAATTGGATAACTTTTTATACTGCAAAAAAAAGCCAGAAAAATAGTGAGACTTATACACGAGCATGGGGATTAGGAAGGTATAACCCCCTCCCCTTCAGATTTTAAAAACTGGTAGCTGTACAGCAATTTTGGCCGAAGAAGTCTTTTTTAACTTAGAAATGCTACACAGTTGTCTTTTCTGAGTTTTAAAAGGATATATAACTATTTTTTCTACTCCAAAAAGTGTGTAATAGCTATTTATAGTCCAAAACGCCTATATTGCTCTGTTTGTTAATCTAAAAGACTACATAGCTAGTTTTTCTGAGGCCAAAAAGGCTATGTAGCTAATTTTCTGACCTCAAAAGGACTATAGAGCCGTTTTTACAAAGCACATAGCTATCTAGCAATTTTTAGTTTTCACCACCCTCCCTTAAAGTTTGACCTTGCGCACATATGGTGAGATTGCTAAAAAAACCAATGAACCAATCAAACAATCATTTTGTACAAGGACAACCAACCAAATAATTGAGCAGCGGTATCAATGGGAAGACTGGCCTTTGTCCATGTATGCATGTAAGTATATGTGAAATATGAGACAAAACTAAGAAACAAGCCAAAACAATCTTATTCTAAAACCAGCTTTGCATTATCTCTCCAGCCTAGATATGATGCGCATATTGGTCCAATTTAATTAGAAATTAAAATCATGTTAGAAAATGAAGCTGAAATGGCCGCTTTGCATCTAAAATTAAATTTTAGGCATCTATTTAAGGTAGTACAATTTCTTTTAAAACAGAAATTAAACAAAAAATTAAGCAATTGCTAAATCATTTTCATATTCTATAAGACTCAATGAATCACAAACGCACACTGGGAGGGAAGTGATCTGAGGGGGTATCCCCGTACTAGGACTTTTGAATAGCATATCCCATGCCATTTTGGACCAAAACCTATTGCTCAAACCATTAAGAAGGATAAAACGATGTCTGATTATCTAATTTCATTTGCATACAGTCATTTTTTAGCATTAAACTCATAAATGCTGTCACTCAGGCACATTTCTTCCATTATTCTGTACATAATTGATGTTAGAAATTGTTCCATTGTCCTTTTTGTTATTTGTATTCATTTAAATTTAACCACAAATATTTGTGAAGAGTAAAATACAGCATATTAGCGATAAATTAAGTTTCAAGTTTTGACATTGAATAATAAATAGTAATTTACCTCACCCCAGGAAACTCGGTTTACCCCCTCCCAGAGCTTTTGACCGCGTGCATGCATGTAATGAATGATTAATTTGCTCTTTTCTGCTGAAATGAGTAGGATTTTTTGGCTATGGGAAATTACATGAGAAAACTAAGGCAAGTTAAAAACAAGAATCAGAATTTAATGTGTGAAACTCCCGCAATTTAATTAGAAACTGCATATCTTTTTACACTATTTTTGCATTAACAATTTTCAGCCGTATTAGCCATACGTGTAAGGACCCAAACTATTGGGTGGGGATTCTTTCAGCTAATTTAAGGGGAATGGGTTAAATGACCTCTAGTTTGGCCAAAAAATGGCAAAATTACCTGAAGATGGTCACAAAACCCATATACGTATGTACCAAACATAGAGGAGGATAAACATTTTCTTACTTTTGTTTGAGGGATGGGAGCATAGGTGGGCAGCACTAAAATTCTTGAGAAGGGGGTGAAAAAATTTCCAAAGGTCAAAAAATGGTCTTAAAAGCGGTCGTAAGGCAAAAACACCATTTTTTGACGTTTCTCATAGAGCACTATCCAATGGCATCAAAAAATTTCCAAAAAGCAAAATAAAATTTCAAAATTTGAATTCTTGGGGGATTATTTCAACTTCTGGGGGCGTGCCTACCCCCCAAACTCTCCCACCCCCCACGCCCATGTGTGGATGGGAGCCAATTGATGTTGGGTGGGTTTGGGTGATTTCCATACCACATATGTGAGCAGCAAGAAAATTCTGGGGAGGTGCGAGATTTTTGAAGGTCAGAAAATGGCAAAAAAACACCATTTTTCAGAGTTTCTCATCAAGCACTATCCATTGGCATCAAAAAATTACGAAAAAACAAAAAAATCTATAAATTGAATTCTGGGGGGTATTTTGATTCTTGAGGGTGTGCACATACCCCCTCCAAACCCCCACAACCAGGTGTGCATATCCCTCTTACACATATGCTGTAAACTCAGTAAAGCTCTCATCCTCCAAAAGTGGATTAACTGACCCTGTAGTCCTGATCATTGAAGTGTATTAATCTTTGTATTTTCATAAATTCAATTTGTATGCATAGCATTTGCATATTATGTTTAAACGTAGTTTAAAATATGTGTAATAAACATAGATTGTAAGAGTTATTCTTGTATTTATAGAGCAGTAATGTCTCCTAATTAGCAACTAAATTTTTACTGATGTAGTTGTTTCAATATATGACAAATAATCATGAAGTGGGCAGAAAATTCTGGGGGAGTGCAAGATTTTTAGAGTTGAAAAATTATTTGTAAAATGGTGGTATGGCGAAAAAAGCACCATTTTTGACGTTTATATCAGCTTTATCCAGTGGCATAGAAAAAATTGCGAAAAAAGACAGAAAAAAATTTTAAAAGTGAATTCTGGGGGGGGGTATTTTGATTTCTGGGGGGTATTTTGGTTTCTGGGGGTTGCACTTCAAACCCATGAGTGTGCTAGCATAAATTACACTTCAAGTAGTATAGCCTGTATCCTTAGCATGCAACACAAAGTATATACAGCTATGTTTTGTGTTATAGGCCCCGCCTACTCAATCGTAGAGAAGCAGCCTCTCCTGTGTTATAGCATAGGCGGATAAGCGCCCTGCTTGCGCCCTGGCTTTTCTCTCAGGGCGCAATGATGAGGCATGGGGAAGCTGAGCAAGCCAATGAATTAACATACATATTGTAAGGTGCATACCTACACAATTAAAAAATTGGCAAAACAGTGTGCATAATATCGCGCATTGTCACAGCATTTTTTTGCAGCTGGTAATATTGCGCGTTGGCAGCCTGTTTGGAATTTATAATAAGGATTACTGGCGAAGCTACATAGACTGAAACATGATGAATATAATAAGCGCATTGGCAGCAAATTTATAATAAGCGCATTGGCAAAGACAAGTAATATCGCGTATTGGCAGCGAATTTATAATAAGCGCATTTTGTTGACTGGAGAGGCAATAGCGTTAAATTGATAATTCTCACGCCTGCCCAATTTTTTGAGCAAGGCATACCATTTTAAGTGCATGTGATGAAATATTTATTTATAGTCTAGGTCCATGGTCTACTGCATCTTAATCATTCAAGGGGTAATTTCCAAGCCGTTTTGGACTTGCAAAATCTATAAATACTAATAATTGTTTTGTCAATTTAAATCTTCAAAAATGGAGGAAAATATGGAATTGAGAAAACATCCTTTTACGGATGAGGAGAAGAAACCTTATGGGCGGACAATACGACCGCCTATTGAGTTATGTGGGAGAAATCTGGAGCGTGCTATGTACCCTCTCTTGATACATTTATGTCATTTTTGTCAAAAAAATTTGTCTGAGAAAGACTTTTCGAAACAAATTCAGGAAAATGGTGTTTTAACGTTCAAATGTGCCCAAGATGTTGTGAATATAATTGGGCATCCCAGGAGGCTGGGAACATGGTGATTAAGAAATATGTTGCTCAACAGGTTGAAGAAGCGAAAAATGGTTTGTAAACTTATAAATATGAGCAATATCTGACAAAAAGTATCGAAAAATGAGTTCTCATGGTGAATTGACTTTTAATCATTTTGTGACTAAGTTGGCTGATAAAGCCAGTACAAGGTACATCACTTCTCACAATGTACAAAGCATTGGCTCCTGCTTTTGGAGTTTGCTTTCTGAAGAATACAAAGAAAATCGCAAAAGCCTTGATAATCGGAAAGCATTTTGGAATTTTGTGCTTTATGTGAAACGATGCCTAATTTATCATGAAATTGAGCCTATTTTAGATTTATGGCAAGATTTTGATCAAAATGGCCAAAATACATGGGAAAGCATGCATGAAAATTGCCTAAATGAGCGAGTTAGTCGTGTATTATAAACAATTTGATTGAATTGAAAAATAAAAAAAACCAAAAAAATTAGCGCCTCTCAGAGGCATCATGTGTGTGTGTGTAAAAAATGGTGGTTGCCCACCGCTAATAACCTGCTAGCGCATTGGCAAAGCAATTTGCTTACAGCATTGATGATGTCCGGCCAGCCAAGCTTAGGGCTTCTCAGGCATTTTTGTAATTAGATCATAATGATTATTAGCAGCATGCAAGTGAATTACTTTCTCAGCCTCAGGCCCTTGAAAGTACAAAATATTGCCATGATAAACTTCTATTTGGTAGTCTGGCACCAGACACTTTTGAATTTTGTCTACAGCTTCAAGTCCATATTTCTCGTCATTAATGCTGAGATCAGCTTTGTGCATCAGCTTTATTGCTAGTTGCTTTTTGCATAATATGCCTTGCTTTGTCACCTTTTCAGACAGATTCCCACTTAGGGTAGTTGTCTAGCTTTGCTATACCTGTTACAAGAGCTCTGGCTACTGATAAAATATCATTTGATGTGATTTTAATATATGCCCCACCATTTTTGCGAAAGTCACCTACTTCAAAGTCATAACCGGTACCCATTTGGGGTTTTTGTCAACCAGAACTACTTTAAAAGTCAAGTCTTCACTTAAACAAAAGTCTTTTTGGGACTGAGCCACCCTTTCTATAATACTCAAAACCTTGTCAGCATTTATGTATTGACGTTGAGTGAATGGTACTAACACAGGCGTATAAAGGCTTGGCTGTCTAATTTCAATGCCTACCATACTGTCATAAGGACAGCCACGCAACATCAGGTTAATAGCTTTTTCAAAAATCTGTTCAAAAATCTCAAAGAGATTAGGGCATTTCTTGAAATGCAACAAAAATGCCTTTGCGGTTGTCCTAAACCTACAAACAGAAATGTGTGGGAGCTCATGTACTTCAAAGTACTGCTCCATTTTCAAATTAAAACTATATACTTATTTATTGTTATTTATAGACAGAATGATGTTAATAAATAGATAGACTGTTATAAAATGTTTAAAAAATGGAAAAAGTGTTAAAGCACATATATTACAACCCTAAAACGGGGTATAGCAATATGAGAGGGCTAAAAAAGTAAAGCCAAAAATAGGCCGGTCCTATGTGAAACAATGGTTGGAAAAGCAGCCCACCTACACATTACACAAACCCGCCCTCAAGAGGTATTCTCGAAATAAAGTGTTAGTAAGTAGCATTGATGAGCAATGGCAATGTGATATTGTAGATCTGCAGTCCTTAAGCAAGTTTAACAATAATTTAAGGATCTCTTGAATTGCATAGACATATTTTCAAAGTATGCATGGTCCATCCCTTTGAAATCTAAAAGTTCAAAAGATGTTCTGACTGCTTTTCAAAGCATTTTGCATTCATCAAATTGAAAACCGTACAAGCTGCAAACAGATGCAGGGACCGAATTTACAAACAAAGCATTTCAAAAATTTCTTAAATCTGAATCTATCAATTTTTTCACGACTAAAAGCAGAAATGAAGGCTAGCATAGTTGAATGTTTTAATCTGCACGCTTAAAGAACATATGTGGTGGTACTTCTTCAAGAGCAATTCATATAGATTTATTGATGTATTACCCAACTTGATGAAAAACTATAATCATTCCAAGCATCGTACAATAGGTACCTCGCCAGCTAATGTTACCGTTAAAAATGAGACGGAAATTTTAAATAAAGCATTCAGGATTGATAAACAGAACATTGTTTTTAAATTTAATATTGGTGATAAAGTCCAACTGAGTAAAGTTAAGCGCGCTTTTGAAAAAGGATTTTGGCCCAACTGGACAGAGGAGTTTTTCATAATTAAGGAGAGGTTTGCTCGCACACTGCCCATTTATGTTTTAGAAGACCAAATGGGCAAAAAAGTCAAGGGTATTTTTTACGAGCCTGAACTGCAAAAAATTGATATATCCTCGGATGACTTGTTTATTGTTGAAAAGATCTTAAAAACGCATAAGAAAGGCAATAAAACTGATTATTTAGTGCGCTGGCGAGGGTACCCAGAATAGTTTGATTCCTGGGTCTCAAACCTGATAAAGTTGTAAATGTCTAAAGGCCAGATTTTTACACTTTTCAATATTTTTGTAAAGTTTGGGATATTTTTTGTAAAGTTTGGAAATTTTTTTTGTAAACTTTGAAATATTTTTTGTAAAGTTTGGAAATTTTTTTGTAAAATTTGGAATATTTTTTGTAAAGTTTGGAGTTAATTTTATGTGCTTAAGCATAGTTCTTTTGCAAAAAGGGAATATTTTTTGTAAAATTTGGAATATTTTTTGTAAAGTTTGGAATATTTTTTGTAAAAATTGGAAATTTTTTTGTAAAATTTGGAATCTTATGTATCTAAGTAGCATTTTGCAAGCATTGTTGAAACTATTTTATATGCTATATGCAACTCATGCTTGTGTTTTGCACCTGTGAGAATCATTTTTCCACTTGTAAAGAGTAAAAAGGTCACTTTTCTAAATTTGTATACTAATCCGGGAAATAATTCTACTTCATACATGCATTTCCTTTTCACCAGCTCATAAAACTTACAAAGATCAATGCAAAATCCCAAGTTAGCTGAGCCAAGAAACAGCACTGGCTTTATTTTCAACATGAAATTCTCCATCTTCAGTATATCAATGAATGTCTTTATCAGTATTTTTGCCTTCTTACGTAGTTTTAGCTCCAACACATACAATTTTATCCGACTTGAAAATCAGCAATGTTGCCTGAGGTAATTGAAATATGATGCCTGGAAATTTTGAGCGATTGTATTGTGAAGTATTTGGCAATTTAGGGTAGATGATATCTTGATTCAGCGTATTTGGTAGTGCTGTAGTCAGCACAATGTTCTGTATAGTTACCATTTTCTATAAATACTTCATGATAAACTTATATTTATACCTATGACCATGATGTTCCAACATCCTTTCACCTGCCTTGTTTCAGGACCAACCAAGTCTGGCAAAACAACATTTGTCACACGATTAATCAAAAAAAGAGCACACTTGATTGATATTAAAATCAAAAAGATTTGGTGGTGCTTTGCAGAAAATCAGCCTCTTTATAAAAAATTAAATGATGTTTTATTCATAGAAGGGCTTCCTGATTTTAATTACTTAAAACAATTTAGTCATGTGCCACAATTTTTGATTCTCGATGATCTTATGCAACAGAGCAAGGGTAATGCCCAGATTGTTCAACTTTTTACAAGGAGTTGTCATCACTGGAACATTAGCATTATACACATTGTTCAAAATGTTTTCTTTGGTGGTCTAAGAACTTCACGCATCAACTCTGATTATATAGTTCTATTCAAACACCCTGCTGATCAGCTACAGGCACAAATGCTTTCCAGACAGCTCTATCCTGCCAACGCTAAATATTTTCTAGAAGCTTATTCAGACGCTACTTCTCAGCCACATGGTTACCTTTTAAATGATCTAAGTCAAAATGCTAGAGATGAGTTCAGGCTCAAAACAAATATTTTTAGCCCTCATCCAACTGTTTATGTACAGAAATCTATAAATACTAGTAGAGACATTGCAACAAAAAATGGGTATAAGAACAATGTAACACGCAATATTGGTTGTTTAAATCTCCTAAGTCAAGCAAAAACACCTCAAAGAACTGCTATTATAAATACTGCCAGCAAAGATCAAATCCTTTGTCTCTGTGACTGTGCAAACAACTTTCTGAATGGTAATAATCCTTTTGCTGAGAAGGATATAAATAAACTTCAAAGATATCAGAATCAAATAAGATACCTGGCAAACAATAGGCAGGCAACTTCAAAACAAAGGAAAGATATTATAATACAAGAAGGTGGTTTCCTTCCTCTTTTACTTACTCCTATACTTACAATAGCTGGTAGTTTGTTAGCTGATGCAATAGTTGGTAGAAAATGAAACATACTGAAAAGATGATTCTTATATAAGCTGAAATCAGTGAGCGGACTAAAACTATTGATGTTGTGCTAGATTCCTTGGATAATAAAATGCAAAAAGTTTTGCATAGCAAAAGTGTAGCTCCTGAAATAAAACTCATGAAATACAATCAGGCGCTTAACAGATTTAAACGACTATATGAACAAAAGCAGCAGCCATATAGAGCTAGTATACTCAAAGATGCAAAAAATGCTTTGAGTGATGAAGATGTGCTCGTTGGTATGCCAAAAAATCAGATTCCAAAGGCCAAACTCCTTCTTCACTACATTTGTACAAATCCATTTATTGAAATTGAGCCTAATGGCGAGCTTGTGATAGATGGCAATAAAATTGAAGGCTCAAACATTACAGATTTAGTTAATGATCTTGCACATGAGCGTAAGAAAATAAGTAGGCAACCTGGCACAAAAGAATTGCTGAAAGTGTTTAATTGCACAAATGTTCCACTGAAGAGTATAGCAAATAGACAAGGTAAGGAGATTTTTGCTGCAGGTAGTGAATTTGACTGGGATGAAAGTCTATAAATACTTATCATATTTAATTCCTTCAAACAAAATTACAAAAATGCACATTCAATTCAATCCTAATGATTACAACATTTGGTTGGACTATTACACAGGGCAGGCTGCCAAAACAGGCTATGGGTTGGAGGGGTATAAAGGCATCCCATACCAGCGGGGCGTGGGTCTTGGCAGCTTTTTCCGTTTGCTTTTCAGAATGGCAGTCCCAGTTTTGCAGTAAATTGGTAAGCAAGTTGGAAAACATGCTCTAGTTGCAGGTTCAAACATATCATCTGACTTTGCCCGAGGAAAACCGGTTTTTGAGCCTACTAAAGAACACTCAAAGCAAGAAGCTGCACAACTTTTTGATGAAGCTCTCTCATGCCCTTCAGCAGCAGCAAGGAGAGGGTCTTGGTAGTCGCCCAAAGTCTATGAATACTAGCATGATAGATGCTTTTTCGAAACAAAAAATGGCTCTCGTAAACGGAAAATCTATTCCCAGTACTAAAACTGAATTGGACCTTTTCATGATCCCTCCTACTCAAGTAGTGATAAAATGCGGTTTTTGGCATGAAATTCAACCTACAAATCCTATTACCAATGAGGGGCCCTATGAATTTAGAGTACCTCCTGGTCCACATTATATTCAGCTCAATAAAAACTACATTTATATGCTACTGAGAATCAAAAAACCAGTTGTTGCTGCTGGAGCAGCAGTGCCTGACTATGCGCCTATCAATCTTATTGGTAAGACTTTCTTCAAGCAAGTAAAATGCTTTTTAGGAGGCAAATTAGTTTTTGACAGCTCTGATAAATATGCATATAGATCATATTTCAAAACTGAATTGAATTATGGGTACGATGCCAAACATTAACGCTTGCAATCTGCGCTGTACTTTCATGAAGGTGGAGGCAATGTTGATACAAAAGAGAATGAAGCTTTCAAGAAACATTCAAAAATGTTCAAAGATGAAAATGTTGTGGAAGTCGCGGCCCCACTGCACATTGACATATTCTTGCAAGACAGATATTTAGTCAATTTTACCAATTTCCGCCTAGAATTACACAGAAATAATAATGCGTTTGTTTTGCAGTGCTTTGAGGATGTCAGCCTTGACTTAAAAGTCTCCCAAATGAAATAATTTATTTGAAAAGTTGAGGTTTTGGACACTGTGAATTTAGCTCTTGAGCAAACAATGCTTTTCATATACAGCAAAATATCCCATAAGGTGTGTGGCTTTGACTAATTTGCACATTTCAAATCCTGCAAGAGAAACGCCCAATTATACATTGTTCACTGGTCAGCTGCCTAGGCGTATAGTGTTTGCCTGTGTTGAAGGCAGTGCTTATCGAGGCAACTTGGCAAAATCGCCATTCAACTTCAAACCGTTCAGCATAAATGATGTAAAAGTAACGTGTGGAGGTATAACATATCCTGCATACCCACTCAGCATTTCATTTAAACATGACAGGTACTTGCAAGCTTATACTCAGATGTTTGATGCATTAGATATTGGGCACAAAGGTAATTTAATTAGAAGAGAAGATTTTAAAACAAGTCACTGCTTCTTTGTGTTCAATTTGACCCCTGATGCAGATGATGGAGGACACTGGGACCTAGTTTGTGAAGGAACAACAAGCATCGCTGTTAGGTTTTCTGAAAATTTGCCAGATTCTGGCATTGAAATCATTATATATGCTGAATTTGATAACTAAATAAGGATTGATAAAAATCAAAACACGTTTCATGACTATGATGCATAGACATGAGACATTATTGAAATATTCAAAATTCTCAGACATAATAATATATTTGCAGGCGTTTTCCCACAGATCTTCTGCCACCTATAAAAAATTACCCTGCGGCTCTGGTTGTAAATTTGGACTCCAGTAAGGAACCAGGATCGCACTGGGTCGCAATTTATTTCCAAAATAAGAAGCATTGCGACTATTTTGACAGCTTTGGGTTAGAACAGAATATTCAATTACATCAATACATTTCTGATAATGCGCTCTCATTTACATACAATAATATGCAAGTACAAGGGCTTTTTTCAATTAGCTGTGGCCATATGTGTATCTACTTTTTGGTCTGCATGAGCAAGACATAAGTTTCACAAACATTGTTCTGTCTATGCTCAGTAAAAAATTAATAAATACTCTAATAAACTAGAATGGTTTTACATAACGCTTCCGAGCAATTCCCAAGAAACAAATACTGCAGCCACATTTGTTACCAAACTGCCTAGACAAATCGCATTAACTGGTGACTGGTATGTTGGGTTATCTAAGACAATTTATGCAAATACATGGCACAATATTGCCGAGGAGCAGACTATGATGCAATTTTACTATTTAAAAATAATGTTCAAATAAAAATGCTTATTCCTCAAGCAAGATATCTAAATATACATGATCTTGTTAAAACAATCAGTGAGGGAATAAAAATGGTCAGTTTGAAAGAAAAAGTTTGAATACATGCAATATTTTGGTATAAAGTATGATGAAAATAGAAAATTTTGTCACTTAACAATCAATGCTGAATATATTCGAAGCATAAAACTGACAAAGCATTTAATGTATAAGCTAGGATTTCAGAAAGTCAGCTTAGTGATATAAATTATACTGTCGCACAAGAATTAATCATAGCTGCCCAACATTCTCCTGACATGCTGGGTAGAATTCATAATTTTTACATGTATTGTGATATAGTTGAACCTCAAATTGTTGGAAATGTTTTTGCACCACTTCTGCAGGTTGTGAATATAGAAGGAAAATATATGGATATTGTTAATCATGCATATATTACTCCACATTATATACCTGTGCTCAAAAAATCATTCAATACCATTGAAGTGAACATTAAAAGTGATCAAGATAAACCTGTGCCTTTTGAATTTGGCAAGACTATAGTTAAATTGCATTTTAGACGCCAGTAGGTTATAAATACAAACCATTGATCAGAAAATATAAAAAATGATTTTCTTGCTAGTGGTTTTACATTTTACATATGGGGTTGACACATACTGTGATGATTATGCGAATGAGTCTGCGGTAGTGTGTCATAATTTAGTAGACTATAGTAGGCTTCCAAGATCAGTCAAAAACATGATTTTGAGAGACAGCTGTGATATTCAAGTTTCCAATTGGAGAAATTTGACAACATGCTTACCAAAACTTGAGTCTATGAAATTTGTGCCTTAATGTAAAAGCTGTCTGAAAATTGATGAACATTTTAATGGAATAAAAATTGAAGGCAGGTGTTTGGAAATCAATATAAAATGCAGACATAAAGAAGATTTGAATATCATTTCAAATGAGATTTTGAGTTGTATTGCAATGTTATGCACTCTAACCATCCTCTGCATTATTTGCTTTATTAAAAATGATATTTTAAAGCATCATGCAGCAGTCAAAATAGATAGATAGTCATTGCATATTTTAGCAAATGCGTCAATTATAAAAAATGCGCTTATTATAAATTTGCTACCAATGTGTGATATTACTTGTCTTCGCCAATGCACTTATTATAAATTTGCTGCAATGGCAATATTACTTGTCTTCGTCAATGCGCTTATTATAAATTCACTGCCAATGCACGATATTACTTGTCTGTTCATTAGTAGTGGGCAGTCACCATTATTTTTCCTATATGTATGCGCCTCAGAATTATCAATTTAATGCTATTGCTTCACCAGTCAACAAAATGCGCTTATTATAAATTTGCTGCCAATGTGCAATATTACTTGTCT
The DNA here is from genome assembly GCA_036768485.1 of Mermis nigrescens. Classification (NCBI taxonomy): domain Eukaryota; kingdom Metazoa; phylum Nematoda; class Enoplea; order Mermithida; family Mermithidae; genus Mermis; species Mermis nigrescens. Next base: position 9,540,302 of record JAVLUZ010000161.1, read on the forward strand.
TCGTCAATGCGCTTATTATAAATTTGCTACAATGCGCTTATTACATTCATTGTGCTTCAACCTATGTTGCTTTGCCAATGCGTGATATTATGCACACTGTTTTGCCAATTTTTTAATCATGTAGGTATGCACCTTACAATATGTATGTTAATTCATTGGCTTGCTCAGCTCCTCATGCCTCATCATTGCGCCCTGAGAGAAAAGCCAGGGCGCAAGCAGGGCGCTCCCTCTGCCTATGCTATAACACAGGAGAGGCTGGTTCTCTACAATTGGGTGGGCAGGGCCTATAACACAAAACATAGCCATATATACTTTGTGTTGCAAGCTAGGGATACAGGCTATACTACTACTTCAAATGTTTACTTTACATGCTGCAATCTTACTTTCTTAGTAGACTATATCACAAGAGCAATGCTGCAATTTTGGGATACTAGGGTCAAAAATTTGAAAGAATCAATAAACAAAATATACATTATCGATTTACTCTGTTGTTAATATACTTGTGCTGTAACAATGTTTTTTAAATAGGCTATGCTGGCTTCCAGGTAAAATTCATTTGATTATGGTTTAAGTGGAGCTATGAACAATATTTTTAAAGGAAGGGATTTACATGGGTCTGCTGATGATGTGTTTCCAGCTTTTGAAAGTCTGGCGTCAAAAATGCGTCAGTCCAATCCTCAACCAAATTTTCGAAGCAAAACCATTCATTTTGAAATAAAAGTGAAATTTTATGAACACAGGCGGCCAAAAAGGAGGGGACAATTTGATAAAGTATTAGTTATGTATACAGAAAGTTTTCTCTAAGCTCTGTTGTCTCGCTGCAATTGTGCTGTCAATTCCTGCCACATTGTCACCTATTGAACAAATTTTTAGATGTGCCAGCACACTTTAAACAATAATTGGCTTAATCTAAGTGATGCAGTGCTTGAGAAATTTTATATCGCACTAATGTTTTGTAGTGAATGATTCACGTTTTGTGTTGTTCTGCATTAAATGTAAAGAGTAGGTATTTATGTAGGTACGCCTATGATGGGTATAACAATATGTAGTCCCAAATCCACGACTTGGCCAGGGGGACAAACCTGATATAAATTGGTCTAAATCTAGGAAAATTTGTCAGGATAAAAGCTTATTTTTTGATGTTTTTTTGACATACTCAACCCATTGAGGTTGTCAGGAAACTTTTGGAAAAAGTTTTTCTTCTCAGAAGGCAATAGTAAGTGTTGTTTATTGGTTGCGCTCAAGCCAGAATCATGGAAAATACTTCTTATCTGGTGCAAAGCAGCAAAAATTCAAAGATTTCATGTCAAACACATTTGCTTTTTTTGTCTTTTCATGCATTATCACATGTTCAAAATTTTTGCGGCTGGGGGACCGCCTCCCTCCCGCTATGGTCTGTTTCACATAACTTTGTGCATAAATTCTGAGAATTTTGATCAACAATTAGCCAAGGGTTACAATAATTATATATCACATCAATGCTATAACCACAATCTGTCAGCTAATTGATGGATAGTTTTGAAATTTATGACGACTTGTTTGAAACAGACTACAAATATTGTCCTGATAGCATTTTACATGTTTACCTATGTATGTAAGTTTATATCTACCTACCTTATTTAATCTTTCAATCTGAAATGATCTGGTCTGAGCAAAGGCGAAATTTTGTATGAAATCCAAAATTTTAAAAATAAACAGACAAGGCATTGTGCTGCATTGCAATACAGTCAGAGTTATATATGTAGGACGAAAAATTGAAGGCACTAGTCAACCAATTTCTATTTTCAGTCCATATCGATGAAAAAAAGTTTGGTTGGGCAGCGAGATTTTTGGCTGACTGGTGGTATTCATAATTGGGCGGCACTACAGTTATGGGGGTGCAAGATTTTTTCAAAGGTCAAAAAATTGTGGTTTGGCAGAAAAGCACCATTTTTCAACGTTTATTATTGAGCACTATCCATTGGCATTAAAACATTGTGAAAAGAGGAAAAAAATTTTCAAAAGTCAAATTCTAGGGTGTAATTTAATTTATGGGGGATGCATACCTCGCACCCAGGTATGGGTCAGTGGCGGATCCTAGATTCTCTGAAGGGGGCGGTACCCCTAATGGGAGCAGGGGCGGAACCCTGACTTGGGCAGAAACATTAGCCGTTTTAAGCCAAAAATTGTTCAAAAATCCTTAATTTGCACACTATTTTGGGTCAATAAGTGGCGGCTGCCCCCTAAATCCACCCCTGGGTATGGTGGTAATCATAGGTGGGCAGCACCAAAATTCTGGGGAGGGGGAGGATGATAAAATTTTCAAAGGTCAAAAAAATGGCCTTAAAAGTGGTTGTAGGGCGAAAAACACCATTTTTTTGACGTTTCTCATTGAGTACTATCCAATGGCATCAAAAAATTGCTAAAAAAGCAAAAAATTCCAATATTTGAATTCTGGCAGGGGTATTTTGATTTCTGGATGGGAGTATTTTAACCTCCGGGGGGCCATCCATACTCCTTATGCCCATGTGTGGTTGTAATGGTGGGATAGATTTCCGAGAAAAGTTGGTACCGAAAGATTCTCCGACACTTTATGCATATTCCAAAACACTTCTTGATGGCAATGAGTGAGTCTAAATTGCTATGTGCAATGAAGTTCACTAATGTTAACATTAACGTGTTAATGTTATGTTTTAGGCAACGTTAGGATTAATGCTAACTTTATTTTATTTTGAAAAAAAATGTTAATGCTGACACTAACATTTTCTTTTTTTCACTAACATAACCACGCTACACCTGGCAATTTTTTGTTTCTATTAGTCCAGTGTGTTGCTTATTTTACCATGTGATTTTGCATCGCCGTCATCACAAAATTATTTAATTTGCAATCAAGGTTCATTTGTCTCATACAGATTCAATTAGACTATAATAGTAATGCCTTTCATTAGTGACTTCTGTGACATGCCATCTGTTTGGCTGTGCCTAATCCACCTATTATATTCTTAGATGTGTGGGTTGCTTATGACTGCCGTCATTAAGAAAACTTTCCTCAAATTAAGTTGAATCGCTACATGACTTGTCTCATTTTCTTAGCCTGTAAAATATGCATTGGGTTGGTGGTAAAATGCTGCCTAATTTTTCCTAGGATCTAAGACATATAATTCAGCCTAAAATTGCTACCTTGATTGCTGCCCAAATTCTCATAGTCTTTAGGTACATAGTTGTCAGTGGACAACTCACCAAGGCAAATCTACCTCTGATTCCAATAGCCTTTAGGTACATGGTTCAGGGTGGTCAGGTCACCAGTTCAATAAAAATATTCCCTGCCTATCCCAGATTTCCCAGGCCTATTCTAGCAAAGCACTTCAAATAATACATGGATTAAGTTTTATATCATAATTGAAATGCAGACACAAGTATAAAACAAATTTGGCCCGATAAATTAGCATTATAACTTCGTTTTAATTTACTTATTTGCATATCTATTGTATTTGGTTGCAATTTTGGATTTTCTCCCAACTTGCACTTTTTCTCTTCCAACAATTTTACTTTAGTCAACATCCCCTTTTGCTTTCTTTTCAGTGCCTTCTCTTTTCCTGCTCTCAATTGTCCTTCTTCTAGTGCTTCCTTGTAACTGAAATTAGATTAACACACAGATTTGAGCGTTTCATTCATAATGTTCAAGTTAAAAATGCCATCAGCTTCACTTATAGAGTTGTAGACAATACACTGACTACCTGCAAATTCTCAACAAGCAAGTATTCATTGACACTAAATCCACTCACAACAGCAGCATTCCCATACAACAAAATGAGCAATTGTTTGATAAAGCCGAAATATATTTCAAATACTTATTGTTGCTTCCAATTGAGTTGAATCAAAATGAATCCAGTAGCTCTGTATTCTCGTTGAACTGGAGATTCATTGAGGAAAATCCATGGACGTATTAGAATGCAAAGTAAAGTACTTTTCTAGCACAGTAAAATAAACTTCTTTCAGCTGTTACTTATAGTAAACACAGTAACTTGCAGATCAGGAAACAAGCTCAAATTTCAGCTATTGATCACAGGGCAGTTTTGAATGCTTGTTGAGATAAGTGAGTGCAAAGTTCCATCCATCTAAATAGACATCCCTTAAGAATGGTATATATCCTTCTGAAAGTCAGGAAAGACAATAAAATAGCATTTCTGAGCTAAAAAGACTGTATAGCTAGTTCTTAAGCCCAAAAAGACTGTATAACTAATTTTCTTAGCCCAAAAAAAGCTATATAGCACTGCTTTTTGGCCAGAATTGCTGTAGAGCTATCAGTTCTTCAAAACTCAGGGTGGTAATACCCTCTCCTTCTCATGCTCATGTATGATCCTTAAAATCTTGACATATCAAACATCTTGACATATCAACATATCCAAAACATCTTGACATATCAACAAAAATTCAAAAAATTACCTTACATTTTGTTGTCAAAAGAAGCTTCTCTTATTCTCGGATTCTAAAAATTTCCATTAAACATGCATTGTATCAATCAACCTTATTGCTTTTCTGTACTTCATCTAAGGTCTCTATTCCATATGACTTTTTAGGGACAGAGAACATAAAAATATTCAATAAATAGCACTAGCTGCTTCAATTAAGCTTTTCGTCAATTTTTAGCATGTTGGCAATTGCTCAACAGCTTTCTGAGTTATCAGGCAGTCTTTGTAGCAAAAAATATCAAAATTCATATGCTCCAACATCAAACCATGATTGACTAGATTCAGAAGGGTTCCAAGCTGCTTTCAAAAGGAAAATGAGATGAAAACTGAACATTAAAATAATGCTTAATATTCACATTGAATGCCGATTAATAATATTATTTATATTATTGTTGATTAACACACTAATTAGATGTATTAAGTATATTAAATAAGTGTAAATTATTAGTGATGCATGCACATGATTTGTGAAACAGACTATAGATAAAATAAGCAAAAGCACATATTGGAAAATTGATGAAAAATGAAGAATATGAGATAATGAGCGAGATGGAAAAAATTAGTAAAGTGTCGAATAAATTGATAGAAAAAAGCAGAAATTCTTGTTAAGTGGAATATGCTAGAAAATAAGATAGAAGAAAGTGCAGGAACATAGAAGTCATCATAGAAATATAATGAAGAATTAGCCAAAACCGTAATACTGAAATAATGCAACAGCTGTGGTTCTATGGCAACCTATCTTCTAGATATTTTCAAGAGTCATATTATTACTCAAAATTATTCACTACACTTTTAACATTTTTTAGTCCATACCACATTGCAGTATTTGACTGCAAAAATGCGGATTTCATCCATTAGCTATGAAAGGTTGACTTTTAGCCATACATGCATAAAATGGAAATTCTAGAGAAGTCAAAGCTGAAGTGCCTTTTTTGGGTTCAAATACACTTGTCAAGAGCACCATTCTTTAATCTTTCCAACCATGTGCTTTCTTCCTTGATTATAAAACTATGAAGAAATCTCTAAAAATATTGAATAAACTATAAAATTCAACAAAATATGGTTGAAAAATTCCATTTCACACAAAGCTATTGGGTCTGGATCATAAACTGTTGGGCTACTTTAAGACCAGTCGATTTATATTTAGTTATCATTTTGAGAACAATAAGCTTGAGATCCAAGCTTATTATCCTAATTCCTTCAATATTCAGCAAGTTCCAAAATTCCATCATTACTCTTTGTACTCAAATCCATTCCACTTTCAGTAAAGTTACAACAACTCATATTAATCTGTACCTTCTTCTCCCATCTTTCCCTTTGACCCACACAATCATGATTCCCTTTTGTGTTTTAATCTTTTTGGCTTTCTTTCATCTGATACATCCATTTTAAACAATAATTTTTGCAAAATAGACTAATTAACTATTTGTAATAATACCTTACTGTTTTAATACTACATTTTCAGTGAAACTCAACATTATAATGAAAAATTATGGATTATCAAAGGTCCTTCACCAATACTTTTTATCTCATGTTCAAATACTTTCACCTAACCTCCCTCAATTTTCAATATCTATAAACATTGTACGGTCAAGTGAGATAATTTTGGACATTCTTGAAGTTGTTTATTTACTTAAAAACCACTGAGTGAAAATTTGTCAGAATACGTTTCGAAACTCTGGTGCTCTTCCCAATTTGTGCTTTATATGTTACTAGTCAACATGGATGCACCTGTAGTGCATCCATGCTTTTTAAATAAAAACTAACTGTCTGAAGTTTCCCCACTTGTTAGGGTAATTTTGGACATTGTACTGAGTTTTAAAAAAACTTAGCATTATTGTCCATATGGACAGAATAAACTTAGCATATGAGAAACTTTGGATATATTTCTGAGTTTAAAAAAACACAATCCATCATAATTGCACTATATATGAACTCAAATACGGACAAATAAAGCTCAGTTGCAAATGATTTATCGTAAAATGCAAGGCACATCTGGTTGGCAGCATGAAATTCCCAGAAAATAAATATAATCAGTAAAAATTGATCGATCAAAATAAAGCTCAGAATACATTTTTCAAATTAAAATTTCAAAAAATAAAAATTCATGAATAATTTGGCTAATTCAGTTGGTTAGGAAAAGGTTCAAAATTAAAATATAGAGAAAAGATAATGAATCTATTCAGCAATTCAATTTGATAAGTAGAAAAATTGAACCTTAGCCTAATTTACCTAGTGATTAAAGTCCAAAATTTGTTTCACTTTTAAAAATAAGCAAACTTTTCCTGTATAGCCTTCAAGCTGCTGCCGTGATCAACCATAAGCAACTAGAAATAGGCACTGGTGGCTCATCCAATTTCATCAAAATACTTCAGGCGGCATCCAACATTCATCATGCTTAGATGGCCAATAAAACTGAGAAGGTTTTCCGCCTAGTGGGTGCTAAAACTGACTTTGTAATCTTTGGTTACTTCTCATAAAGGTATAATTTTGGCAATAAATCATTCAGAATTATACATAGCTGCTACAAAGTTGCCCTTTTGATATGCTAGATAATAACAATTTGCATGACTTCATGATTTTGATTTGATGAGTAGCTTCTGGAATTAGGATGTGCAGATCCTTTGTCACTTCTGGAAGAGTTATAATCCGACTCTGATGGAGAAGTAGCTTCCCTGTACAGAATTCCAGGAGCTCAAATAAATAAAAACATAAAACGATAGGAGAACAACATAATTTTTTAAATTAAAGGAAATTAACAACATATTGTTTTCTAACTTGTATCGTCATCAACATATTTTAAGAAAGATCAAGGTAATTTTTCAAAAAATCAGCCTCCTGGTTTAGAAAAAAAGCGTTTAAAGAACTTTCAGTAAATTTGCTTTATTTTATCAAAAATGGGCCATTTGGAAAGGAAAAGACTACAGTAGGAATCCTTTAAACCTGACCAGATTCCTAGAAACTTCTTCAGACTGGCATCATCACATTGCTGACTGTCCCACCTAGCCAACTAGATCAAATCTTTGTACTGGAAGATTTATGAGCAGTAGGAATCCCTCTAAGCAGACCAGATTTCTAAAATTTTTCTACAATCTTATTGTAACGCATTGCCGACCGACCCACCTGGCTGTCCAGACACGAAGTTTGTATAAGAAAGGCCTAAAACTGTTGTAATCCCCTTTTAAGCAAGCCAGATTTTTTTGAATTTTGTTTGACCAACTATATCACATCACTAACCATCTCCAGCTAGACAACTAGATTAAAATTTTTCTAATAGAAAATTCATAAGCAGTGGGAATCCTGCTAAGCCAACCAGATTTCCGAAATTTTGTCCAATGGACCCTACCACATTACCAACCATCCCATCTGGCCAACTAGCTTCAGATTTTTTTAATATAAAATTCATGAGCAGTGGGAATCCTCTAAGCTAACCAGATTTCTGAAATTTTGTTTGATGGACCCTATCACATCACTGACTGTCTCACCTGGCTGACTAGTTCCAAATTTTTGTAAGAGAAGATTTAAGAGCAGTAGGAAGCACTCTAAGCTGACTAGTTGTTTGAAATTTTGTTTGATAGACCCTACCACATCACCAACAGTCCCATATGGCTGACAAGATTCTAATTTGTGTAACAGAAGATTTATGAGAAGTAGGAATCCTCTGAGCTGACCAGATTTTTTGGAATTTTGTTTGATGGACCCTACCACATCACTAACCATCCCATGTGGCCGACTAAATTCAAAACTTTGCAACAGAAAACTCATGAACAGTAGAATTTCTTCCAAACCAACCTGATTTCTGAAATTTTGTTCAACCGACCATACCACATCACCGACCGTCCCATCTGGTCAACTGAATTCAAATTATTGCAGCAGAAAACATGAGCAGTTGGAATCCCATTAGCACATCCAGATTTTTTAAAATTTTGCCTTACTGGCCATGCCAAATATCATATTTTTAAATTTGTTTTTAACTGACAACACAACATCACTGTCTGTCCATCTGTCTGACTAGAACTTAATATTTCATAAGAGAGCCTTTAAGCCAACCAGATTCTCAAATGTTTTTCTTTAAAGGTCGATTTTTAGGTGATTTTGGCAATGTTTTTATAAATAATGATTAAATTTTGTGCTCATAAATCTCTAGATATATTTCCTAATTTTGACATTAAGATTTGGCATGCAATTTTATGTATCACTATTTTATGCACATCTTATTTCACTTATTTCATTCCCCAAAAATTCCTTTCAGTTGAAAACTAACAACTTTTCTCTAATTGTGATGTACAGAGCCAAAGTGACTCAAACTGTAAATGAAGACCAGAAGCAATTGGGATCAACTCATGCTTTATATCATATTTACCAAGTAAAAGCCTATGCTTTTAATCTATGTACTATGAACAAAATATATAACACTTACTATCTAGAACTTGCCATGTGTTTAAGGAACATAAGAGGCCATTCTCAGGCTCTTGGATGCTTGTAAAGTAGGGCTACATTCTCAACATGGAGAGATGCTCATGTTTTCAGAATGAATTGCACACAGGATATACAGTGCTGCTCAAACATTTAAGGCAATTCCAATTAATTACTCCAAAATCAATTGGGTTTTCAAATTGCTTTTAATTGTGAAATTAAAAAGCCTAAATTTCACTTTGAAAAAGTTTCTAAATTAGTTTTCTCCTCTAATTCCTAAAAGTTTAGTCACTTTTAATTTTGTTCTACTACAGACTTATTTTTTTGGTCAATTCCGCTCCATTTTGCTGGTCTTTTGATCAAAAATTGCATCTATCTTTAAGAATACTAAACTATTCCAAAGAGTGAAAGCTGGATATTTTAAGATAAGTTAATATGTCATACAAAACAATGATAAGAAACACAAAGAGTTCAATTCCTTCATTGATCTTCCTCGACCCAGGACAGTCCTCTAAGTTGGCCACTAAAGAACTATGTGGTCTTAAGCGAAGTCCAATAAAAGTTGGTGTGGGACTGCTCCTGACATGCAGGGTGAAATGTCTATTAATTGTGGACCATTGCTTTTGAGGCTAACAATTGGTCAGTGTCTTTGCCATATAATTGAATTGTCATAAAAAGTCTTTTTGCGATGGAATTTAACAGAAAAAAATGTATTGATTTTTCCTCAAATTTTGTTCATTGGACTTTTCTTAACTGTTCAAGGTTTCTTTTTTCTTGGGACTCATATTTGATTATTTAACTCTGAAATTGAGGGTTTTAGTCCTCAGATATTCCGATAAAAAATAAATTGTCAAATGCATGGTTGGAAGCGTCAAACACAGAAGAGAAAGCAGCCCTTTAGGGCCGGAATGACAGAAGGCGGGTTAGGAATTACCCGGGGTAAAAGCCAACAAAAAACGATGGAGTAAATGGTTTTGGTATGACAGAACGCGAGGTAACCTTACCCCGTGGTAAAAATTGGACAATTTACCCTGCCATTTTACCCCTGGCTTACCCTGGGGTAAAGTTAAAAATTGGCGGGGTAAATAATTTTGGTATGACAGAACGCAGGGATAACTTTACCTTGGGGTAAAAATATGAAAATTTACCCCGCCATTTTACCCCTGCTCTGAGCAGGGGTAAATTGCGGGAGTAAGTCGGTTTGCTCATGCCCGGATGCAGTTTGAAACAATGGATGCAATTGACCTAATTGATTTCCTAGACCAGCAAGATAATACAAGTACTATTGATAAAGTTATTCACAATGATATTCGATTTATTACTCGTTCAAATCCGTTTCAAATTTATGACAATTTCAATTTTCAGTTGCAATATAGATTTCAGAAGAAGACAGTCAGGGAAATTATAGGATTACTTTCGAATCAGTTAGAACGCCCGACAAGACGCCATAAAAGTTTATCAGTGGAAACTCAAGTAAATTCAGTCAGATACAATACGTAAACATGAAAATCATGCTTATTATATTTGCAACAAATTTGGAAAAGGTGACAAAATCTCGCTTTCTTGGTCTAATGCAGATGTACCACTCGTGGAGAAATAAGATGCTACAGGCGCTGATACAGTATTGCATTGATATTTGACATTAACTTGACAGTCACATTGACTTTTTTTGGTACCGACTTTTTGACTGTAATATGCAGCTTTAGCTTGATGGGCCAAAACTTTTTCTTTCACTGCTTGTTTCTTCAATTCTAGAAGCTCCATTTTGCTCGCATGTTCACGGATTAAATTTGACTGTGTTATTTTGAAAATTTGTCGCTTAGCACCATCATTGTTGTTATACTTCAGCTGCTGAGGCGGTTTTGTTACACTACCATCTCTTTCATGAAATATTTTGCAAAATTTCTTAGGTTGTAGACCGATATGATCATCATTCGTAGACGTATCACCTTTTCTGCTAATAAATGAGACTGAGTTTGTTGTCTCTTCAGAATCACTTGGGTCTATGAGGTCGTCACTTTGATAAAAAGAAGTAGGCGTGGACTTGGTTCCTAGAAATTAGTGCATGAGGATGGTATAAAAAGCTAATAGGTACCATAATACATGTACAGCATGGGAATTCTGGGGGGGTCAGGCCCAAAAAATTTTTAAAAAGTGCCTTTTTTGGGCTAAAAAACGATGGGTAAGCATCCAAAACACTGTTTTTGATGTTTCAGACAATGCTCATGCTTCCTAGAACATAAAATGGTAAAAAAAATTTTGAAAAAATCGAAGTAAATTGAACAAAATATAGTCAATAAATATGTATATGGCACGAAGCGCCAAAAATTTGATACTTTTGAGCAAAAAGATAGCTAAAAACGCTTTAAAAAGGCACCTTTTCTACGAACTTTTGAAAATTTTTGAAAAATCAACAATTCTGGGGGTGGGTCGCGGCCTTTTTGCGGGGGTCAGTGGCGCATTCAGGGGGAGTCAAACTCCCCCAAGGAACTACGTCTGACATGTACTAATCTGAATCAGAACCCTGCACAGTTCCAAATTTTGACACCCGCTCTGCCCTGGCAAAGGAAAAACTAAGTCCACCCCATCAGGTCCTTAGGTCTGCCCCGCCGTACCACAGACTTGCACATGAGGGGACTGGGGGTCCTGCCCAGACATGCACGTGATAAAGGTTGGGGTCCTGTCCTGCCTGACCCCCAGAACGAAAAAATAGAAAATTTTCTGAAGAAAATTGGGCAAAATTAAGACTAAATACAAGTGAAAATCCACATTTTTCTCCAAATGTGCTTGAAATTGACCAGAAACTGTAAATTAACGTAGTTTTTACATGTAAACTTTGTATTACGTGTACGGCTAAATGGAACACATAGATGTATTGGCTCAAAATGTTGGGGGCCCCAGGCACACCTGGGCATGGGGGTTTGGGGTATGCACCGCCCGAAAACTTGAAATACTCCCAGATTACTGTACGCCCCCTCCCCGAGTTCTAATTTTTGCAAATTTTTTTGGCCTTTTTTTGGCGATTTTACCCTACGACACCCCCAAAATTTTTTTGCTGCCCACGTATGGCCCAGACCACTTGGAGGCAAATTATCTCAGTTTTTGGCCAAAAAAGGTAAAAAATGCGTATTGGGAAAAGCGCATAGAAATAGAAAAACGCACACGTACGTTGAGGATTGTGGGCTTTAAACATTACATGGGCAGCAAAACATTCTGGTGGGTCTGGTGGGCTAAAATTGCAAAACAAGTTGCTAAAAATAGAATTATGAGTCTTTACAGTAATCTGGGGCTATTTCTCAACTTTTGGAAGTGTAAATCCTCAAACCTCCCCCATGCCCATGTGTGCTTTAGACCCGAAAATGCAGAAACCCCGCCTCAGATTACAACAGATTCCCAGAACGGACTTTTTTGATTAGTTAGTTTATCCAATCAGATTGCAGAATGTTCTTGATGCCCATGTTTCTAGTGAACTTAAATGTATTACCAACTGGCGCGTCATTGTCGAAATCGTTCGGTATTCTTTTGAATTGTGCAGGAATCATGTCCCAGATTTGTTGTATAATTCCTGACAAATCTGGAGGGGCTGGTCCACCTCCAGTACCATTTTGATACTTCCTTATTGCACCGATTTTTACTTTGGCGATCTAAAAATAAAATTGTATACTTCATAGAAGATTCAAAACTAATTTGGAGGAAGTTTGGAATGAACCGTGGTTATATAAAAATGCATCAAAAAATTGATAAATCTTGTTGATAAGGACAAAATGTAAACATACCACAAAAGAACGTTATAACAGTTTTAATCAGGAAAAAAATGACTTATTTATTCATCAAAGCTGAAAAAACGAATATAACATTAAAACAGCATGGAAACTAACGCAAATCCAGAGTTTCCAGTAAATTTCATTCACTACTGCAGGAATTATCATTCATTTTTCATTTTATTATGAGAAAATTCTAAAATTTTTAATTTTAAAAATTTTTTAAATTCTAACCATAGATGCAAAGTATGGCCAGTCTGGGGAGGGAGCAAAAATTGGGGTTTTTTGTCAAAAATGATGGCAAAAATTATATATGTTAATAAAAGTGACAATCTACTGTTTTTGTTCAATTTTAATCACTTTTGGGAAAATTTTTCAGTTTCCTTCCTGTTTTATTGTTTGGAATCTTAAATTTTTATTTAATATTTTTATTTTCATCTTGAAAATTGCATATTTTTTATTCGTAGTGTACAAAATACCCCCGGGCGCTTGTCTGTTTGTAAAAATGTATTTTTGTGGTTCAGGAAAGTCATTCACTTAATTTAGGTTTTCATGGCTCTTCGATTTCTGGGAAGCAGCTGCTTTCAAAGAGAGGATGGTGATATTCATGGTGTTTCACAATCTGGCGTTTCTAGGACTGTACACAACGTCTTCAGGGAAATCGCATCAATGAAAAGTCAATTTATCAACTTTCCTTCTGATTTAGAAATGCAAAGGATTCAAACCGCTTTTTATCAACAACACGGTTTTCCCGGTGTCATTGGTGCAATCGATTGCACACATGTTCCAATAATCGGTCCAGGAGGGTTAGATGGAGAATTATATAGAAACAGGAAGGGTTGGTTCTCGATCAATGTTCAATTACTGTGCGATGACAAAATGAAACTTTTGAACATTGTTGCTAGTTGGATGGGTAGTACTCACAACTCACGTATTTTCAATGAATCATTACTTAAAGATAAATTGCAAAATATTCGTAACCATATGCATATATTAGGGGACCGTGGATATCCGTGTCTTTGTTACTTGATGACACCTATCTTAAATCCAAGAACAACTGCTGAAAAATGGTACAATTACGCGCAATCAGCTACTAGAATGGTCGTAGAACGTTTGAATGGAGTAATTAAAAGACGATTTCCATGTTTAAGCAGCCATCTACGTTTTAAGCCGCTAAAATGTGCTACAATTATTGTTGTGTGTGGGGTTCTTCATAATTTTGGACTATTAAGTAATGATCTAGAACAAGAAAATGACGAGTACGAAGGTCAGGATGAAGATTACCCCTTGCCGACCCAGGGCAGCCTCGAAGGAGCGGCAAAAAGACGAGCTCTGATTGAACAGAAATTTAGCTAATTCGTGTTTTGCGTGTGAAGTAATAAACAATTGGAATTATATGTCACACTGATGTATTTACCTTTTTCAAATCCTTCCATTTGTTTTCCAACTGCAAAACTGTTCTGACTTGGCAATCGGGATTTTCTTTAAACATTTGGGCAATGCGATTCCAAGCTCTCTTCTTTGCATGACTAGAGGTCTGATCCGTTTTCTTATTCTCAATTATTTCTCAAAATTCAGCTACACATTCGACTAAAAATTCGCTTTCAAGTTGCAAAAAATTCTGCTCTCGTTTCTTCTTTTCATTCATTATAAGAGCAAGTTTGCTTTATTAGATAGGTAATATGACAGCGACGAATTAATATAAGTTTACTTGTTTGCATCAGACAGCGAAACCAGCAACTACGTATAGTCCGTTTTACCTAACCTTGCGGTTTTTCTTTAAGCATTTTTGCTGTAAATACGTACCAATTCAATGCATTATAAGAAATTGTAGGTTTACAAACAGGTAAAACTCAACCGCAAACTTGTGGTGAAACAGACTATAACAACGTACGTAACATACGAGACAACTGAGCATAACTTGGTATGTTGTACACAAGTAAACTATTATGGATTTACATTGCGTTTTAACACAGGGTAAAAAATTACCTCGCCATTTACCCCGGGGTAAAAAATTACCTCGCCATTTATCCCAGGGTAAGACAGTTACCCCGCCATTTACCCCGGGGTAGCTACCCCTACCCCTACCTCGCTTTCTGTCATACCAAGTAAAATTTACCCCGGGGTAACTTTACCTCGTGGGGTAGCTACCGGTAACGCTTCCCGGGTAAATTTACCCCGCCTTCTGTCATTCGGCCCTTAGTCTAGAGTCCATTCAGAGTCATGATGTTGTGATTTGGTTTTATTACCTTCCAACCGAAAATTCACAGCCACTTCATATATTTTCTTAATTAAGGAGCACTTGGTTCCTTCTTTGGTGTCTGCCTCAAAAAAACATCCAGGATATTTTTTTCAAGAAAGGTGATGATCCAAAACACAAGGCAAAAACCACCGTAGTATATTTTGTGCAGAAGGGATAGCCTCAATTATTCTGATTCCTACGTTCCCAGGAACTCAATCCAGTTGAAAATATTTGACTAATTATGAAAGAGAGGATTCAGAAACATAAGTCCCAAGTGCATTTTACGACCAAAAATGACTGAAAAATAAAGGAAATTGAGTTCAACCCCAAGGATAAATTTGTAAAATCAATCAATTCATTGACACTTTGTATACAAGCATTAATTCAAGCTCAAAGGCTGTCAGATATCCTTTTAATCAATGGTTTTTTGTCTGTTAATTAATGATACTTGTTAGTTATGGTTCTGTTCAATTTTGTAACTCTTGATCAATGAGTAGTTAAGAATTTACAATTAAAACAGACACTGCGTTGAAATTGTTGGTGGCCTAAAACTTTTGAGCAGCACTGTATGTTGTATGCATTGAGCTAGGCTGACACCCAAGGTTGGCTTGAAGAAACTGGCCAGCTTAGAGGGATTCCCACTCCTAATGAATTTTCTATCAGAGAACTTTGACTCTAGTCGGCAAGATGGGATGGTCAGTGATGTGGTATAATCAGTCAAGCAAAATTTCAAAAATCTGTCTGGCTAAAAGGGGACTATACCACTTATAGGCCCAGATGTTCATTTTTTTGAAAAATTATGTTGGATCTTCCTTAAAAAAATACATTGATGAAGATTCAAGTCTGAAAAAATGTGTTGTTAAGTTTCTTTAATTTGAAAAATTACATTGTTCTCCTATTGTTTGAGCCTCCTGGCTTTCCATATCCCTAAGCCATTTTGACAAAGTTGCAGCGTTTTTCAGAGGGAGTTTTCTGAAACCTTTCCTGGTACAATGGTCACTTGCTTTCACCACTGAAGTTTCATTATTGTAGAATCAAGGCGCATTTGTTTTTGGATGCTAATGACTGATTCAGATATATGCTTAGTGACAAGCTGTTGAGGTCTTCTGGGCCTTTGCTTTTTAACTTCGTTGAAATAGCTTCAGGCTAAAAAGGACTATGCCGCAGGCTCTGAAAGCATTTTTTAGATTCTTCTCCACTATACCTTGTTCACCCCTTATTTCAAAAAGCTTCTTGAAAATATGATGAAAATAGCCTTTCGGAAATGAAGCTGCTTTGTGATTTTCATTTGGTAAAAAAAGCCACATCAAGTGGTTGACACAAGGTACATTGAATTTGGAGGGAGATAAATGAATTGAATATTGCATTCTTTGCATATTTTTTGCTAAAGTGGCTGCTTAAATTATTGCCGATCCAAATTGAAATGCCTAGGCAGCTCTTTAGCATGTGGAAAGAAACGTGTTTTGAATCAATATAAAAAGGTTGGACCATCAAACCAACTGTTTGGATAGCAATTGTAGTGATCACCATTTTTTCAGCACAACTTGGAACAACATGGGGAACCTCTTAGCCCTCCAACCTTCCAGCTATTCTGCATGTGCTCTGCTTTGTATACATTATATAGGGTAAGAGAATGAACTGATAAACATCACTGAGACTGCAGCCTTGGGCATATTCATCAATCTGTCAATTATTTTGTATTTTACTAGTAATAACTTTTCATTTCCTGGAATCATCAGCCAGATTAGTCTTATCATAATTGAAGCTATTTTCTTCAGGCACATTTTCAACTGATTTTCTTTTTGCATTTCTTCCTGGCTGACAAAGGCCCTCAATTGTTTTAATATTATTTGCAAAACGTGAAAGCTGTGCCTCATGACATTCCCAAAAGCTTAAACACCATTATTTTCCTGGCTTGTTGTCATAAAATTTAGGAATGATTCTTCCTGAACGGTCTAAGTATCCTTTCACTAGTTGTTTCAGATCCTGAAAACTTGATGGAAATCCCCAGTTGGCTAGAGTTATCAGTTCTTCAACAAATGATTCTTTTTCCTTACATGCAAGAAATTTCTGGGTATTAAAAAAAACAAATATTTAGAAAAGACCTTGTTTGCACATAAAAATCATAAATAGGAAGGTGTTTAAGCTACAATCTCAATGCATTTCTTTTAATGATGTGCTGTTTAAAAAACATTCATAAAAGTGGAACAATTCTTGAAAAAAAATGAACAGAATATTGTCAAAAAATGACAATATTTTCCAATTTTAGTGTTTATTCTTGAACATGATCTGTGGAGCTTGGATTTGTTAATTAACGCTCTAGAATAATCATATAAATTTTTACTCTTTGTAAAAAAATTTTCAGACCCCAGACTTGCAAATTTTCACAAATTTACAAAACTTTTTGGAAAAATTGGTGTAAATTACTTTTATGAGTGATTTTTTGCTTTAATGTGTAAAATTCATGGTGTTTTGCGCCATTACTGATGTTTTAACCTATATTGTTTAATCAGTAGAATTGTTCTAATTTTTTGTAAATTATCTCATGTTTTTATGGTCTTGAAAAATAGAGGATTTCTGGAAAAAAATCAAAAATTGACGTTTTTTATGTGTAATCCCAGGATTTCATAGATGGGGTGCAGAACTGCTAACATGGGCATGACCACAAACTAGTGCACTACTGCTAACTAGTGCACATCCAGTAACTAGTACACTACTGCTGATATTTTAAAATGATATAAACACTATATAAAATAATATAAAAAATACAAAGTATTTATTCAACTTTAGAAAAACATCAATAATGTGATGAAATAATTTTATTCATCAAAAAGATGAGGCGTCTATTATGATCTGTGTAATTTTAATTGTAATGCAGCCATTACATCAAGCAAACAGACTGAGCTTGCTAAAAAATAAATGTTACATGTTTTGATAAATTCAGATTGCAGTCCAACTAGACAGCAATTGAGGTCTCAACTACACATAGGCATGGGGGTTTTAGGGAGTGGGGTTTGCACAGCCCTGAAGTTTAAACACCCCTTGCTTTCAGATCACTGTAGACCACCAGAATTTATATTTTTAGTAGCATTTTTGGTAATTTATCACATCCTGATTTTCACAGAATTTTGGTGCTGCCCACATATGGTTTTCACTTTACTAATTGGTGGATAGATTGTTTTCTAAATTTGCATCTTTGTGGAAAGATCAGTACCTATTTTCACATTTCACTTAAGATGTCTAATGTGAATTTTTGCATTAGATGAAATAGATTAAACAAATTGTCTTGATGTCACATACATGTTATAAACTTAAGTGGATTTAAAGTGGTCATGATAATGTAATGGTGTTTGTTTCATTAAAAGCCCTCTATTTCATAATGATAATGTTTAGTCGACTATACATATTAATGAATTGAGAATATCAGGACATGCAATTGATAATCAAGTCATATAATACTTAATCAAAAAGTAAATCTCTATACATAATGACTTGTTTTCTCAACTTTAGACACATAAATGCAAGACAAATGGTGTACTTGTACATTACATGGCTTTAGATTGATATTGCAGTTATCTTAGCAGCATTGCACTAGATAGCGGTATTGTACTACTTAGTGCTTGTGCTCTACTTGTAGTTGATTGTACCACCTACCCAATTTCATTCATGCAGAATTTCAATGCAGTACCTGTTTGATTGTTACCTGCTGAGTTGAGAAAGTTGGTTGTTTTTATAAAATAACTTTCTAAAGAGTCAATTAGAAATGATGGATTTTGGAGTGTTTCTGGCTGTCGGATTCAGGAGGACATTACATGACTAATTTTGGCAAATGAAAAAGTTTTCACTATGTGTTCCTTAAAGAAAATAAAACAAAATTAAGAAAGCTTACAAATTGTGTCATCAGATCTATGTAACCTATTATTGATTTACTAGAGATAATCCTTGAAGGAACCCAGGAAACACAAATTTTCTCAGAATTCTGAATGTTTAAAACAATGTTTTAAATTAATGTACATGAATTTAGCAAAGAATTTTTTTGGAAGATAGTAAGATTTAAAATGATTTCACAGAGGCCAAATATAGATATCATAAATATCAATGCAAAATATAATTTGTTGACAGTTTTACTTCAAAATTTAGAAAAAATTAGAAAAAACTTCATTGACAAACCCCAAATATAGTCAAAAAACTAAAATTTTAGTTGCAATTAGATGCTAACTATTGAAAATTAGACAGTTTTGAGCTAAGCTAGATTCATATGAATTTAGACAGTTTATGTGATTTTACTAAAATAATTTGTATTCTGGCAAGATTAATGATTTTGCTTTATGTTAAAAACCTTAGGAAAACTCCACCCTTGGTAGAAAACTTCCTAAGACTGGGTATGTTGGTATTATGTTTTTAGATATTTTGTTTTCTGCTGTTTCAGAAATGCAGAAATTAAGCCTGGTATTGCAGTTCTTTCCTGAAAGAGGCCAATATTTGGCTTCTTAGTTCCATATGGAAGGTTGAGAAGAGTGGATTTTTTGAAGTGTTAAAAATTAGTTAGAAGCTGAAGCTGTTGCAAATGTATCCAAGGATCTACTTAGCAATAATCACCAAACTCATAAGAACAATATAGTAATAATTAGCGCATACTTAGCTCATTTGTAGCAGTTTCAACAGGCAATGCAAAATAATAATTTACTAGGGATGTTCAAATGCAAACTGTAGATTTTATTAAAGTACATTGTATTGAATTTTGCCTTTGCAGTACTTCCATCTTCCAAAGTCACAAGCATAGATGGACAGCACCAAAATTCTGGGGGTAGGGGTTAGAAAATTTTCAAAGGTCAAAAAATGGTCTTAAAAGTAGTTGTATGGCAAAAAACAATTTTTTGACATTTCTCATCTAGCACTATCCAATGGCATCAAAAAATTGCTAAGAAAGCAAAAATAATTTCAGAATTTGAATCCTGGGGGTAGTTTGATTTCTGGGGGAGGGTATTTCAACTTCTGGGGGGTTGTTACCCCCTTAACTCCCCATGCCCATGTGTGGTCACAAGTCTTGATGAAAATTTGTAATTTTTTCTTTTTAGATATCATTATTTGTTTAAGTAAAGTACTGTTTGCCCTATGCTCTTCATAATTGACTATTATCTTTATACTTAGTAGTTGTGTAAACTTATTACATTAAAAACTGGAGTTTACAACAATAGTTGGAAAAGTTTAGTTTTTTCAAGCTTTCAGTTTTCCTTAGATCTTGTCTGTTTGACATAGTTTAGTGCTAGCCTTACACTTATACCTATTTGATGATATATGATTAATGTAACATTTGTTGATCTGAAGTGCAAGCTTCATCTACAAGATATATAAATGCAAGTATATTACACTTTGGTTAATCCCTTTGTTTTTCTTTAGTATTCCTTGAATATTTAACTAGAAGTTTGATGCTCACCCAAGCTTGGATAAGCAATATGTATAGTAAATAAAAATCAAAGATTTGCAAATATTTTATTCTCGAACATTCTTCTATCTCATACTCATATAAAAGGTAAATTAAACAAAGCAATTAGAGCAATGTTGATACTTAACTTTTATACACTGAATGACAAAAAGGAAGGTAAAATTTAAACATTTTGTGCATTCTTCCCTTTGATTTGCAGAGATATATATCATATTATATTTATCGATACAGTCAACAGTCAATTGTTATATTGTCATTAATTTGATGGGACCCATCAAAACTTATTGGTAACTTTTGTGAATATAAATGTATGACTGTGGCCATAATGCCCAGCCAAAGAGGACTCATTATTGTTGGAAAGGTTTGTTTATTTGCCACCAATACAAAATGGTACAACATGCTTTCAATGGCAGAACTTGCATTATGTATACTGGTTTTTCTCATAACATGGGCACACTACTTTTGTATCCAACAAAAATAGAAACCTGGCAAGGATTGTAAAACTTATGAAATAAACATTGATCTCTTGGAGCTTATGCAATTTCAAACTAGCAACAACATGACTGGCAAGTTATGTATTACTAAAAAACAATGAGAACTTTACACTAATCATTCCTTTTATCATTTTTACAAACAGAATAATATATGTATGTACATATATGTACAAACAACACATGATCAACAATTGTAAAATGAATGTAAAGTAAGATTGAAAACATTACCGATCTGTTATGGTTTTTTAAACAATTTCTACACAATATTTTGTTTTGCTATTGTATTGTGCATTGCAAAAAATAGATGCTTTTCACTATCAGGAGCGGATTTCATAAAACTGTCAAGCATAAGCTTTTTAACAACAACCTGGAGGGATTTCAAGTAAATATAGTTCTGATTTTATAATAAAATATTTTTGAGCTTTCATGAACACATATAAAACTGTTTATCAGAAAAATATTTATAGCATGTGATATTATTTCATAACGTTTCAAACACTATTTAGATAATTATGTAGTGTTTAAATAGTTTATTTATAAAGAAAGATATGACTAGATAACACTGCATTTAGCATGTAAGTCTTTTTTTAAATTTTTGTACCAGTTAAAGATATTTCAAGTGATCCTTTTACATCTTAGTCCGCAACGTATAGCCAGTTTTTGCCGATTTTTGTTTCTACAAAAATCTAAATTAATCATACAAGAAAGATAGCAGTGGTGCCAAATAGGAAGCATACTTAATAATTCTGATTGATGCACAATCAAACAAATGAGTCTTGTGTTTGGAAAAACATTCTGTTGTAAAGGTTAAATTTTATCATATTAATAGATGGATCACCCAGAGAGTGTTGAAAAATGCTGTTTTTTTCTAAACATTCTTAGCAGAGTCTGTGAGTGAAAAAAATCAATTTCTCTTGTGTTTCCAGATTTTAGTGTAATACTGAATATGTGTCAATGCAGAACAAATATATGTATGCACATCATTTTTCAGTACCATGCCTCTTTGTACATGTAAAAAGATGTCTAGAAAAGTGTTTGTAGAAGGTAAAAACTTTTTGTACACATAATATATAGATATACTATAAAATATACACATTTGTGCATAGTACTAGTTTATTATCCCTGATCAGCACCCTTCAGGTCAATGTTGTCAGGAGTAAAATCTGCAAAATTTAAAACAGTAATTTTAACATTCAAACATTTGTTGCTCTTTAACTATCAAAATGATTAAAATAGGTCATTTAACTTTTCTTTGTTGTAATTTAAAATTTAAACAGCATTTTCAGTCCATTTTGACTGTATTTATTCATTTTTAAAAGTGAATAATACAGATTGATGCATGAAGTAGATGAAAGTCTTAATCCAACTTGAAGCAGCTGAAAATTTTTGACATCTTTGCTGATTTTGATATCAAAAAGTATGCCAATGTGTTCCATCATTTCAAAATTGCCGGACATTAATTTTCTGACTGATCTCTTGATGGCAGTGGCCTCCACTTACCCGCTATATGCATAAATGATACATTTGTAATAGTTTGACAATTTTTAATACAATGTTTTTCAATTAAATTGACCATTCAAAGGCTACAATTTGTAGTATGAGAATTATTTACAGGTGCAATTTGGCACAGAATGGCATAACTTTAAAGAATATTGGATGGAGTACAAGCTGTACAGTATCAAAAAGTACAGTATATGAAGATAATAGTGATTGATGAGCAAGTCAACTAGTACTCCTAATTTTAATAACCAATTCATAACTTTTTACTTGAACCTTACTATTCTTTTTCAGTCTACATCAAAGTGCAATGCTTTAAGATTTACAAAAACAAAGAATTGAAACCTATTGGATCATTATAATGCATGTTATTTTAAGTTTTTTTCCATTGACTGAACTGTATAAATTAATTCAGAAAGGTGTGTTCAAGCATCTGATTTTGGTCCAAAATTGCTTAAGGGAGCTATGCTATTTCTAATTTAAATCAAGTTAATATACAAATACAAGTCAAAGTGATAATATAAAAATTAGAAAATACATGAAAACATAATATGAATCATTATTAGCACTTATTTAGACAATTTAACTGAACAAAATTGTTGCAAATTTAGCAAAGATTGATGATAGTGGCAATTATCATTGATGAAGAACCCGTACATCATTTGCACAAGTTTCTGAGACAAATGATGCGACTGATTTTGGACAAACTGGAATCAAATCAAAGTGTGTAGGTCCCTACTTTTACTTTAGATGTAATGTTATTCATTTTTGTAAACTTGGAATTATTAGAAGTCAACATTTGTAACAATTACATATGTATTTTGAGTTGATAGCTTTGTTTGATTTTTAAAAACAAGGATTGTATACACACCATTTTCACATGTCCTTGACAATGCAATCCCCACTTAACACATGAAAATGTGGAAGAATACATGGAAAAAATCAATGTAACCTAGCTAATTTGCACAGTCGGAGTAAAAAAAGGAGCAAATAAATATAATAAAAAAGTCATAATCAAAGAAAGACGTATATTTCAGTTCTCCTGACCATAAGAGAACTATGCTAACCATGTTGTAACCAACAGGATTACCTAGCAAAATCAAAAAAATGAAGCAATTCTAGGTTCATGTATACTTATGTCTTAATGACATTAGGCAATAGTTGAATACTTTTCAAATATATGATAAGCAAGTTTGCTGTTTGTTTTAACATGGCTTAAAACCATTTGCAAGTTTATACTTGGGTATAACAGCTAATTTTGGAATGACAATTGCCTAAGTCTCAACCACTTTAGAATACTAGGCAAGAACTTATTATTTTTAAGTAAGTGTTTTATTTTGGTTTAAACATTTTTTAAAGGATTTTTAAGTGTATCATTAATTACAACATTTTAATTATGAGTTATAAGTTTAATCAGATATATTACTGCAAGGTTTTTTTATCGAAATTTCAGAAAATTACACACTCTGCAGAAGGAACATATTTCGAATGTGAACTAAACTGTGACACTGCAGTTAACTTATTTTTTTGGTCTAACCAAGCCAGAAACTGTTTGTTAAAAAACATCTATGGCAGGAATGACTGTAATAAACTGTATAGGGGAGAGTGATAATTTTGCATAAAATTTTAAATATTTATATGAATAAATTGCACTTTTGAAATATACACATATATATATGTTTAAATTTTAATAATCCATACACATATAGATAGCACCATAAGTGGGTGTGATGGTTTAGAGGGTAATAGATATGCATGCACCCCTCCAGAAGGCCAAACACCTAACAAGAAAATTAAAATTAAAATTACAGATAATGCCCCTGCAGAATTTAATTTTTAAATTGTTCTTGATTGTTTTGCCATTTCTTGATGTCAATGCATAGGGCTTGAAGACAAATGCTGAAAATGATGTTTTTCCTGGGGTACATTGGGATTTTCTAAATGGATGCAGTGGGCCCTCTAACAGACTTCATGCTTGTTATATTGTATTTTGATTCAGTTATTTATATATAAATCTAATAAATCTAAACTTGCAAATTTTACTTCATGCTTTTGTGTTAAACATCATTATGCCAAGAATTTAATTGTTTGAATAAGTCATTTTCTACAGTCTATTTCACTAAATCTTGTGCATAGATCATAATTTTTGAATCAGTGTAAGCTTTTTGAACTGAAAGGACAATTGTGATATAGGGCATAACAATTGACAAGCTTATGATGTTTTATTGTACAGAGTCACATTTCATTAGGCTGCCTGGAAATCACTTTTACAGCTACACGCCTGAAGGCTCAAAACTGATTTTTGTATGCAAGGTTTTCTGTGAAACAGACTAATATAAAGTGAATTTAGATTATGTTTTTGCAAAATGAGCTTTGCTCTCATGCTTCGACATGATGTTGAAAATTTGCTCTCAACATTTATGCAACAACAAACAAGTGGAACTAAAATTATTCAATAAGGATGATCATAATTTTCCAGAATCGCCAAAATAATCTAGCTTTGGCAATTTTTGACACACCTAAGAAGAAAGCAAACATTAATTTCCAGTGCCATTGGAAATTGATTTATATTCATATGCTTGACATTTTATCAAACAATTTGACTGATTAATCATTACAGCCAATTTCTACATTATTGTGTTAGTGTAACCATGTTTCTGTTGTTTATTCCTTCCATCTTACTGATTTATTTCTAGTTGATTTAATTGAAGCATTTTTACCTATACACTCTGAAGTACTGCATTATATCCGATTAGAATTCATAGCAGATTTATCATTGAAACTTATGAACTAGACTAATTTCCCTTTAAAGCATTGGTATCATAAGTGGGCAGCACCTAATTTCTACTGGAGAGTGTAAAACTTTACAAGAAGTCAAATATTGGTTTTAAAAATTATGCAATTATAAAAAAATTTTTTGAAGATGTTGTCAAGTTTTATTTATTGGCATCAAAAATGTGAAAAAAATTTAAAAAACTAAATTCTGTAAATATTAACAGGTGCTTAGCATTCTGGGGGTGCATATCCCACCTCCAATCTCAAACCCTTCCACATTCAGGTATGATTGGTACCTACAAGTAAATACATAGCTATAGTCTATCATTTCATCCTGGTGCATGAATTCACTATGGTGAACAAACTTGCTTATCACTGTAACACACAGTTGCACTATTGTTTGACATACCATAACCATCAAAAAGTTTGCTACAAAATCCGCACCATGTGATGGTAAAACAAGTACTACAATAATACGGATTTTAACCCTACAGTGGGCAGCAAGAAATTTCTGGATGGGGGTGCAAGATTTTTTGAAGATCAAAAAATGGCTTTAAAAATGGTGGTATGGTGATAAAAACACCATTTTTTGATGTTTCTCATCAAGCACTATCCATTGGCATCAAAAAATTGCGAAAAAAGCGAAAAAGTTCTCAACAATTGAGTTCTGGGGGGTATTTTGGTTTCTGGGGGTGCATACCCCCAAACCCTACGCCCAGGTGTGATTTTAACTTATTGAGTGGATCCATGCATTAGGTCAACAAACAGACTATAGAACTACTGCACAATCTACATATAATATTGAATTTGAGTTGTGTGTGTATGTGCACAGAGAGAAATTTTTACTTTATAATTCTATGATATTCATATTGAATCTTAATGGTAGTTTTGAACCCCTCCTTCAAAAGTTCTGATCAAGCTTGCTCATCAAGCTCCTAAAACCTTGAAACAATGGATAATTAAGCAAATTTTCAAAGAGATCCTAGATCAACTTGTAATATGTGCTATCAGCTAGTCTTAACCACTTTACACCATAGTGTAAACTGATGTATGGTGGTAAGACAAACATATTTTGGAACTGCATGTTTTGAAGCAGACAAAATTCAGGCACATGGTTGGCCTTCAGACTTTGAATGATTCTAACTTTGAAGTCAGGGGCTTGTTGCATAAAAGGCATGTAGTCGCCAGAAGTCTTACAAGCTACAAGCTACAGAGAATTCTGTTGCATAAAACTATTAGCTAAAATTTACAAGCCACAAGTCCTACAAGGTGCAAAACTACAAGTTCTACAAGTCTTGTATCTAGAAGTCTGTGTTGCATAAAATCACTTGTTATTGCTACCAGTTTTATAAGTTGCACAAGCCTTGAAGCTACAAGTGCAGGTTGCATAAAACTACTAGCTACAAGGCTGGGGCATGTATATATTATTTATGTTGTTTTCACTATACAATGAATAATTTTGAGGTTTTGGACTTTCCTTAACGAACTAAAAGGATTCAGATTATGAGACAGCTCATTAGACAGAACATCAAAATTTCTAGCTATTTACCCAAAACAATTTATAAATATGTCAGAACCTCACAGAATAATAGCTGACGCATTAGTCAAACGTCTGAGACAACGCTTTGTGCCCTAAGAAAATATGGAGCTCGAAGCATTGCAATTACATTCTAGATGTCAATGGTCACATGAATCAGTGATTAAATATGCACTTTGGCTATTCAGGCCTATCCTAATGTAGATGTGAATACCCTGCATGCTTTGACTCAAAGATTTTTTGTAGATGGTTAAATTCTGACTTTTGGCGTTTTGTATCAGACAAGAAACTGACAACATTTCAGGAGGCAGAGATGCTGGCTCAACAAGCAGAGACTCAGCAGCGACTTGAGGCAGAACGGCAACCATCTAGCAGTTCATTCGTGGTAAGTAAGCAGCTAATGCTGTGGCAGCTGCAAAATAAAAGTGGCAAAAAATGAAATGACTTTGCTCAGTAATGGTCATCTTGATATAAATTGCCGCCTCAGTCACAACCACACCTGAGCGTGGGGGTATGCAATCCCCAGAAATCAAAATATACCCCCAGAATTCAATTTTTAGAAATTATTTTCGTTTCTTTCGCAATTTTTTGATGCCAATGGATAGTGCATGATGATAAATGTTGAAAATGGTATCTTTATCGCCATGCCACCATTTTTAAGACCATTTTTTGACCTTCAAAAAATCTTGCAACCCCTCTCCCCAGAATTTTCTTGCTGTCCACATGGTCACAACACCAATTTTTATTGGTTCAGTGCTATCAATGTGGGCAATGGGGACACACTAGTCAAAATTGTCAAGCTCTACTTGGCAAAAATGAGGCTACACAAAAATTAGGACCCTGGAATCCACGACTAATTGGAGGCTACCAATACCAACAGGTCAAAGCCCTGCAACCATTCCACAGCGGGCTGGTAACCAATCGCTGGAGTTCCAGCGTATGGGCTAAACATACGCCATACAGGATGGTTCCAGCCCAATTTTGGATCCAGAGAAGTCCAAGGTGGAAGCAGGAGTGAGTAACCTTGTAGTACAAGAACAATTTGCGCTATTCAACATGTTGAAAAATTGCAAAATCCGAGCATTTTAGAAGAAAATTAGCTGATGGTTGAAAATGATGAAAATTTGCTTGAATTTTTGCAAAGTGTAGCAAACATTCAACGTCAAGAAAATGATCAAAATATAGTCAATTAGCAAAATTTTAATCATTTTCTTTCCAAAATTTTAAAAATAATGCTCAGCATCCTTTTGCTGTCTTTTTACTAACAGCAGTACATACTTTGCCTAACATTAATGTACAAGCTTATCAATTATGTGAACCGCATACTTCTGGAATTCATTTTTCTCTACCTATGAAATTGAATTGTAAGCCACCTTCTTTGGGAAATGATGTGAAAACTTTTACTGCAAATTTATGGACTCCAAATTTTTACACCCTTCTAATCCCTGCTTATAAATGTACTGCTTTCACACATACAATTTGCACAAAGATGGGATTTCTAGGATCTAGAGGAATTTTACGAGAATCTCAGGAATCTTATAAAATAAGTCAGCATAGATGTCTGAGATAAGCATAAACTGGTTTCAAGGCTTAACTTTGTATCAAGTGAAATCTAATATTTGGCGATCTAATCAAACTTTAAATGTTAAATATCAATATTGCTGCAAAGATATCTGTAACAGTGTTGATAATGCCATTGTACAAAAAGGACAAATAGCTACTTATGATGGTTATAACATGAGCCCAAATTTAGGCAATTTAACTCCTTGTAAGCCTTGAGACTGGATGGTATTATCTCAAGGATGGTGCACTAATATGGGAACCCACTCAGATCAAACCCCATGCCCATTTGTTACAGATGGCTATAACTATAAAATTCAGAGATCAGAATTTTATTACACTATAGAGGTATTGCAAGAAGCTTTTACTGCTTTGAAGCTTCTCCCAAACCCTATGCATATCAGTATTCTTAGGTTTATTGTGCACACAGATCAGGGGACTCTTATCTAGACTTTTGATAGTAATAGTTATGCGAGAGCTTATCCTACAACTTCTAAGATTAATAAAAGACAAACAGCTAAAAACACCTCTGAAATTCTCAAAGGTTTAAAATTAACTTCCGGAATTACGACTTATGCGGAATTTAATGCTAAAATTCAATATTTAGAATAACAAATTAATGAAATGGAAACTGTTTGTTTTTCTCAAGTTTGGACACAACTGTGTAATTTAGCTGATTTAGAGTAACGAATACTTAATCAATTTTTACGTTTGGACACTACTCTTGCTGCTCGCCTTTGAATGAGAAGAAATGATGTTGCTGCTTCTTTAAGAGGAGAAGTCCTCCTTATCTGGTCGTGTGTTCAAATAAAATCTTGAGTAATCTTTTGGAACTATCAAATTAAAGTAGAATGTTATTCACTTCTACCTATTGTGGTTAATGAAACCATTTGTTACATACTACCTGACACTGAAGATATTGTCTCTTATTCTCCAAAAATACCCTGTCACCAGGCTCCATTGGGTATCCATTTTGACCCTTCATCAAAGCATAGGGTCAGTGCAAAAGGGACTATTGACTTGAAACCAATTATACAGCAAATTTTTAGTGTTTCCATTCCTAATTTCAAAGTTTACCTATTATTTTTGATCCAGTTTATTTACATAAAGAAGATGGACAATTTCCGCCATTTCAAACATCTTTAGTATTAGCAACTTTGAAAATTGGAGAATAAACCAACAAATGGAACAGCTTATTAATTTTATGTCTACTTTACACGTTAATCCTGCTCAATTTTGGCAAGCCTCAAAAGACATTGAAAATGGAGTAAAAGATGTGAATGGACTAACTATTACTCATTTACAAGCTGCTGTGGGAGGTATCTTTCATACAATGAGTCATGCTTTTTTTGCCTCTTACAAGACTTTGGCTCTTTTTAACCAATATACTGCTTTTGGTTATACTTATTACAATTATATTGTATATATCTTATTTGGGAATTTGGTTTGAGTGGTGCTCTTTATGGTGCCATTGGGGATGTAGATGCTGTGCCATTTTTGCCATTGGTTTGGGTCACTTTGCCCCAGATTTTTTGACTGAGCAATATTTGTGAAAGAATTTGATCAAGAAGAAATGTTACCCATACTTGAAACCCCTATGTGGCACAGTATTCTAGACCCGCTTTACAAAATACACAAGAAAGTCTGACCCTTTGTAGATTGTCCAGCCCTTCTTGAGTCCCAATCTATTCAATAAAGGGGAGTACATCTGTTAAAAAGTGGCTTTGGCCACTTATTTTTGTAAAATTTTTGAATGGTCAACAAGTAGAAGCCCTAATTGATAGTGGCTCTACCGTCTCTATAATTGATAATGCCATTTTGTGAGAATTGAATCTCTAGGACAATTTTGAATCTAGGATGTCCTTCAATGCAACATCCATAATGGGGCATGCCTTAAATACATCAGGTGAAAAGACTATTGAGGTGCAGATTGGAGATTCATGTCTCCCAATTACTTTTATAGTTATGGTCGGAAGCCCATACCCTATAGTGTTGGGTTATGATGCTATACAATTGTTATGTGGTAAGTCAATCCATACTTTGATAGATCATAAATCCAGACTTATACATTTTGGTAAAAACACTCCAATTCCACTTTTGAATTTGACCAATAAGCTAAAATTGACATTAGCTTTTATTTCTGTCAAAGAAAATGTAATTCTTCCACCGACTTACATTTGCTTGATTTTGGTTCAATCTAAAATAAATCATCTAAAAAATCAATGGATTGATGTAAAATATTTACCTAAAAATTCTCAACTACAGCTTTACTCTCCAAATTTTTGTTTCTTCAACAATTCAAATTTATCTTCATTTCCAGTCATTAACTATTCTAAACAACCTACGAAGTTGTATTAAGATACCAAAATTGCATTCATCTCTACTGTGACTTTATTTTTTAAATTTTAGTTTAGTGTAGAAACATTTTCAGTTTATTTTTATTTTTTGTGTATTTCACATAAGGTCTATATAATTTAATTAGTGTGTAATTTGAATTTTAAAAATAAAGATTTTATTAAATAAATAAATAAGCATAAGCTAATTAAACAATTTCACAAATAAATAATAAATGAGTAAAAGTCTAAAATATGTAGTCTAAATAATTGATGAAATTATAAAAAATATACAAATAATTAATAAATAAGTAAAGAAATATTAACTAAATGAATAAGTAAATATTAAATAAAAAATTTGAAAAAACACAAATAAATAAATAAGTAACACATAAATGAACATTGAATATTTGAATAAAACATTTTTGTACCATTAAGTGATGCTACTTTGGAAGTGAGTGTCTCAGTAAGTTTATTGATCTGTTACTATAATATGTTCCATTTTCCTTTATAGTGCTCGTAGGAGTATAAGCACATTGCTTGACACGGCATTTGCTGCACCACCTCAGCGTCATTGTGCAAGCCATCATAACTGAAGCTTTTTGACTAATACTGACTTTAATAACATTTTCCTTAGGTTGCCAACTTTTTCTACCACTCCACTAATATTTAATCTTGATTTTTTATATTCATTTGAAAAGCTTGAAATATCATAATGCTGATTTCATTTATCATTGAGGGGTAACTTTAGACAAACAATTTTCACTAATATTCTTCTTTCTTTTGAAATGGTTCAAAGTTAGAAGTGTTCTAATGGCTTAAGAAGCCATGTTAACTATTCTAAGGATACTTTAGCCCAAGCTGTGCAGGCCATGAAAGATGAAATGTTATTGTGAGATGCTGAATCTTTCTACAGTATCCAAAAATTGATGATTGTTGAATAAATTCATCAGAAACATAGGGCAGTATTGGTAAACCAACTGCTTTATCCAAGGTTGAAGAAAGTACTTTAGTGGATGCTGTTATGGTCTTGTGCAATTGGAGGTGCTCTGCAATCAGGCCAAGTTGTTCACCAGTTTAAAGACAACTGTCCTGGAAAGGAATGTGGAATAGCATTCTTGAATTTGCATTAATATGAAGTTTCTCAGTGCTTTGCAAACAATATCAAGAGGGCCCAGGCTTTAATGAGCAGGGGACAAATAAAGCAATATTTTGGCGATTTGAAGCCAAACTCTTCAAAACGTTTCAGCTGGAAAATATCTTCAACTATGATGAAGCAAATCTAGTCAATGATTCAACAAAAACTGAAGTCATTGCAAAGAAAGGTGCCAAATATATTGACAGAATAATGAATTCAATGAAAATGCCAAATCCTCTCATGTTTTTTGGCAGTTCTTCTCTTGTTCTCTCGCCTCTATACATTGTGTATGAAACCAGAAATATGTGTGTGATACATTAGTGGTTGGTGGCCCAAAAGGGCCTCCTTCCTGCAGTGGACATTGTTGCGAAAGGGGTTGCCAGTTCAAATCAACCTCCTATGATTAGTGTGATAGCAATATGTTCAATGATTGGTTCTTTACCTGCTTTTTTTGCCTCATGCTTAGCAGCTCAATGGTCCAATTATTTGTTTTTTTCACAATTTTTTGATGTCAATGGATAGTGATCAATGAGAACCATTGAAAAATACTGTTTTTGACCATACCACCATTTTTAGGACCATTTTTTGACCAACGAAAAATTCTTGCAACCCACAGAATTTTTGGGCTGCCTATGTATGCTCAGCACTCAAATGGTCCATGCAACAGAGACATAGGTATGGCCTGGAGGAAGAATTCTAGGAATGGCGGTCATTCAACCCCTTTGCCAGCATTATTAAAAAATCTCAATGCAGAATGCCCCATACATTCAACAAGGCCCCTAAATAATCTTTGCAAATTTGATTATGATGGAAGTGCTATTCAAGTGGTCTATTGTCAATGTCAGCATCCACACCTGCATTGCCACAATTGCCATTTGCAAAACATTGGTCATTCTGCTGGTGCCCGTTGACTTCATTGTGAATCCAGCTTATTGTATGCCAGCCCAACAGGTCCAAACATGCTGCCCAGATGCATTTGCACCTATTGTTTGATTCATGACCATGACTATTATCTGCACACTTCACAACCAACATTGCCCCACCAGCAGTTATATTTGAGGCTTTGACAATTTAGGAGTGCTACAAATTATTGTAAGGAGAGAAAATTAATTAGTACTTATCATGTCATTTTCCTTATACAATGAATAATTTTGAGGTTTTTGAACTTCCCCAAAAAGACTGGAAAGATTCAGAACATAAGACATAGCTCATTAGAAAGAGCATTAAATTTTCTAGCTATTTACTGCAGAAAATTTTGAAATATCTAAGAAAATAACAGAATAACAGCTGAAAACATCAAAAGCCACAGTATGACAGCCTTCCTGGCGGCCATATTGAAAAATCAAAATTCTTGAGTAAATTAGGCAAATAGTATATCAATCAAACGAGCTTTTCTTGGACTTCCGAAAATGTGCTTGAACATTGAAAAATATTAAAAATAGCATGAGTGAAATGCATACCTTATGGGACAGTCATATTGGAAAAAAATTGAATTGAAATTGCAGTACAAACTCTTCAGAAACATGAAAAACAAAAATGGGTATAATTTAGAGCACAAAAATATCAAACTATTTTGCTATTTTCCAAAAATATGAAACTTAACCTGTATACTGTAGTGACCAAGCAAAGTTTGAGCACTTTTTTGAGCCTATCATACTGTAGACATAAGCCAGCTATACTTTTTTTGGCAAACTACTTTTGTTCTAAAATTGTCTATCTAAAACACTTTATTTCATAGAAATCCGTTCAGTGGTTCTCGAGTTCATCTCAAAAAATCTCACTTCACTCAAATGAGTTATTCCAAGGTGAGCAGGTTCATCAGCTTTGACCGACTATCAAACTGTAGGCATGTTATATTATTAAACATAGACTAATTTTTAATCAAGCTGAATGAATTATGATCATTTAATGTATTTATTTTTAGAACAAATACAAGCCAATCAAATGTTATATTCATAAATGTACTCAAATTTTCAATTTGTGTGAAAATGATTTGTTATCTCAATTGCTTTTAGAAGAGTCCTAAGAAAATTTATTCATATAGTTCTTCAAACATTTTCTTTTTATTACCCTGATTCATCAAAAGTTTATCATTTACTAGTGTCTTGCATGCTTTGACTTATTTCCTTGTTCTTTTTATTCTTAATATCAAACTGTGCAAATTCATTTTTATAAAATTAGTTATGAACTCTTTGCAATGTAATACAATGACAAATAAATATTCCTAAATCTGTGATACTAGTCAAAATGGCCATCCTGTAGAAATACATCATTTGATACAGTATTACCTACTTGGGGGGATTATCTAAGCCAGAGGAACAAAACATCAGGATTTTTGTTCCAAAATTTGCACCAGCCACTTTTTTTGCCATTTAATGTATAATAATGCAAAGAACTGTGCACCTAAGACTGGATTTTTGGTTCCTGGTGCACCACCCTTGATAAAACTAAAAGCGAGCTAGTTTCTTTTGAAGTGTGTAAAAATGCTTACCAAAACTAAAAATATGAAGGAATATATTCAGAAAAGGGTAGAAATGGATTTGTAATATTTCCAATGTTGCCAACACGTTTGTTCTTTCAACACAAATTCCATGATAGAAGAGGGAGTGACCACTTGGGAATGAAAAATTACTCTCTTAGATATGTGGGATGTTTGCCTTGAAGAAAATGCAAATACCATGAAAGTACTTCTCCTTGGAAAGAGGATTTGTTTCAAGAAATTTGTCCATTTGTTTCCCGGAGCACTTTTTCTACTTTTCTGAGTGAAAAAACATGCTGTAGTAGACAATACCTCAATGAAAAAAGTAATAAAGGACCACTTTGAAGGTAATAATGAACTATGAGTAAAACTAGAATCATCTATCATTGTAAATTTCCATGATTTCAACGATTACTGAAATGAACTCATATTATTTTGGGTATTTGGAGGAGTTTGTTTTTCCAAAAACATTATATTACATGCACTTGAACTGGGTTTGTTGCTCAACTGCCTATTTATTTGTTCAAGACAAAGCATAGCACCCTAAATGCCTGCTTGGGTTGTTAGAAGTTTTGCCTCTAGACAATCCATTGTTGGATTAATTTCAGAAGAAGAAGCCATGCAATATTCATGATCAAGCAATGTTGATTGTGACTGTAATGTAATTACTGTTTGTTGCTGAGGATACTGTTTCCCTCTCTTCAATATTCAATGTGGTTCTCAATGGTTTTTCTTGATTGATAAATTACCTGATCATTGCAATTAACACTTGCAGTGGCATGATTAGGTTTTACTAGAATTTAATTGCAATTAAAATTATGGTTATCTGAGTCTTAAAATTGCACATGTTCTCTGTTATCAATGCTAGTGTTGAATCTGTTAATGGTAGATTCCACATTGGCCATTGTTGAAGAAAAATTACTGCTGGTGGTACTGGGTTTTTTCTGCTTTGCCGCTTGCTCAAATTTAATTCCATCAAAAAATTTATATTTCCCTTCAATTCCGTGATGTTGTGCTTGCGGGCTTACAAGAAAAACCAGAGCATGGACATTTTAAAGGATGCTAAAACGCAACTATTTGCCAGTTTCAAGTGTAATGCCATAGACTAGTACAGTATTTGGCCATGTTGAAATTTTAGCCATTTTTGCTATGTGGTATACTGCACTAATAACAAATTAAATGTTTTTCTGGCAAAATAAATCCATTTGTTGCTTTCTATTTAGAGACCTTTACTTTTTTAGAATCAGTAGGGTGGTTTTCGAGATTTACTCAAAAAAACTATATCTGTAACTTAAGATTCATCAGTGGTCTTGTGTTATTCCAGATTACATAATGTTTATTACCTGATAGATTACTGTAGGAGCAAATGTGTGAAAGAACACATACATCATTTGAATGAAAATTCAATTGTCTTTCTTATACGGCTTAATTATTTTGCCATGTTAAAGATATACAAGGCTTCATTTCAAAATGTAATAAATTTTTGAAAATCATTTAAATTCAGTAACAAGTAGGGTCAATGTCTGCAGTAAGTACCACTTAATCACAAATTAGTTGTGATATAACGTAGAAAGCTGCGTTTTTGGTGTCACTCAGGGAGGAAAATCACAAAACCTGATTCTATGTCTAATTCTGTGTAGAAGTCCTTGTATGAAAATTGGCTTTGAAAAGGATACTATAGCTACATTGTTCAATTCTGGATAGGCTATTCCGGCAATTTTTTGAAAACTTAAAGATAAACTGAGACATTTTGGCAAGCCTTTACTTTTTGTCATAATAAAACTGTTGAAAAACATTGGCATCACAGCCATAGGTGGGCGGCCCTAAAGATCTGGGGATGCAAGATCTTTTCAAAGGTCAAAAAAATGGTCCTAAAAATGGTGGTATGACAAGAGAAACACCATTTTTTGACATTTCTCATCAAGCACTATCTATTGGCATCAAAAAATTGCAAAAAAAACAAATAATCCATAAATTGAATTCTGGGGGGGTATTTACCCCCTCCACGCCAGGTATGATCACAGCTGTCAAGAAAATATTGTTCTGACTAATGTTGATGATCTAGATTCAGATTAATTCAGATTAATGCTAATTCAGATTTATTTTTTATGTTTATATCAATTTATACTAATTTATACTAATTCAAACTAATGCCATTCAGAATTATACCATGCCATTCAGGACAGACACTTGCTGCCAGGAATCAAGCTAAAAAATCAAGGTATGTAAAGCTTTTTTATTTTGACTATAAATGAGCCATTCAACAATATTGTGACCAACAGATGCAAAGCACAACTAAGAATTGACTGACAAATGGTCATACATAGTACAGTGTACAGACAGTAAAACTTTTAATAGGACAGTTTTCCCATTAAAATTTTTAACAATCAAATTTTCCCCTGGTAAATTTCCTTCAATCAAAATTGAAATGTTCTTTAGTGGTCTTATGCGTTCCAGGTGGCCAAATAAGTTTATTTTATCTCAGTAATAAGGCTATCTAGTGACATAATAATAGAGCTCTTAGCTAGAGAAGCAATACATACTGAAGATTAATTG
Organism: Mermis nigrescens; assembly: GCA_036768485.1. Lineage (NCBI taxonomy): Eukaryota > Metazoa > Nematoda > Enoplea > Mermithida > Mermithidae > Mermis > Mermis nigrescens. The sequence continues at coordinate 9,576,987 of JAVLUZ010000161.1, forward strand.
TAAATCATCCAGTATGCAGCCAGAGTAAAATTTCCCCCTAGGGAAATTCCTTGAACCTCTTTTATAGGGAAATTCCCACCAATCATATTTCACTCTACAAATTTTCTTTAAATTAAATTGATAAATTTTAAACATTTCTCAGTGATCTTTTGCATTTGAGGTGGCCAAATAAGTTTATTTTATCTCAATAGCTAAGCTATTGAGTGTCATTATAGTAGATCCATTGAATAGAGAAGCAATATTTACTGTAGAATGATTCAAAATGAATGCATATTCCCTGTGGAAAATTCCCTATTTACTGCTGGGAAATTTTTCTCAGGGAGGAAATTTGCACTTGTAATATTCATCATTTTTTAAAAGTCATGTATATTGTTTTGCATTAACAGTAGTTTCAAAACGATATTATTCTTCAAAAATTTTTGGTTCATCATTTTTCTCTCTGATCATGTGTACAGACATTTCTCAAAACTAATCATTATGATCACAGCTGTCAATTACATGATTGAAAATAGGAGACGTGATTCCTATTTTAGAATAAGAGAATCAAAAATTAGGATGATCTTCCATGCCATGGAAATGGAGCAGTACAATTTTGGCAGAAATAAAGTACTTATTATTTACAGAAGATGTACCCACATTAAGATTGATTTAAAAGCTGAGCTCATAGGTCCATTTTATTTCCCCAAGTTCTTCAGCCGAAGAATGCCGTAGTATTACTATTCACTCTGTTTATTAGTATGTTATTTTCACTATTTTCACCTTCTGCACCTTTATACTGTTATCACTTCACTTCATGATTTTTTGAGCAGCATGGAGACAGCCAAAGACTTGTGATTTTTCTGATGTTGTTTTTTGTTAAAACAAAAATATATTTGTGAGAGCAATGTGAATTTTCATTCTATGCTTAAGACTTCCCAAGGTTAGTTCACCATAGGTTTAATCTCCTTTTTGCTTGTACGGATTATATATGTGTTTTGAAGACACATTTGTTCTCCAAATTTTATTCAGCTTTACAGAACATATGCAAAATAAAGTGCGATATTTTTGGAAAAATACATAATACTGCTAATGATGTACAGCCAGCAAAAATGCTGTAAAAACTCAGTAGCAACATAGAAGGGTGTGAAAGGTGGGATACAAAGTTCTTTTGGTTCAAACTACGCTATAGTCTTTAGAACAAATCAGGGTGAAAATCTTATATTAATCATTGAGTAAAATTTGTGTTTCCACAATTGTTTTTATGGTAGGATTGTCAAAAAAATCTGCAATGGTTAGTCATGGAATGCAGCATTTAAAACAAGCGGTTTTTGCAGGATAGGTCATTTTGATTTTTCTAACTTTAATACCTTCTCCCACTATTTCCACATCCTTGTTTAGAACTCTGTACCCAGAGTCTTAAGGGCCCCTGTCACAAACACCTAAATGTATGAATTTTCTCCAAATTTTTCAGCTTTTTGGTCATTTCCCCTAGATCACAGCCAGTTGGCATGGAATATGCGTTGCTGGTCTTAGTAAGATAAATTATTGAGTCTAAAACTAAAAAGAGAAATGTCAGCATAAGCGTAAATTGCTTGAGCTGGCCTCTGATGCTTACCCCTTTATCTTTTATACACAATTGTAAAAAATACCAACTTCACAGAAACGTCACAAAGTTGATAAAAAATGTACTTCACTGGTATCGGGAAAGAGCACCCTTCCTTAAAGATTTTCTACATATGAATGAACTTTGAATTAAGCTTAACAGTCACAAAATTGTCAATAGCTGTGATGGTACTATGTAGGGCTACCAAAAACTGGTCCTTGTTTGGGCAGGTGACATGCCAGCAAATCTCCAAAAGATTTCTTGCTTGTGATCAGGATATTGATTTTATAGCTGAACATGAGGTCAAAAAGTGCCACTGATCTGTGAAAATTTCATTTGGGATTGATTGTTCCACTGCAAAATTTCATAAAAAATGAAGGAAATATGAAATTTAATAATTTCTCCAAATAAACCTAAAAATGCCTAAGGTTATTTAGCATACTCTTAGCACACAAATATACTTTTTGCAGATATGATTATTAAAATTTTTCTCACCTTACACCAATAAGAATTGAGCATTAATTCAACAAGTGTTCTCATAATGCTGTTTTTTTCAATTTTGCCAGGGTCTAAATGAAATCCCTATTTCATTATAGTCCCCCAACATGCTAGGCTTTTCCTAGTTGGTATTTGCGATCAAGAGACAGCCATCAGCTTGCTGTTTTACCTACAGAAATGTGATTTTATACTTCACAAGTAGCTTACCTGTTCTTGCTTTTTGGTAATTTCAGACTTTAGATTTCCATGAGGTAGTGCATTAGTGTGTACTTATAACATACTTAAGTAGGAACCCCTAACACCTGTGCACCTGCCCTTACAGCTATAATGGACACATCTTAAGATGCAGTCTTTCAAACAATAGATAAAGAAAAAAGTCAATGGAGCTTGTTTGTTTTTGTTTTGCACTCAAGACTGAGTTTGAAATGGTGATGTAAAATTTTGGTATAATGTTATAACATGTAGCTCATTTTGGTGGCTTTTTTGTAGCATGTGCACAACTCTGTAAACGCCTTATACAATTCAATAGTCTAGAATTGTAGAGGATAGAATTTTCTAGATAAATATTTTTTAATTTTCGAATTTGGCATCAGTTCATGAATGGCTAAAGTTAAGAATGCAAAAATCAGGAGCAATGAAAAAAATTTTGATCAAGTTTTGGATATGTTTATGTCTGCCAACAAGTCTGATTCTGTTTCCCAAAAATTTTTTTCTTATAGAATTTAATAATGGCTCAAGGGCTGATTTCTGCTTTAGCAGCAAAGTTTTGTACACTCAATATGGAGTTACTGCCAGGGGTATAAACTTTATACTTTAGTGAACAGTGTAAAAACACAGGTTTTTCTAAGATTTATCTGCCAGCTTTTCAGCTCATGTAATGGAATTAAATTTGGTTGAATAGATCTAGATTTGTAAATCACTCAATCTTCTTTAGCTTCTAGTAGGAAAATATCCAACCCTTAAATTACAATTACAATCTTGATTAGAAATATGTAGTATTTATGCTCTTAATAATAATCAGTTCTAGAATAGATTTGTTTATAAGCTTCACAATATTATGTCATACCAAGAATCAGATCTCCCTCTGCAAGATAGAACAAATCAGCAGTATCAGTTGTTGATAATGTAATTTGTAGATTATTCACAAAATGTGTTGTTTTGTTATAAAGCTGAATTTGATTATGTTTTGTATGTACTGGTGAGCAGATAAGTGGTTTTGCAAGTTTAATTATTTGTCCTCTTTTACTAATTCTTTTTGGTTCTGGTCCATCATAAAATGAACAATCATGACCTAGGTGGGCATCCACACTTTTGCCACATTTGTCATCACTCATCAAGTGGCCCATATGACACAAGATCTTTTACAACATAATTATAATGATCTGTTCATATGTCTTTTAGTATAATTATCCCCTGTTTAATGAAAGTTTGAGCAAAGAGACTTTAGTTAAAATCAGTAACATTGCACATAGTTTTTTTGAGTCTATGTGCTACTGTCCTATGCTGATGGAAGGATAATGTTAGACAGAAGTTTGTGGTTCATTATTGTTGTTTGGTATCTCAAGAGGATACAAATGATTGATAGGTCTTCTTATTTTTCCTATTGTTAGACAGTTCTACCTATGTGATCTGATTTCATTATCTCCACTAGAATTCAGTTGAACTATGTGACATAATATCCACTTTCCTCTTTGTAAATCTTTGTCCTAATTATTACAATGTCATCCTGTTTTGCTTCTATTGCTTAATGTATTTGTAAGGGCCTGTGATGTAAAGGTAGTCATTCACATAAACTCAACTTACTGAATACTTAATTAACCAGTGTTTCCAAAAAATGTTGAGTAGGTCTTGTGTTCTCTTCCAATCCTGTGTAAATTGTGAAATAGTTTGTAAATGAAAGTAGTAATCTGGAATATTTGTTCAATCATAGCTGCTATCTCGCAGATTTGTCGATTTTCCAAAGAAGTCATAGCAAGTGTGCTTCTTTTGACACTCTTGGTGGTTTGCGCCATATACTCATTTTTAGCTACACTTGGTTTAATTTACTGAAATTTTTAAAATTTTTTTGACATTTGTAAATGTTTCTATGCATTAGAAACATGTCTGGAATGTATAAAAGTATCATTCTTTGAAAAAGACTATTACAACCTTTGTGAGGTATGTATCTTTCCTGCATTATTTAAGCATTAAAGCTATTCCTTACTAAGCAAGCATATTCATTCTCAATAAATTAGCTCAAAGTTGTTTATATTAATAACCTGTACTCTATTTGAAGGCTGGGTCCTCTTATTTGTTTAATATTGAAAAATTGATTTGCTGATGACTGTGATTAGGGCTAACATAAAATGTCTTCAAATGTCAGTATAATTATTTTGATTCAAAATTCTTGTATTACAAGATGATCAAAAACCAAATCAAAGAGTGACCTAGTGTCCCTAGTGTCCCTACTCCTGCTCCCATAGCTCAATAGCATCTACCAGAAAAAATTGTACTCAAGTTTTGATGTAGTGCATTGGCCAGAAATGGGAGATTGTATGAATTAGATCCTGAGTCTATTACAATTATTGAATTACAGGCTTGCAAGACTGAGCTAAATGTCACATTGTTACAAAAATTGCTTTCTGTTGAGTTTTAGCATATAGATTGTACTGCTGATTGATTGGAATGCAAAATGTATCAAGAAGATTGATTCAAAATTATTGTTTGTCCAGCTTTGTGTTGTATGTAAATTGTTTGCATTAAAACATTGCTAGGCACTCAGTTGTAAACATAGAAAGTATGCTAAAATGCTGAGTTTAACCCTCCTGTTACCAAGGGGTCACATACACACCTGGCATGGGAGGGGGTACCCCCTGAAACCAAAATACCCCCCTGGAGAAATCAAAATAACTCCTTCAGAATTCAATTTTTGAAAATTATTCTCGTTTTTCAAAATTTTTTGATGCCAATGGGTAGTGCTTTATGAGAACTGTCAAAAAATGGTGTTTTTTTGCCATACCACCATTTTTTGACCTTCAAAACATCTTGCACTCCCCCCAAAAACATATTTGAACATTCGAAAAATGTGTAAGAAATTTGATCAGGGACATGCGTTACACATGTTATAAAATCATGAAATCAAGCTTTTCTAATAAAATTATAGGCCAATACCTTTTCTTTTGCTCAATAAAACATGTGTTGCAATAAAAAAGAGGGTACTGAGAAGCTTGCCACAAAAGAATTTATGGGCTTACAGTAAACTGCAAAAAACAGGCAACTAGATCATGGATCTGGAGCTTGGTTAACGTAGGCTTAAAGAAAACTGGATGATGAATTAGCTATATTTCTATTTGTTAATCATGCTTTCACAAGAAATCAAAATGGCTTTTACATATGTTTTCGTTGTTATTTGATAGTTTGTTATTAACTGCTTGAATTCTTACTTTTTAATACCTCACTCAAATTTTATTAGCATGACTATTGAGATTCGAAGATAATTCTAACAAACTTATTATGTCAAGTTTGTCCATCTTTTTCTGATTATACAGTCATGTCCTCACATAGGTGTGAGGGGGTTTACACCCCCTAGAATTCAAAAAACACCAGATTGAAATTTCTGGGGGGTGTGCAGCCAAGTTTCTTCCAGAATTATACAGGACATATAAGATATGCAATTTGTGCGTTTATTCAATACTTCATTCATACTTCTTTACTGTATGGTACTTTTGACTTGAATGTGATGTGAATCTGATGTGTGTGTGTGTGTGTATGTGTGTGTGTGTGTGTGTGTGTGTGTGTGTGTGTGTGTGTGTGTGTGAGTGAGTGTAGGCGTGTCATTGATGGCAATTGTTCCTTTCACCTGAATTCCCGAGCTGTGAGGCGAGTTAGGTCTTGGCTGCAAAATGTAGAACAGCTTTGGCTGTGGGCTATTTAGTGTAGGATGCAAGCAAATCCTTCAATTATTCCTTAAAATACTCTAGAATTTGAACTACTTAGCTAAGGAGTGTAGGCATAGCTAGGCCAGACCCATATCTAGGATTTTGTTTGGGGGGAGGGGATGCACAACCAAAATTTAAAAAAGGGGACAAAAGAATGAATAAAAAAGACATTTTACAATTAAGAGAGCTATACACATTGTAAATTTTGCTAACCAAATGCCCTGGATCACACCCAGGGTGACATAGGGAGCACGTGCCCAATCCAAAATTTAACGTAAGAATGATTTGTTCCTATTAGTACTCCCCATTTGCTTTTTTTAGCCTGAAGTCACAAAAAAATTTTCCAAAAAAAAATAAAATTAGAGTCTGCATAATTATACAACCGGGTGCAGACCTGTCTTTTCTACAAGTGGGTAATGAGCAAAAGTGAAGTATAGTGAGTGACCAACATACTATGGATGACAGCACACCATGCAACTCATTTAAAATTTGTTTTCATGCCACATATTTATGCACAGTGATGAGGCAAAAATTTGTGCTGACCGTGTGACTTATTCAGATCGCGTTTTTTCTGCAGAGCATGCGGACAATGGTGATAAAATCAGAAAAAATTAGCAAGTGAGATTTTTCATTTTTCTTATTTATTTGTGTATGTCTGTCTCGCATCTTGACATGCCAATTTTTGCCCTATGGTTAACTAAAATTATCATTGATGTTTGTTTCATATTGTGTGTGCATTCCAATATAAGCCTGATCTATGCTGCTGAGTTCCAAGTGAATCTGTACAAGAACTAAATTTTGAATGAGCCGATCATTTCAAAATTTAGGATAAGTTGTTTGACCAGGCCATATTTTTCCATATTGTAATGTGCACACTGCTCAAAAACGAATTTTGAATTAGTTGCTTGGCGGCTCTCATCCATGGTGCATGTCACTCGCTCACTATGAGTACTTCACTATTACATGTGGGAAAGATCAGTCACCAATTTTTTCATGGCAATGCTGAAAATCCGATTTTTTTCCAATAGGGTGTCCATTGGATTCTCATCTCATCATATTTAAGACATATGGGTGGCAAAATTTACAATGCATAGCTCTAGTGGTCATGAAACATCATTTTCATGTCATCACTTGGTCCTCCCTTATGCTCTTAAAAAATTCTGGTTGTGTCATACGTGCCCCCTCCAAAACAAAATATAGTGATATGGGCCTGCAAATGCCCTAAATTTGATGAGAATCTGATGTACACTATGCTGCACAGATCACATTTTTCTGCATGAGATTTGTTCAATATTAATTATTGTTGGTTTTGTGTTTCAATCACTTTTGTATCAGCAATAAACGCCATCTATTCCTGCTTAAAATACCTGCCTACCAAAAGTCCTCACAAAACTTTCCAAATATGCAGAAAACATAATGGTACAACTTCAGGTAGATTTTATTCAGGCTTATATATTTATGTGGGTCTAAATCATCCCTATTCTAACACACAAAATTTTAATCTTAGTTTAATGCTAATCTAGTAGGATGGATAAGTACTAGAGATTTTTACTGATATACTAATGAATCTAAAGACTGCACAATCAGTGTAGTGTAGTTTGTTTACAGTATTCCTTCTGTACTATAAACCTCCTGCCATATATATATATATATCTACATAATAAATAAATCTGTCAAAGAAATAGGACTTTAAAAAGTTCACTATATCACACAAAGCTGTTCCAGGCCCAAGATACTTGACCATACACGTTTTGCATAGTAATTCTGGGGGAGGGGTCAAGCCCAGAAAATTTTTAGAAGTGCCTTTTTGTATTAAAAACAACTGCTTAAGGTCAAAAGCACCATTTTTTGACGTTTCAGACAATGTTCATACCTTCTAGGACATAAAAACATGAAAAATTTCAAAAAATTGAAAAAATTGAATGAAATTTACTCAGAAGATGTGTATATGGCGCTGAAGCATCAAAAATTTAATACTTTTCAGCCAAAAATGTGCTCTTAAAAAGGCACACTTTTTACAATTTTTACAAAGAAATCGTAAACTTGCAGGGGTTCGCATTGCTTGTCACGCAACCATTGGTGCACAAGGTCAGGGCCGGCAGCTGGGGGGATATCTTGGACATCCAATACAGTAAATTTAATGTTCACAAATTTTTTGTTGTAAGGTCGTAAAATAGCCTATAAAACGTATTGTTGTAGTAATTTCTCAATTTCAAATCATTTCTAGTCCATTTTGACTGTGTTGTATCTTTTTTGAGGCTAAATAATGCAGAAATTGATAAATTTGCTGCGTTTTTCTGTGTAAAATAGTACATAAAGTTACAAAATCTGGCACAGAGCGCTGGAAAATTTTTGTTAGTCTTACGGCTTTTGACTTCAAAAATGAAGCAGAAAAAGTTTTGTTAGCTAAAAATTGCTAGACAGTATGATACCTGTCTGACTGACTGACCCCTCAGTGGGGGTCCTCCCCCTACCCATATGTGCATGTATGGTTGTCGCTCACAACACAATGCAATGCAGTGGTGCGAGTCATTTTTGGAGGTCACTTGCCATTCCCAGTGGGGGTCCGGTCAACCCCTTCCTGAAAGCTCCCTAAAACATGCATGCTGATGGATGACATCCTCATATATGTGTGGCACTGGCAGTCGCCTGCATCATAGTTCATATTGCCGATCATTTTGTTCTAGGTTGCTCAATTGGAAATATAATTTCTAAAAAATATAATGGAAGTCATTTGTGAGCTCTCCAGATTACAAAATCGAAAAAGGGGTAAAATTATTCTTTATTATGCAGGCTGTAATGCAAACTACAAAACTCTCTGGTTTGTATGTGTGGCTAAGCTGGGTTATGGTCATGGATCTATTAATAGTTGGATCTGCCAAATAGTCTTGTCTGCAACTGCAGTGTACATCTAACTGTAGTCTGTTTGCTTTTTATGTCATTCTTTTTTACATGCATAGTCCATACAGATTATTGTTTATGCGCACAAATAGAAGTTCTAGGAGGGAAGTAAACAGACTCTCCTTGGGTGGGAGGGTAGTTGACTAATTTTGATGGTAAGTATTTCGGAAATGGTGTTTAAGTGAGGATTTTTTGTTAATTGCATACATGTTTTCTGTTTTTTCTGACACACCCTCGAAGAACCAGTCATATTTTACTTATCATGAATATTCAAAGTCAATTCGACCTGTAAACACTTTTGTTCAACCCAACAACAATTAGCCCCAGAGCTAATAAAAATCATTGTCATTAGCATAAGATGGCTTACAGTAGCATGCTAGCTTTTTGCCTATGCAGTGCGTGAATTTACATATGGATGCACTGACAGAATGCCCGTCTGGAGGGAGGGGGTCAAAAACAAGCATAGGACCAAAATTGCATCTAAAAAGTACTAAAAGTGATGAAATGGTGTAAAAAACTACTAATCTGCAATTGTTACTGGTCCATTACAGGCATTTGTAAAAAAATTTCCAAATTTTCACCCATGTCTATCCTTCATTTTGCCTTATTTTTTAGGAAATTACCCAATGTTCTGATTTAGGGATGTACCCTTATATTGCGCTTGTACATGTCTGACTTTTAGGAGTTATACACATCTTTTTTTGTTTGAGAATGTCAATACTATTTGCTTATAAATATTTTGTCTGCATTGATGTCACTGAAAATATATTAGAATAGATCAAGAAATCCATGCTGAATCGCAATTATCAGCTTCCTAATGCTGAATGGACTCAGAAATTTAACGATTTTCAATGTCTCAATACACACTTTGAAGCTTTCAATGACAAGTGAGCAAAAAAACTGTCAAATTTGTGCAAAATAATTCTATTGTGAATAGGATAAGTTCAACTTAGGCATTCAGTATTGATGATAAAACTGCAAATGTTAAAGTGTACAAACTATTCAGGCTTCTATATAATCTGCATGTTATGCATAACAATAATCAGTGAGAAGTGCCCAAAAATTGACGCTTTTGTTGTTGCTCTAAAATGCAATTATTACCATCTCAAAGGAATTTATTTAAAACAGACTGTAATTGATTCTGGTGTAAGGTTCTGCAAATTTTTGCAAACATTGGAAATTTTTTTGCAGTTTTGTACTTTTATAAATCTTTTTAAATGTACCCACCAAACAGTTCCAAAAAGTCTTTGCACATTGGGAATAGTTTTCTGACTGAATGAAAACACAAAATGCACACAGATATACTTATGTTAGTGGTGGCCAGAAGTAACTTCTAAATAACATATTTTTAATCAAAAACAATAGGGAATACATATTATTTCAGAATTCTTAGAGTAGAGAA